>OX422210.1:136525718-137125718 GCA_949130495.1 Sambucus nigra | reverse complement strand
GCGAGCCTTGTACACGCCTTGTTATTATCTTGTGCATATTTAACCTGCCAGATCAGCTCCTAAAGGTAAAAATATGAAACTCTAGATCGCGACCTATATTTCTTGCCATTATTTTTGTGCTGTCCATGGACTTCTATAACTGTTGTGCTAATATTTTCTTGTCATGCAGGTACTGCCGTGGGAGGTGATCCAATCATAAAGATTAACAAAGAGAGGCTTCATTCCCAGCTTAATGAGCTGGAGGAAAATATCCACAGCCTGAAGTAGGCCCCCCGAAAGACTAGGGGCAAATAAAAAAGAGCTGCGAGCAAGGATGCTTCCCCAGCAGCTGAGGTCGCCACTGAGGCCCAAAATGAGGTCGTGGCTATTGAGTTAAACTTATCGCAAGCCTATAATGTTGCGGCCATAGATATTGAGGTGGACATAACCTCTCCTACTATAGGGGAGAAAGATAATAGGCTAGAGCCTTTTGTGTATATTACGTTGACCGAGACACATCTCCAATACTCCAGTGGATGCCACTATTACTACCCCAACTAGCAAGGTGTTGTTACCGTGGCTATGGCCACATTTTAAGTAAGATGACAAAGAGTCTCGTGGGACACTGAGGCCACTACGGTTCGGTGATGAAAAAGTTGCCAATTCCTTTGACCTAACATCTATTTGAGGACGATGCTGAGCACTTGAAAAATTTCCAACTCCATTGCCTAATTAGGGTAATTTTGTATTTATCTCCTCGGTCTTTGTCACACCTTAATTTTTTGAGTGCAATTTTTATCTTAAAATAATGCTAAACCATAATTGTTTCATACAAACTGAACTAACTGAAAGATTTTTAATGCTAAAATATCTTTCAACTATACATAAAACATTCAAATTTCTATCAAAGTGCTATGCATATTTCTCCTGTCGCTCTATGTTTTATTTCTTCTAATAAGATCTCTCCTTGTCTCTAAAGTGTTTCTTGAAGCTTTCATCATTTCCTGTCGGTACTTGTTAAAAATAACTGGAAGGAAAACAATTAGCAAAATCGTTGAGTAGATTTTTACTAGTTCTATAACAAATATATATATATAAAGAAGTTGGAGTGTATATGGAGTTAACTATTTGCCAAATGAAGCATAAACAATGTTTCTCATAAAAATATCAAGGATCTCATAAAGAAAGCCAAGGATATATGAATTGATAATACCATACTTACCAGTTCACTAGTGGGTATAGAAATAAGTAAGCATGATGACTATAATCGAATAATAATGTCGACCCAAAACCTTTGGGAAATAAATAAATACGTAGGCACACTAACTAGAGTGGCACTCATACGTATGTAGCAATACCTCCGGCTCTCAAACATCTAAGATCTTAGGCCAAGTAGAAAATTTTTGTAAGATAACATGACTATTTACTCCTTAGTTAATTCTAAAGCCTATAACATGAAAATTTTCATATAAGTGTAGGGTGACCTGATTTAATCATTTCAATAATCTCACAAAATCAGTTATTATATGAGAAGTGTTAACTTGATCCATATGATCCATATTCAAAAATCAATCATATTTAACAATATTTAGTATTACAGTATCATAATATGCACATACTAAGAGTAAATGGGATGCAATATCAATAGCAGTATAACAAATATGTTGAAAATTACTATCGAAAAGGTAAAACCTCACAGATCCTGAAGTTTAGCAGGACTAGTTCTTTATAGCTTGTCTTGTTAAGTTGTCATTTTTAATTCAAGTGTTACTACAGATAATCAGAAGTAAACATTTCACTCTATACGTAGCTTGGTTCATAACTAAATTAGACTAATGTTGGTATTCGGATAGTGGACTCATACTTATACACATATAGGATCCGAGTTACAATCTCTGCTTAACTTTTATGACTTATCGGGATAATTTCTTTGGGAAAAATATAATAAAAATAATATTTTTCTTGAAGTTGTAAATAAATAGTTTGGTTCACAATAAATTTTTTTAATTAATGTAGGAACATTTTTCGTATCTCTTATATGATAAAAATAATATTTTAACTGGTATTTTGGACCCTTAATTGACACAATGACCCAAATTTAGCGTTGTAAAAATAATATAAAATAAAAAATATTTATATACAAAATATTCATTTTGACACTTCAAACCCAATAGTATGTTCCGCTTATTTTTTGAATAATGATTTAAAAGATATGAATTTTTAAAGATTAAAACATTGGCTTTTAGCGTGTATATTATTTAGTTACATTTGGTTTTAAAAAGAATGGTATTTTTCTCCGATCAAAGATACGTATAGTAAAATTTTATTCTGGCTAATAATTTGGCTCTTTTGTGATTTAAACTCGGTGTTTTCATTTATCTCCTCGTAACACATTCGTACACACACACACACACTTTTAGATATACATACTGTTATTAAAAAAAGGATGGGAAGGAAATAAGAAAAAAACATACTCGGTTTAAGTTTTATCCATGGTGAATTTCGATTTGGAGAAGATGAAGGAGGTTTATGAGTTTTTTTGTTTTGGGTTTCAACCTATGTTCATGGTGTTTAAAGGGGGGAGATGAGGTTTTTTTTTGGGTTTTTGGTTTGGGTTGTTATAATAGGGGTATATATCTTTGAGATTGAAGCACACTTTATATATGACTTACTTAAGTCTAAAATATAGGAGCTTATCTAGTTTGAAAATAGAGTCAAAATTTGTGTCATCCTTATTTTTACCCAACCATCATTGCCTCTTCATAATCTTCAAAGACAATTTCTTCAAAAGAAGCTTGAAGAGGTAGAAAACCAACACATAATCACTTTAGGATTACATTTTCATTGCATATTACATTTATGAGGTGTGTGCGAATTTAATTTGGTTTAAAATATTTTTCTATAATTTTTAATGATTTTTAGGAATTTTTTAAACATTTAAAATATATTTTTAAGAAATTAAAATTAGGTTTTTAAATTGTTATGGGCTTAATTTGAAATATTTAAACTTCCTAAAAAACTTATTGGGTAGAATTCGAAAGTGCTAGATAATGTTGGGGATGAAAATGTGATTTTTGAAAACACAAAACACATGTCTGAGAGACCATCACAACCCAACACGTGTTGCATATTTATCGACTAGATTTGGGTTTCTTTACTCTCACAGCCTTAAGACTCAATCTTGGTCGTTTGATCCATTTTAATCTAAGGCCTGCATGTATTTGAGATGATGCTTGTTTAATAGCGGTGCGTTGTGAGCCATTCGATTGATCACACGAACGGTCAATTTAATCCTGATTGTTAATTTAGCCTGAGTTCCCAGATTCCTCCTCGAGAAGTATAAATAGACCTCATCATCCCCTCATTTACAATCTTTAGGAGAGTTGAGTTTTGAGAGAAAAAAGAGAAGAGAGAGAGAGAGAGAGAGAGAGAGAGAGAGAGAGAGAGAGAGAGAGAGAGAGAGAGAGAGAGAAAAGAAAATTTGAGAGAAAAATTTCAAACCCTAAACCAAACTCTGTCCATCTTACTCAAGAAAATTATCTTGTGAGTTTTGAGGGTTTCTGGTTCGATAGTAATCAAACCTCTTATGTTTTTATCTCTCTCCTAACACCTTCACAAAATCAATACTCATTTCTAACAAATAGAAACTTGTAGATCTGATTTACAAGTGAAACAGTCACATTGTAGTTAGGTTGATTTCTTTATTAAGAAATCAACATCTCTCTTTGTTGGATCTGTTTAAAAAAAAAGGGTTTTGTATATTTTTTTATGAATCTAACAAATCTCTTTTACAAAATTGAAAACCGTATTTTCATATTTCCAGATCTAAGTTTTTCATTTTGAAAAACTTGTACCTAAATAAGATTCGAAGAATCTGGTTTTAAAGAGATTCTTAAAAGAACTCAAATCTGAAATTTCGTTAGTTCAGAATCAAACACAATTTCAGTAATGTGAAAACCTATATATCATTATTAGAAATCTTGTAATTTGTAGGAAATTATCTGTATAAGAGATTGTGTGTGTGTGTGTGTGTGTGTGTGTGTGTGTGTGTGTGTGTGTGTTATGCATGTGTATAGGCACAACACTCACTAACATCTTCACACTACTTCACTGAAAAATGTGTGTTAGTTGAGAGATTTAAACTGTTGAGACGTCGTAAAGACTAAAAGGAGCAAGAGGATCTAAATAGTAGAACGACAAGGACAACATCAAGAGCCTGAAGAAGTCAGATCTGCTAGAGTGTGCTGGTATATTTCTTGACTTAGAATAGGTCTTGTTTGTGTGTAAATTCGTTATCTATTTGTAACCTGAAAAATATTTTAGTGGATTTTTTTTTTGTTTTGTGGCGTAGAGGTCACCATTGATGTTTACCTTATTCTAGGTTTTTACCACGTTAAAAATCTTGTGTACTGTGGCTGTTTGATAATTCTATCATCCTTACTGCTATACTTCTACTTTAACTAAATTAGTTTTGGTTTTTAAAACTTTCTCACTAATATCTGATATAACTTGTTCATAACTTTTTGTAAACACATCTTGTGTTATTTTGTTTATTTTCTAAAAAGAGTTTCTCCAAAAAGACAGATCGGACCCTTCTTAACAACTTTAAATTTTGTTAAACAAACTAGTAAGGGATTTTCAGAGATATAGTAGTTTGTTTGTTTTTCTTTTAAACAGGTGTAAGGAGGCGGGTTATAGTTTTATATATTTTGGGTTTTTGTTTTTATAGTAACAGGTATATGGATAAAAGGGGAGGGGGGGTTTAGCTTTCTTTTTTTGTTTTTCTACTTTATTCCCTAAATCTTAATTTTGGAGTTTACATTTTATAACCCCTTAAGTTTTTAACACCTAACTTTTATTTTGATTTAAAAGAAACTTTGGGTTTCATTTTAATGTAATTTGATATACAAATTTATTTTAAATACACACAATATTTTATTCGTGTATAAATTTGTAAAAATTGTATACTCGGTACTCAATTAGTTAAAATTCATTATTTATTTATCAACTTGATTTAAAAATTGTCATTTCGAGAATCAAATAATTCAATCTTAAAATTGTTTAATAAAAGGAAAATGTAGATTTTTACAATCTTTACCTTAACTTTATTAACATTTGTTTTAACTCTTTATTTACTCCCCCTTCAGGTTGTCGAGGCTACAATGAGACAAAAGGATGATGATCATGTTGTGGCCCTGCAAAAGATAATTGATGGCTATCCTGTAGCTTTGAAGGTGGCAACTGAAGATTCCATGGATAATCATGACTTCAGATGATTTTTAGATTAGTCAAAACAAGGCTTATATTTGCGGATATAAGGAAATAAGGCACAAAATTGCCAAGAATTTTCCAGAGGCTAAGGAAATAATCTTCACCTAGAGGTTCTCTAACGTTGAGCACACCTGGTGTGAGATGGAACTGAAGGAGACTGAGGATCTAGCAAGGAAGAAAAAGGAGGACGTTGTTGCTAATTTTGAGGCCGATGAGATAGAGATAGTCCTGGAGGAAGATGGAGATAATGAAGAGGATGCAGAGTCGTAAACATACTCCGCGGACTGTTGTTCCATTTTTGTTGAAACTTATTTTTGATTATCCATAACAAACTAATAATTGATAAATGAAATTTATTTTTAGTTTTGTAGCCTAATGAACTTGTATAAACTTGCCTCCTTTTCCTTACTTGTACTTCTTTTATCTTGAATATTTTCTAGAATGTTCCCACGAATTTACGTCTGAATAAAATTGGTTGTCCCTTTTCTTCCACGGCTTTTATTGATTTTGATTTCCTTATAGATGAGCCTGACCGTGGTTGTGAATTTTGTAATGTGCCATGCCCAAAAAATGAATAAAACTCCATAGCCTATGGTGTATTAGTAACACCCCCAAATATTTTAGGTATGGTGTCATTATAGTTGACTGCGGACGCTAGTATGTTGTCTTTTTCTCCACGGTCTTACATTATCACTGCAAAATTCTAGTCCTTTCATGAAACCTTCAAATCTACTGAGGTATATTTAGAATCCTCTTAAGTATCATATGGTATAAGTAAATCCCCAAGGCTCATAGGGTATAAGTATCCCCCCAAGGCTCTTAGGTATAAGTAGCCCACTAAACGCTCATAGGGTATAAGTATCACCTAAAGGCTCGTAAGTATAAGTATCCCCCAAGGATCATAGGGTATAAGTATCCCCCCAAGGCTGGTAGGGTATAAGTATCACCCCAAGGCTCTTAGGGTATAAGTATCCCCTAAAGGATCATAGGGTACAAGTATCCTCCCAAGGCTCATAGGGCATAAGTACCCCGGTCTTGTTCCCACTGCTTGAGCCCAGTCTTGTACAAACCATAGCATAGTTAATTGACTACCAACTGCTGATGCATATGGTACCTTGGTCATGTAATCTCTTTATTCCTTGCACCTCACCTAACCACTCTATTTCTCCTAGAAGGAAACGTGATAAGCAACTTGACTTCTTTGATCACTTGAAAGAGTGGGGGTATCCGTTAAAGAAATGTTCATAATAAGCTTTCAAATAGGCCCAGGTAGCTTGCTTCTTTTATTTATCTGCTCAGTCTCAATTCTAAGACAGGTAAGGTTAGTTGACTTCTCGACTAAAGGAAGAGGCAGTGAAGTAGGGAAGCTCAGTAGGGTTAGGGAGTGGAGTACTCTAGTAGCTCGCCAAGGAAAAGCTCAATAGATAGTACGGTTCTGAAAGAACTCAATAGAGAGTAAGGCTAGTTTTAACTAGAATCTTTATTGTTTTCACGGGATTAGTAGTTAGGCAGAAGACGAAGGCACAGAAGAAATTATTTCATCCGTTCTATCTCTTTAGTCAGGAAAGTGAAACTAACCTTTCTTACCGCATTTGCAATTGAGTAATGGTAGCCTTTAGCTTTAGGTACGATAGCAGGTACTGTTATAGTGGGCCAGCCAAGCCCAAGGAAGACTGACTTAGTATGGAAATCTGGAATGAAGGTATTCGAATCAAAGGGGCGAAGCGGAAGGGGGTTTAATTGTCTTTACAGTGGGCATTTCGAGGAACTTCTTCTCCTTGCGAGGCAATATGTAAGATTCCCCCCCCCCCCCCCCCCCCAAGTCTCGTAGAGTATAATAGCCCGCCAAGGCCCACAGGGTGTAAGTAGCCCTAAGGCCCGACCCACTTTTTATAAGTGAATGTGAGCTATGCAGAGTTTCCTTGAGTCTGTAATGAAAGAAAGTCAATCCAATCAGGTTATTACTTTTGGAGGTTTCAACCAGAGCTACTAGCACAAAGTTGTTATCTTTTGCATCTCCGTGGAGATTAAGTCTGATTGTTATGGCTGAAATCTACATGCCTTATGACTTAGATTTTATGGTTGGAGATGATATTGGCTTCATCTCTTAGCTTTTAACCCATAGCCTATGCGTCCTATTATGGTAACATACCATATACGATCGAGGTCTTCTCTCGTGACCTGTTATACCACATCCTTTGTAGCTGTCTTGAGGTGTGATGGGTGGTAGGTTTTTCTTAAACCTGTTGAGAAAAATTGCAAAGGATTTAAGTTGAACTAGTAATTTTTCATTAAAATTAATTTAAGGGGATACAATTTTTTTTGCCTAACTATGGCCTTGTAATAATTACAAAAGAACAAAAGTAGCAAAATCTCCCTCAAAAAAACTTTTAGGCCAGGGCCTCCTTATATGTCAGTTGTTGTTCGCAGTCTTTGTGGACCTTAGCATCATCCTTTGCTTGGCGAGTCTTCCAAACTCATGCTTTAGTCCATAGAACTTGTTGGTTGTATGGTCATGGCCATTATGGAATTCACACCACTTGTCTCGTATACTAGTGCGAGCTTTAAGCTTCTTTGGCAGTTTAATAAGGTTTTATCCTTTGATGGCGACCACAATAGTTTCCAGGCACAATTAAGAGGAGTAAACTCTTTGTATGGTCTCTTTGGATGATCCCCGTGCTTTCTTTTTCTCTTATGTTATGCCATCTCTACCACTATCTATCCTTTAGAGGTTATGGGCCATGTCTTCTGCTCCGTGTCATAGGCCTTCTATGTATTGGTGACATCCGCGGACTCTAGCATTAGGGTTCTTTGGTTGAGGAGATTGATTTGGACTTGGAGTGAGTCATGCACTTTGTAAAGGTGATTGATGCACTTCATTAGGTGTGCCACATCTTCAGATTGCGTGTGTCATAATCCCGAGTTTCTTTCCATGTTTCCTTCTCTTTATACAATTATTTCTTTATAAAAATCTTTTTTTCCTCTGAGACGAACTAAACATAGTAAGAAATCCAAGAGTCGTAGAGAAAGCATAACCAAACATTGAGAAAATAGTGACAATGGGGCGAGGCTTGTTCCACTAGGATTTATTCCCTCATAAGGATTTATTACCTCATAAGGACATGGATTTATTCCCTCATAAGTAATTTTTCCACCATGATTGATATGATCGAACATGGTTTTCCCATGGGCTGATTCCAACACATGCAATTGGACGAAACAGTAATGCGATAACTGAAAAGTCAGTAAAGCATGTTAACCTATCTTGATCATATTAACAATCCGTAAGGCAATAGCCCTGTCGGATTATGCCCATAAAATCATTGGTTTTTAACCCTATGACCTAGCCTTATGGAAGTTAACCTAGCCCAAGAGCCATAAAACATATTGGGGGGGGGGGGGGGGGGGGGGGGTTAAGCATTTGTTGATCTTTGATTTATAAAACAATTCTTTAATTAGGGTTGCTAAATATGCCAAAAATAAAAGTTTTGGTTTGAGCTTTCACTCCGAGGTTGCGGCATATAACACGACAATATGAAAGGCCACGAAATATGGAGCCAGAATGCAGATTCTAGCATTAATTTTTCCTAAATGTGACTTTTCACCCTAAGAATTAAGACTAAAGAGTCTTTAAGGTGTAAATACAAGGCATAATAAGTCTTTATGTGCAAACAAACATAGTTTTTTAGCTATAAATACCAATTATATAGGTCATAACGTGGCTAAACCACTATAAAATGTAGAGAAAACAATAAATTTGTTCATTCCTAGTTCCCGTTACTTGTAGGACTCTGGTCATTTTAACAGTTTGGGCATATTTGGACATGAAAACATCATTGGGGGAAGTATATCTGTCCAAAAAATCCAAAATAGGCTTGGGAAAATAGATTTGAAAAGATGAAGAGACCCTAACCAGGGTTTATATGAAAATATGGGCCTAATAACCAATATATCACCCATAATATGTAGATTTAGAGACCCCTATGGATGAAATAGGGCATAATCGACCCGATTTATGAGAAACACGGTAGAACACCTCGTTTTCCACAAAAGGCATCAAACTTTTGTTACACGAAAATGGTGTTACTAGTGTAAACCATGCCATCAAAGCTATACTTAAAAGTCAAGAGTTTAAAATAGAGTAAAAAAGAGATAAAGAGAGATAAACGTGAGATTTAGAATGGTTCGACAATGAAAATGAGCCTACGTTGACTATGGATCCTTATTCATATTAGATCTATGAAATTAGTAAAAAAAACTGGGGGCCTATTAGGCATAAAAAAGTAAAGAAATGGTATATATGCATAAAAATACATGTGTTGTGCTATAGAGGTCGTGGCCTTGTAATAATGTAAACTGCTACAAAACTGTAGCTATTTATGTTTAGGATTGTTGGAGTAGGTGACTGAAATATGAACTCCGGTGTAGAGAGAAGCTATAGAGAATTGGGTAAAGCTTCTCTACCAAGTTGTCACTTGCTAAATTAGAGGTGAAAAACTCTTTTTATTCTAGCCAGTTTAGAACCTCACATGCATTGTTCACGCAACTTATGGATAAGTATAAATGAAAAGGATTTTTTTTACAAGGTGGATAATTGGCAGTCCCTGGCTGACGTGTAAGGATCCGTGACTTGTCTTTATGGAGTCATGTTAAAGTTAAATGGCCACAACTTCTGAGGTATTAGGTCGTGTCCTTCTGAGGGTTTGTATTCAGGGTCCTTGGCCTTTGAGATATTAGGATGTGGTGTTATGTGTTTAAGGCAAAATTGGATTATCATAGCCCGCATCCTGTTTATGTACCAGGTCGTGGCCATTTTTACAGGCCGAGGTCTTTTGTTGAGCCTTGAGCATATCCTCATGTGTTTATTTGGGCTTCGGTGTTGCATGCCTCTTGATCATTGGATGACGGATTTGGGGTAAAAATTTAAGCTGGAATTTTTTTCTTCTTTTCCTATTCTTCCCTTTTCGTTTTTATTGCAAGCCGCTTTGGATACCCTTTGTAAGCCTTATGTCACTTTGTTTTTAAATGAATGAAAGTTATTTCCTTCCTTTCATAATTTCTATTCTTTCAGTTGACTTTTCAGCTTATCCTTACAATTAATCTACCCAATGGTTATAAGTTAACACTCTTGTTTAACTTAATTGATAATTAGTGAAATTGTGATCTTCAACCGAACTTGTTGACTTGTATAATCCACTAACATGCTAATTAACTAATCTAGTAGATTATAATTGCAAGTTAACCTTATTATTAAACTTAGTTAGTAGTTAGTGGAGTTATGGTCTGCGACTCACTCTACCGACTTGTATAATTAATTAAGAGGCTAGAGAACTAACTAGTTGATCAAAAATTATAAGTTAACCTTCTTATTTAATTGTACCACCCATTCTTCGGTGAATTTATGCCTATTATAGGTTGACCAACCGAATTTGGGCTATAACACTATTTTCAAGTGGGTTAGATGCCAAAATATTAGGTGTCCAACTTATTTCTAAGTTGTACCACCCATTCTTAGGTGTGTTTACTCCTATTTTAGGACGACCAACCCAAGTTGAGTTGTACCACCGTTTTCAGGTGGGTTTGATGCCAAATCTTAGGTGACCAACTTATTTCTCAGTTGTACCACCCATTCTTAGGTGGGTTTATGCCTATTATAACTAACCCAAGTTGGACTGTATCATCATTTTTCGGGTGTGTTCGATGCCAAATCTTAGGTGATCAACTTATTTCTAAGTTGTATCACCAATTGCTAGGTGGGTTTATGCCTATTCTAGGCCGACTAACCCAAGTTGGGTTGTACCACCATTTTCAGGTGGGTTTGATGTTGGAGTTTAATCTTCGAGACGCAGTTATAAAAGAAAAACATTTACCAATATGAATCATCTTTATTGAATTAAAATATGCAAAAATCAAACGATCAACTTAATGACAAAATTTCCTGAGATTCATAGCATTCCATGACCTAGGTACTACTATGTTGTTTAACTCCTCTTAGTGGTATGACTAGCCTCTTACCTTTGAGGTTATTCTGTATGGACCTTTCCAATTTGGTGCCAACTTTTCATAAGAGGGCTTCTTGGAAGCAAGAGAAAGCTTTTTTTGAACTAAATCGACAAATAGGAAATCTCTGTCTTTAAATTTTCAATCATGCTGCTTAGCGATCTCATGTTGATATTCTACAGGGTTAATGAGAGACTGATCTCTTCAATCTTTCGCTAAGTCAAGCTCATAATCCTAATGATCGTCTTTATGACCGTCCTCAAAGATATTAGTCCTTAGAGTTGGAAGACCGATTTTCAATGGGATGATGACTTTCATTTTGTATGCTAAGGAGTATGGGGGTCCATATTGACCGTCTGTGAGTTGTTTTGTACGCCCAGAGGACAGGCAAGAGTTTTTCCATCCATTTTACCTTTGCATTTTCCAAACGTCGTTTGATCCCGGTGAGTAGAGTTTTATTGGTGGTTTTTTCTTGACTGTTTCATTGCATGAAGACCATTGAGGTAAAGTGATTTTGGATCCCATATTTTGAGCAAAAAACCTTGAAAATATCGTTATCAAATTGAGTATTGTCTATCACCAAAGATATAGGAATACCAAATTTGGTGATTATGTTCCTCTATAAAAATTGTCTGGCATCGGCCTCTCTAATACGAGTTAAATATTTGGCCTATACCCATTTGGTGAAGTAATCCGTGGTGGTTATCAAGTCCTTCCTATTCCCTTGTGATACTAGTAGAGGTCCCATAATGTCCATTCCCATTTGAGTAAAATGCCATGGACTTGTGAGAGGGATGAGGTCGTCAATTAATTGTTTGATTATGGGGGAGGACTCTTTGATAATGGCGCGTTTATAAACAAATTGAACGAAATTCTTCAACATGAAATGCCACTAGTATCCTTGAGATATTTCCTTGTAGGAAAGGGATCTTCCACCCGCATGAGATACATAACTTCCTTCATGCATCTCACTGAGAATGCCTTTCACTTAATCTGGGTGGAAACACTTGAGAAGAGGGCTTGTGAATGATCATCGATAAAGTTTCCCCTCAAATTGAGGTAGAACTTTGCTAACTATATCTTTAGTTTGTGAGCTTCCTTTCCATCTTGAGATAAATCTCCATTCTTAACGTTTGGGATAGTCTTTGGGTCATTAATGCTTGGTTGGTTGATGTACTCTAATTTAATCATCCTTTTTAGATCAGCGTTAATTATTGCCTCCAACACGGCTAAGGCGTCATTGTGACTATTACAGTTCCTCGATAGCTATTCAATTGACATCGACCTAAAATCCTATAAGATTATCCTCTCTTTATCATGATAGTTGAGTATCATTAGGTCCCTGGCTTCGTATTCCTAGTCGAGTTGATTGGCAATTAGACAAGAATTGCATTATATTTCAATATGAAGTGCTCCCATGATCGATCAACCACACTAGTCGTCCGTCCCCAATGGTATTTAAAGTGGCACTGTGTTAGATCTTCCTCCAGGAGAGAAGCTAAGATGCAGTACAATAACCTGTGGCGATTGGGTATGAAGGTGAGTCAGCTGTTGTACAGGGCATGGGTAAGCTTTGGTAAACAACTGGACGTGAAGGTGGACAAATCTTTCCTCCAATGCTTTCGAGACAACAACATGAATTTTTTCGACAACGTTGAGGTGTACGCGAATGGGCGAGTGAAGGAGATTATCGGGCAATCCATTCACGAGCTCTGGTGGAAAAGGTCGGACATAGTCATTTACACCAAGATCTTTTGGGGAGGGTCCATCCTAAATGACAAGGTACTCTCTCGAACCACATCATGGAATGCACCAAAGCCTCTTTAAAGAACCTCGACATGGACTATGTGGACATCCTCTATTACCACCGCCCCGATTCCTCTACCCCTATTGAAAAGACGATGAGGGACATGAACTATGTCATCGATAAGGGTTAGTAATTTATTGGGGCACTAGAGAGTGGTCCGATCAGCAGATCATGAAGGCCTGGGGGATCATCTACCTCTTGGATCTCATGGGTCCCATCATTGAGCAGCCCAGTACAATTTGTTATCCATACACAAGGTTGAATCTAAGTATCTCCCTCTCTATACCAGTTACGACATTGGTCTTACTACATAGAGTCCCCTTGCTTCTGAAGTTCTCAGTGGAAAATATAACACCGGACTTGTTCCTCCTGACACCAGATTTGTGATAAAAAATTATAAGAACCTGGATAGTAGGTAGTTGTTGGAAGATGTGCTGGAAAAAGTCAAAGGATTGAAACCAATTGCCAATGAATTAGGTGTGTCATTATCTCAGCTTGCAATCGCATAGTGTGCTGCAAATCCTAATGTATCATCAGTTGTTACTGGTGCTACAAAGGAGTATCGAATTCAATAGAACATGAAGGCCGTAAATGTCATTCCGCTTCTCACACCTGCTGTGATGGAGAAGATCGAGGTTTTTGATCAAACTAAGCCAAAGTTTCTACAGTCTTATAGGTAGAGACAGGATAAAATACAAACGACACTCGTCGATCTCGAACCCACTTTTGTTTCATATTTGTGTGATTTTAAGCTTATTTCTTGAACTTTTCTTTCTGATACTTTTAACTCCAGGAGATTGAGCCTGATATGTTTTAGTTTTTTAGTTATGTCATTGGGTGGGTGGTGATAAAAAAAAATGCTCCCATAATGATTTCTCTTTTATAGGTCATGGATCATAAATTCATACTTTGACTCATTGTTGGATCACTTTAATCCATATTAAACTTCCTTCTCTACGAGGCATCCTTGTGGGCTAACAAAGATGATTCCCACGTCAGTTCCTCGCTAATTAAATGCCCTATCGAAGAACATTTTCCACTTTTAATCTTGATATGCATATTATAGGTTGAGCATATCTAAAATGAGGCTCAATTAAACTTCCTCTCCTTTTGGTGGGGCTGAGAAGTCAAGGATGAAGTCGAATATAACCTACCCCTTAGGGTCCGTTTGGTTCGTGGTGAAATATTTTTTACCGCGTTAAAATAAAATTCACCTAGGTAAAATATGTGTTTGGTTGGGCATTTAACACGGTGAAATAAAATGAATATGGTGAAAAGTGAGGTGAAACTTTAACCATTTTAAACCATGGGTAAAGTGAATAATTTAAGAGGTGAAAACAATGAAATTTATCTTATTACCAAAGTAACCTTTCTTATTTCCACTTACAATTATCACACATTCATTTTTCCCTCTCAATTAATACGATCATCAAATATTCATTTTAAAAAAATATTTTTTTTTCTAAATTTCATTTTTTATTTTAAAAAATTAAAAAATTAAATAATTAAAATAAAAAATATAAAATAAAAAATAGAATAACTATTCCTACACCCTCTATGTCTTTTCCCACACCCTTTTTAATATTTAAATACTAAAAGATCAAAAGACCCTCTATGCAAATATGATTTGAGCAAATATAATCTTTTGCCCAAAAATCTATTGTTTTAAAAAAAAGGTAATATTAAGAAAAAAATAAAACATAATATTTTGAAAATAAAAATCCTAATATTCTAGAAAATTAAAATTTTAATATTCTGAAAATATAAAAATTATAAAAGTTATTTTTTCATTTAAAAAATATTATGTTATTTATAAAAAAACATATTACTTTTTATTTAAATGGACGTTGATAAAAAAACTATTTCGTTATTTATTTTAAAAAATGGACATTCTTTTTATCATTTCTAGTTAAAAAACTGTTTCTTTTATTTATTTAAAAAAATTGTTTCGTTATTTATTTTTTCAGTTAAAAACTATTTTTTTTCTATTTTAAAAATAATCTTTTTACTATACAAAAAAATGGTCCGCGTCAGCGGTATGTATAGGCAGTTCGACCACTTATACATACCGTTAGCGCGGACCAACATATTAGACAAAAATGCTCCGCGTCAGCGGTATGTATAGGTGGTCAGACCGCCTATACATACCGCTGCCGCAGATAATATTTTTTAAAAATAGTAAAAAAAATATTTTTAATATAGTAAAAAAAAACAGTTATTAACCAAAAATAAAATTTGTAAATAAAAAATAAAACACTTTTTAAGAAAAAAGTTTCTTAAGAAAAATAAATTTTACGTTTTATATACAGTTTTTTAATAAAACAAATAGATAAGATTTTACGTTTTATAAACAGTTTTTTTTATTATTACTTATAAAAAACAATTTTTTTTATTGAAAATATAATTTTTTTGTTTTTATCAAATGTAATTATTTTAGTTGGAGGTGAAAAAATTGGACATTTTGCTTTTATAAATTTAAGGGCGCAATTGTCATTTATTATTCAAAGGGTGTGGGGGAATATATGGAGGGTGTGAGAATATCTATTCCCATAAAAAAAATAAAAAAAAAATGAATATTTGTTTGGTGCATGGTAATGTGTTAGGAATTTAATTACTAATTGGGACGGTTTCATAGTTGGGAACTATTTTTTTTTTTAATTCTTTTAATTGGAACACTTTTTTTTTATAGTTGAGACTTTTTTTTTTTAATTGGGATTGCTTTTTTTTCAGTGTTGAAAACTTTTCTTTTATTTGGGACTGTTTTTTCATTGTTGAGAACTTTTTTTTTATTACGGACTAATGTTTTTATAGTTGACTTTTTTTTTTTTAACTGTGATTTTTTTTTTTACAAATGACAGTTTTTTTTCATTGTTGGAATTTTTTTTTTTAAATTGGGACTGTTATCTTTTTTAATAAGGACTTTATTTTTAATTGGTATTGTTTTTTTACTTATTTGTCTTGCGTAGCGAAATATGACTAATTGTATGTGGGGGGGGGTGATTATGTCAAATTTTAGTTTGGGGTAAATGCATATTTTTTAATGGCCATTGACACTTGTGTGATGAAAATCAAAATAGTTATATGCATTTGAAGTATGTGGGTAATATGGTCATTTTATTTTTTCACCATATTAATCTTGACCATCCAAACAACAAATGGTGAAAAAGTTAAAATTTTCACCTAGTGAAAACTCGACCATCCAAACGGAGATGGTGAAAACAAAATCACCGCACTAATAATTCACCTTTTACTTTTAACACGTTGAAAGATATTTTAACGCGAACCAAACGGACCCTTAGTGATTTTTCGGGGCTCATAAAAGATGTCAAACTATGCTAACTCTAATAAGTGCGTGGCCATCCTATTAGATATATATGCTTTCTTCAATACTTATTTGAGAGGAAAAATATTTAAGATGACTTTAGTATGGGCTTTGAAGTAATGTCATAGCTTCTTTAAGGATGTTACTAGCGTCAATGCTAGATTTTCTTTAAGCATGTATCTCCTTTCTGAATTAAGGAGAGTGTGACTGGAGTAGTAGAATGACAATGATTCTCCATTTTAATGTCAAACCAATACTCTATTGGTCTCATGCTGAGATACCAATAAATACAAGTGGAACTAATCACCACTAATTAGTGTTGATATCAAGGGAGGAGATTCGAAATACTATTTCATCCTTTCTAGTGCTTGATTAAAATCTCCTGTACAGATCTTGGTATTTAATTTCTTTAAGGCTTAAAAAATAGACTACATTTATCATATGTCCATGATAGGAACCGATTAAGGACGGATAATATCCCAATTAGGACTTAGACGTCCTAAATAGTAATTAACTTCTTTATGTCCTAAAGGGACTTGATTTGGTCAAGATTGGTTTCAATCCCTCTTTGCGTTACTATGAATCCCATAAACTTTCCAGAACTAACTTCGAAGGCGCACTTGTAGTTCTAGAGTTCTTGATAATTTTGAAGGTGTTAGGGAGGTATCTGATGTGGTTGGCTGTATATCTTCTTTTGATGAGAATATCATCAATGTAGACATCCATGGTTGAATTGATTAATTTGTTAAACATTTTAATTCCAAGGCACTGGTATGTTGCTCCGACATTTTTTAGGCTGAAAGTCACGAATTTGTAGAAGTAGAGTCCCAGAGTTATGCCGAATGAGGTCCTTTCTTGACCAGGGCCCAATAGAGGTGTATGATGATGGCCCATGTAAGCATCCATGAATCTCATACGTTGATGCCTTACTATGGAATCAACGATCTGATCAATCTTGGCAGTGGAAAGTTATCTTTTTGGCAAGCCTTATTGAGTTTTGTGAATCTGACGCAAACCCTCCACTTTTTGCTCATCTTATTGACCACAATGGTGTTAGAGATATAATTCAAAAATTGAACATCTTTGATGGATCTAGTGTTAAGTAGGTTCTCAATTTCATTATCCACTACTTTGAATTTTTAGGGGGATGATTTCCTTGGCTTCTTCTTTACTGGTCGATATGCAGGATCCACGTACAGTCAGTGGTAAGAAATATTAATATTGGTGTCCCTATACATCGTGTTGCTAACCATATTAGCAGGCTTCTTGAAGAAAGGATTGTCCATGGTTTGATGGAGGAGCTTGTAAATGATCTCCTTGAAGAATATATCAACGTTTTGGTAGGATTTCTCATTAACTAGCATCTGTACCCATCCCTTAGAATTTTTAAACTTTTTCCCCTTAGCAGAAGTTGGTTGGGCCCCTGCCTTAGATCCCTTCGTTGAATCGTTCTTCTAGTCTTCTTGGTAAGATACTCGACTTAACCATCAGTGTGGAGAAGATCATCTTTAACTTTGACATACTTCTCTATGGGAGCCATGAGATCATCTATACTCATCCCAAGCTTCTTGGTGATGGACTGATAGATATCATTTGACTTCTCAAGGATGAACTTAAGAAAGGAAATTTTTAATTGCTCATTGCAGCTATAAATATCATTGACTAACTCCCAATAACGTTATGCATGTTTCTTGAAGGACTTCCATTTCTTCCGTTTGATGGGGATTAGGGAGTCAAATTTTTTCACGACTTTGCTAATGGTAATGAAATAAGTTATAAATTTCTTGTCCAGTTCCCTAACCAAAGATATTGACCTAGGAATTAGTTTCTCAATTTCTCCCAAAGTTAAGGGGAAGACACGACTTATAAGACCATCTTGATGACTCTATAAAAACATAGACTTCTGTGATGAGGGTGTTGTGATGGCTCTATAAGGCCAGTTTATCTCAATGTTGACGATATGTTAATTATAGTAACTGATATTGACATAATAAGTACTACCAAGAAAATTATAACATGAGATATCTTGGAAAGGCATATGTCATTATGGGCATAAAGATCATTAGATACCCGATGGGTTTGATCTTATCCTAATACCATCATATTGAAAATATTTAAAATAAGTTTGAAAAATATAAAGGTGAAGTTGTTAGAATACCTTTTTTAATGGAGCATCATTTGCAAAAGATCAATGAGAATGCAGTTTCTTAATTAGAATATTCTAGAATTATTAGGAGTCCAACGTACATTATTAATTTCACAAGACCCAATATTTCTTATGACCAAGGTTCTAAAAAACGCGGGGCGTGATCGAGGCGTGGAGGCCAAGCCTTAAGCCTTAGAAGCCTAGGCGGGCCTTGGCGTAAAAAGACGTGAAAAAGCGTTTAGGTCTTTTTAATATATTTTAATATTTTTTAACCATAACATGGGTATTAAAATACTAAAATTGTACATATTATAAAAATATGTCTGAATATTTGCAAATAAAAATACTATTTGATTATTTTGGATGAGATAATGGTCCGGTTTGCAAAAAAATATTTAAAAGGCGATATCGTTTCACTAAAGCATTGTTGTTTTTAAAGAAAAAGTACGCCTTAAGGGTTTGACCAAGCATAAGGCGTCAAAATCTTAAGGCGAGGCGTTTCTCCCAAGCCTCAAGCCTAGGCGTGCCTAGGCGGAGCCTAGGCGGGTTTTTTAGAACAGTGCTTATGACATAAGTAAACTGTGTAGATATACATATAACACAGGGACTCAAAATTAAGAAGCATTAGTAAGGGTTTTAAATTACTTAAGGTACAGTGTGAACTATAGGTTGCACTACACAAGGTTATCATGTGGTACTTGAAGAGGAATCAAAATTTACAAATGGATATATATTCACCTTGGGAGGTAGAGCCATATCCTGGAAATTCTCAAAATAAACTTGCATAACTCGATCAATGATGGAGTCCAAATTTATTGCTTTAGACAAAGCAGTACAAAAAGATGAATTGATTAAACATTTACTTAAGGATATTCCTTTTTGGTCAAACCATATGCGTGCCATAGCTATACATAGTGATAATCAAGCGGTAATCTCAAGGGCATGTAATTTTGCATATAACGGTGAGTCTAGATACATTCGATGTAGAATTAATACCGTTTGACAATTTCTTTCTAATGGAATTATTTACGTCGACTTCGAACAGTCAAGGAATAATTTAGTGGATCCATTTACAAACCTTTACCAAAATATCAAGTTTATTCAACACCGAGGGGAATGGGCTTAAAAGCCTATAATAAAGAATCTTTATAATGCAAACCAACCCAATCGATTTAAGATCCCAAGATCTAGGTTCAATGGGACATCAAAGTTGTGGATGACTCCCTAGTTGAGCTTTGGAGATTATATCTCCTACCCATTCATATGATGCAATAAATGAAGCCTCCTATAAAATAGGTTAACCAATGCTTTTAATGATTCCTATATTTTTTAAAACAAGTGGGGGTACGAAAGGGCACTCTTAATGGGGAATCACTTACGTGACTGTGAAGTGGGGTCGCTTCTATGAGAATTTTAAAGGCTTGATTCCCTAAAGCACTCATGAGACCTAGGAATGTTCAGGTCCAAAATGAACACAGTCATGATAACCATCTTTATGTGAGAATGATATGTGCCAGACCTATTATTTTCGTTTACACAAATGGTGTACATTCAAGACGTCGTGTTCACTAGTTAGCTAGTAAATTTGATACACTCCTACCAGGGAAGGTTCAAAGCCACAAGTTACGTCTCCTAATGTGTTGAATTTCTAATTTAAATCTTTATAGTGTCTGCATATATTTTTGGACTTTATCTGCCAATTTTGTTCATACGGGGGATTATTGGAAAATAATGGGTTAATACATGGAAATTGGTCAACTTAAGGACTAAATAAAAGTAGGACCCGCAAACCTTTATGGGTGAGTCCACATACCAATTCGTTCATCTCCACAAGGATATAAACGTGGTATATTCACATATTCAAAACCATTTAGAGTTGAATGAAAATTGGCCTCAAGGTTCCCTATTTGAAGTGGGTGAACTAGTATCTAGGCGGATGAAATAGATTTGTCCCATATAGAAAAATCAGAAGAAAAGTGGGTAGTATATCTACTCATGAGATGGCTTAAAGGCATTGATGCCATTGAAATATCCCAGCCCTTTGAAGAGGATATGACCTACACTATGCTTAGTATGGGCTTTTGCCCAAAAGCCCTCACGAGCGTCGCCATAGACCGGATCTGGGTCTGTGGGAATGGGTCTTGTCCTTTCTTTTTGGGCCATATTTTTATCAATTTTCTTTTAAATTTTTCTAAGTGGGTCTATCTGAAATGAATTTTCAGAATTAATTGGACCTTAATTTTTGACCCATTGCAAAATTTCGGCCCGACTCACTTGAAAATTTCTGACAATTATTCTCAAGAATTCGTTTTTAAAAGACCATGTCATTTCATTTTGAAGGGGTGTGTCTCTTTAGTTGTGGCTTTTCTGAACAGACTTGCATCTGTTTTGAAAAGACACAATATATTGCTCCATGCATTTTTCACATTGAAATTCCTCATACATTGAGTTTGTCACCACTATTGAAATTTAGTCACTGTCTACATTAAAAGAGAGAGTTCTGCAAAGAAAGTAGATTCTTAGGCAACGTGAATTGGAGTACTACTTTAACGTTGTAAGATCGTTATACCGTGAGAGGCAATTATCCAATGATACATCATTACCGTAGCAGTGACGAAATTGTCTTAAGAAAATACTATACAATAGCACTCTCGATCAAGTAATGATTCTTGTATTTTTTTGGTGTTACTCCAAGTTTGTAAGTCTGTAATCATTTTCGTTTGTACTACAATTCTTATCAATAAATACATTTTAATTATCTATAGCAATCAATGTATTTAGTTTAAAATTTTATTTTTAGAATTTGATTGCACATTACAACACTTATAATAAATTTTAGCGCAAGAAGTATGGTAGATACAAGGTGTTGGAAGAAAATCAAAGATATTCGTATGTCATTGACTAGAAAAAAACATGGGGTTTTACAGAAGCTTTAATATTGCAGATCTTTCTCAAAATCATGTAGAGGGGTGATTTATTCAGAATTGAACTTGAAGTCGAGTCCTTTAAAAGTGAAAGGTACAAGATATGTAGAAAATAACTACATGAGGATGTTAAAACTCATTTTTATTAAAATTCAGTTGTTTAATGGCACGAGCGAAACTTTTGGAATTTGAGGAATATTTTCGGTGATATTTATTTGCCAATGCAAAATCAAAATCTACCATTTCCTTTTTTGTTTAGGTAGGTTTATTTCATTTTTATTTCTATTTAAGGTTAATTTTGCTTCTATTTGGAAACTAATTCAATGCGAGAAAGGAGGCATGTTCACTCCTAGAATGTAACAGCCTCAAAACAATTACGTTGAGTTTTGAAAAATATTAATTAGAAAATGGTCAAAAAATATTTCATTTTATGTGGGAAGAAAGAAAATGAGTGAAAAAAGATGGGAGTGATTTGATCTTACTTTGGAGTTTTTCATGGAAATCAATTCTTTTGGGTTGGGTAAGAAATATTTTTCTTGAAAAATGATAAAATTATAGAGCACTCTTCATATATATAACTACTGTTATTATAAAATGTAGGATAAATTATACCAAACCCCTTGAACTATTGATTTTTTTACACCTAGTCCATTTTTATAAAAAAAATATTGATAAAATATGATTTAATGCATAAAAATATTTAAAAAATGGAAATGGTTTGAATGTAGAAAATCGATAGTTCAGGAGGGATTGGTGTAATTTATCCTAAAATATATTTGAATCAAGCTCAATAAAACTAAGAAATGAACTATTTTGCATGACAAACAAATTAATGCAAATTAACGAACCCTTTGGTAAAAAAATCTCAATTTTCCTGCTCCCAAAGTGAGAACAAACTACACATATAAGTACTTTAAAAATTGCGGAACTTGTTGCTTTATGAAAGCAATCATCAAATAAAATTTAGGATAAATTACACCAAAAACCCTTGAACTATAACTGCTTTGCAGATAGCACCCTAATCTAAAAAACTCTACAAATAGCCTCCTAAACTATTGAATTGACACCTAGCACGTTTTCATTGAAATTGAGTTGATGAAAATATGATTGTATGCATAAAAAATGTTAAAGAACTTTTTCAATTAAACACCCTAAATAATTAAGCTAAGTGTCAAAACCATTTTAGACATTTCTTTCCAAAATTTATTTTAAAAACCAACATTTAAAACTTTACATAATTGACAATTTAAGAGACACACAATAATAACAAGGATATAAATGATCATTCAAGAATTTAACTATCAATAGTAAATCCCAACTTCAAACCACCAAAGAAAAACATTCTGATAGTAATCAATCCCAAAGTAAAACTACTGAAAGTAAATGAATTACAATCCATCGCAAAAACCAACTGAATAATGTAAAGGGCGACACATGCTCAACTAGTCGTCCCCAGCACGCTCATTGGGTCCTCAAAATCGACCTCGACCCCCTGAATCGGTCATACTCTCTTAGAAGTTCCTGTTTAGGTGTGGAAAATTGTTTTCTCTTTTCTATTCCCAATTTTAATCTCCACGGTAAATTTTAGAAACTAGAAAATGCGTTCATATGGTAGAAATAAATTTTTTTTTTCAAAATGCAGTTTATCAAAAATTTGGGAGTCAAATGTAATTTAGATAAAGTTTAGAGTTATAATGTAATTATAGAAAGTTCAAGGTCCATATGTAATTTATAGACCGTCAAAAGGACCAAAATAAACTTTATAGAAATTTCAGGGGCCATTTGGAAAATTGGTGAAAAACTTGCTAATGTGGTCTTCCAATATTTTGAAAAATTATTTTTCAATTTTTTATTTTGGAAAAATATCAAATTTGGGTGCATTTTTCATTTTCCTGGAATTTTTTTGGAAATTTCTTCTGGAAGTTGTCTTGTTTTTCACAACAAAATAGGTCCTAAGTTGTTTCAACGCCAATTAAATTTTAGGGTAAATTACACCAAACCCCCTAAGCTATAGTGGTTTTGCAGCGTTTTGAGAGATAACGAGGATACGGTGCAAACTGGGTAGAGATCCTGGAGAAAAAATCTGAACATATAAGGCCCTGAACATGACTCAGTAAAGACGGATTTATATACTCTCTATATAGTAAATGTTGTAATATCTATGTAATACATAGATATTATACATAGTATGTATAATAGTATATAATCACAATAACCCTGCTTTCTGTAACCTGATTTGCTATATATCAAATCATATCTTGCCTTGGACTAAGATGCTAAGGTGTGTGCACATACCAAAAAACCTGGTTGCTATGTGAATGCAAAATGTACATGGAGAAAAAGATCAAGGGTACACAATAAGTGGCCATAGCCATTCTACATTGATTATTACTTGCAAAGTTGCAATGAATACATAAATACTCACAAATACAAAACCGGATTCAACCACAACAATTCCATTTAGGCGCTCAGAATCCAAACCGAAGAGTAACATCTCCAAAAAAAACTTTATTTTAGGATAGGTAAGAAGTCAAAACAGGAAGAAAGGTTAATTTATCTATACCAATCACCCCACACCCCTAATCTACTCGCTACCCACATCTATAAATGTATGTTTTCACCCCTCTTACTACTGTTTTCTCGCGTCGCAATAATTAGCGGGACCCATCGAGCCCCAGCCGGGCATTTAGCCAACTGCAGACCTCACTCATCTCCTTAGGGACTGTATAATGACCAAGCCTGCAGAAGCAGATCAAAATTCAACAAAAATTGGTCTTTTGATTCTGAAATTATTAGCTTCTTTTAAATAAAATAAATAGGTAAATACCCGTCATAGGGTTTGAACGTAAGGTATCGAAATCCAGCTAAGCTCAAGAAATTACTAGACCTCTCTCCGTATTTAAATGGAACCACTTCATCACCTGTGATTGGTAGAAAACAAGGTAAAAAAAACATTAATATAGAAAGCAATGAGATTAATTTAAGCTATTTTTTTTTTTTTTTTATCTTTCCCTACAAAGTAAGAGCCACTATTGTAAACATGATTTAGAACCCAAGTTTAATGGTTATAATGGTGGGAACATTGTCATCCATATCCAGATAGCATTTTGCTCTCAATTATAAAATTGATCTTTCAGTCAAAGATAAGATTCTCAAGTGAATTAAAAAACTAGCTATACAACAGGAGGCTCAAAAGGATTTTTAAGAAGTTTTATGTATCTTCAACTCATCACCATTAGATTATATATATATATATATATATATATATATATGTGTGTGTGTGTGTGTGTGTGTGTGTGTGTGTGTGTGTGTGTGTGTGGTAGGTGTTCCAAAAATATTAAGAACTCAATATTTAATATTAACATGAGCAGCTGAATTTCTAGCACATACAATTTCCATGACACAGCAAAATCGGCAAGGATGCAGCACGCCTAGCAGCCTCATGTGATCCTTCTATCTTGTTTCCCAAGCTCCTGCATAGTATTAATCGTTAAAAGATAAAAATGAAAATTTGTTAGGGTCTTGACATTATCTCAATAACACCTACCTTTATTAAAAAAGTTTCCAAAAAACAAACAAGAAATTAATCGTGGATAAAAAAAAATTGAGTGATGTATACTTTATAAGATGCCTTTGACCATCTAGGAACAGAGTGGCATTATAATGCAACCAATAATAAGAATTTATACCTTGAAGCAGGAAGCCAGCCACTTAGACCAACAACAGCCCTTAAGTTGACAGGGTAAGGGTTGCCATTTCCATATTTACCCTGGGCAAAGCAAGTTGCAGAGTAGAGAGCAATTGCAGCACCATTACTGAAGCCCCCGATTCCAAGTTTAACTGTTTTAGGGGGGAAATGTGAAATTTTAATCACACTCTAACCAAATAAACCAGATATATTAGCCTAAAAAACATATTTAGATTGCCGCGCTATGTAATTGGGAATAATTGTAAGAAACTAGTTATCGTTGACTGGAATGGTACTAGTAATGAAATATTAAGCATGATAAATTTGAAAAAACATAAATTGAAACTAGACGAGGTATCACCAGTCATAAAGTAAAAATGGAGGGACTTACTGTCAGAGGGTTCTGTTGATAACAAGTTTGCAATATGTGCGACTGAAGCATCTAGACCCTCGATATCATCTGGACCATCTTCTGAAAGTTCTCCCTCGTCAAACCCTGATTTAAATGTAACATAAAATCAGCTTTGATAAATGATCTACATTAGTATCATGACCACATATAAAAACTCAAAATTCTGATATCAGGCTTACATGCAGTGCAAGGGAATCCTCCAAGTGCAGCCAGTGGACGAGTAGGAGCAGTTGGACATATCCATTTAATCTGCATTATAAAAGTAAAACATCAAACAAAATAAAGATACCGAGCGGAATGAAAAATCCAAGAGAAAGTTGTTGTATACTTACATTGGGAAGAGGAAGGTTTTCCAATAGTTGGGAGCAGCTGAATTAAGAAACAAAAAGTAAAATGAGCAGGCATGCTGTCTATCCATTTTTTTTAATATAATAAGCACTAGAGTGCAAGGGGAAGGATAATCACTCTCCAACAAATTTCTAATTTGTTCTTCCAGGTAATAAATAGATATTTGATTTGTGAAAACATTTCAATCTGACTATACTTTCAGTGTCATTTTAAGTACTAAACAACCACTATCTTCCAATTCAGTGTTGGAACTAGAACAGGCAAATGGGCACTTGTAGGCGGGTCATAAATGATTTGGGTCACATTTGGGTGGTTCAAAAACGGGTTGCGGCATGTGGAGGTTAAGATTTGGATGGTTCAAAAACAAGGTCGGTTTGGGTCAACCCTTCCCCTTCCTTCCATCCATGAGTTGTTGCAGAGATAGAGAGAGATTAAAAATTAGTTAGAGAAAGAAGGTTGGGGCAGAAGTTTTACACAGTTATAATAACTCGGTTCTCCGTCACACTCCACCCTCATGACCCACCTTTGACCTGCCAATAACCAGCCTCGAACTGGAAGAGCTGGCCGTGAAACCCATTTTAATCCAGACAACAAATGATGCGACCCAGCCAGTATTATTTTGGGTGGTTAATGAGAATGAAAGTTCAATCCAAGGGAAGAAATTATAAACGGGTAATAAAATGAGTATGCAAACTCCCAAAGAATAGTCAAAAATTCGGCAATTAGTGCACAGCACGTCATACTCTAGGATTTCAGAAAACATTAACATATCTTTTGAAATCATGCATGTATATACACTGTAGAAAAGATAAAGCTAAATCTCAGTTAGAAAGAGAAACAAGTTAGTGAACTAGTGGTCCCACGCAAAGCATATGGCATATACTCATGTTTCAATCACTCAGATTTTTTAAAAATAATTTCACGGCGCCTTTTACTCCCAATAACTAAGCTAAAAAGAATAAAAGCACAAAAGATTATGTAATTTCACGGTACCACTAGTTTCTCCTATCAACATAATTAAAGTAAGAATCTCAACAAAAGATAGTATTTCTCAACAAAAAAAATATGTTAAAGTTGATGAACTTGTAGACACAACAAGGTAAAACGTTGACATTCTATAAGCATTGTTCTCTTTGTTCTATGTAGAACAAAAAGTCCACCCTTTCATTGCAAGGTATATACTAGTGTGGCCTTTCATTGCAAGGTATATACTAGTGTGGAAGGGGGAAAAGAAAAAGGAAAAATATCTACAGAAAAGTGGAGGCATAAAAATAGATATCCACTTGTATTAATCCAATTCGATCTATTTAGCAAATATTATTACTAACATTATGGATGAGGGTGTTGACAGAGTTGATTAGTGGAACAAGTTCCGTGCAGAATTTTATACTATTATTCCATTTTACATAAAAGAAAGAAGAAAGGAATATACATATAAGTAGAAAATAATAACCACCTCAAGTTTAATCACTACAATGCCAAAAAGAACAGCAATTAGACTCGTTACTATGTTGAAAAGGACAATATAACGATGGGAGAGTAGCTATTAGTTACCTCGAGCCATTATCGCCAAGGCCATGCAACCAAACCATTGTGGCTTGGTGTTTGCCTTTCGGCCTAACCACATAAGTCCTTCCAAATTCAACCGTCCTCCTCGCTGTTCTACTACCTGAAATTTGTTCAACAACTCAATCGCCTTAAAAACATACAAGTTTCAAAAGCAACACAAACTTCCCAAATACTAAGTCCTGTTAGGATCTTGGAAAGTATACAAAGGAAACGCAAAGGAAATATTCGTAGCATTTTTTTTATCATTTTTTTAGTGTTAGTTGTCTTTTGGACTCCAAAATGTTAACTGATGAACTTTGAATGCTAAAAAGTACGTTCTTCTTTTGTCTGAATACATACTCTGTTTCCACTTATTTAAGTTTTAGATGTGTAATACATGTTATTTCGACCATCTTACCATTAATTGTTGTTTGAACTATTCTACCTTAGGGTTATTTATTAAACATAACAAGGGAAAAAGTGAAATAAAATTCCTTTACAATTCAGCATTCACTCCTAAGAGGTAAAATAACAAACACCTTAACTTATTTCACCTTATTTCTTAATATTGATTAGAACTCAATGCAACATTAAATGGCAAAAACAAATATCACAACAGTTTTTATTTTCCTTTAGTCCTACGTAAACTCACTAACGTGTCACACCCATATTGACTCCTGTCCGAGTCCAACAGTAGAGGAGCCCAGGCATGGCTAGAATTATTGTTTTGGTCCACAGTATTTGATATTCAAACATAGCGTTAAATACACCATTCATTTGATATTGAAACATAAGTGAGCAAGGGAAAGAGTTTGCAACTAACCAGAACCCATGGAAGGATTTGTATAACTCATCTTGTCCGGTAGAGAGATTTTTGCACTTGTTAAGAGCGCCTATGGGTAACAATGAGAATTGGTACCGCAATGAATAAAACCCAAATCGGCAGTCCCTATTTATACGAAATTAGGCGGTTAAAAAGGAATAAAAACTTGTGAATATTCAAACACCATGTAAATGTGAACCAGCTGCACATTAAGGGGGGGAACGGAAAGGAAAGGAAAGGCATCCATGAAAAGGAGTGTTAAAGACAAGGACAAAAGCAGAAAATCTTTTCAAGAAAGAGAGAATCAAAGCAGAAAACACAGAGCACATTCATCCATTCCTGAGCGTTCCAGATTTACAACATAGATGGGAATCTATTCTTGCAGGCAGTGGCCGTAAATAAAGTGACCCACAACCACAACTACAACTACAACTGCAACTAAAGAATATTACTGAAAACAAGAAAAAAGAACTATCAAATTTGGTAATAAAAAAAATATCTTTTCTTTCAATCATTTGTTTATGAATATATTTTTTGATGATTGATGGATACCCATTAACTTGAAAGTGAAGTTCAAGTGTCCAGCTTATCATCATTGACACATATCTGTCAATAATCGGAATAATGAACAAGTTGAGGGGACTACGAGAAATGAGCTTTTTGTTCTTGCTCTTGCCATCTTTGTTTTACATACATACATACACATTTTTATATTTATCTGCATATATATTGAGTTACCAACCTGGAATTTTTGGGTGGAAGAAAAGTATGGTACCTTTCTTTCTCTCTCCCCCTCGCTTTCTTGCTTGCCACTGATGATTTGGTGGCTCAAGTCTCACATTCATTATAATTTTTGTCTGTTTATACTCATGACAGATTCCACAAAGCAGAGTGTGAGTCCAAAACTGCACCTTTCAAATTTCAATGCACCACATCATGTGAGCAAGATGTTAATCCACCTTAAATTACACTCGGCTTTTCATTACAAATTTGAAAAAAGGAAAAACAGTTTATATTTATTAAGAAGGTAGTAGTTTCTTTTACTTCAACTCCCTCATATTTGATTAACTCTCACTTTATTATCATCAGATTATCTCCAAATATTACATAAAAATAGAACGTCAAGTCCAGGAATTTATCTGAATTTATTTTTATTTATAATGACAAATTACATTTAACCCCCTATATTAAGACAAAATCAAAAAATTATGAAAATAAAAAATAAGTCAAATTAGACATCAAGTCAAAATGATCCTATCAAATAAGTCAGTTAACTTGTGTAATACCTAATATAACTTACCTCATATTTTCATAATTTTTTTAACTATGTCCCCATCCGGCAGGGTATCTCAGAATATTACATAAATATAAGGGTATAATTCTAATGATTTATTTGATTTTGTCATTGCTTATAATGCAAAATTAAACTTATTCCTTTATACTGGAGTCAAAGATTTAAGAAAATGAACGGATATGCCAAATTAGGCATTAACTTTAGGTGTTGAAATAAAAATGACCTACTTTTAAATTTGTATTCCTTATGGTTCAAATTAGGAGTACGTAATTCACCATTGATTTTTTTAAGAAAAAATTGACTACTAAAAAGTCAATGGCCAAAATGAAAAACTATTTAAATACCATGAAATATGTCTAATTTATTTCAAAATAGACAAACAAAAAATAAAGGGTCATTTACTATTTAAGATACGTTTATTTATAATAATTAGGGTTTAGGATACGTTAGTTTTCGTATTTGTTAGTTGAGTGTTATTTTAATGATTCGTGTAACGACAGTACCTTTTTCACCAATTACCCTAAATATCCTTATGTTTAATTACCCTTATATACTTATGTGAAACACTGCCTATTTAAATACCGCGTGATCAATCTTTTATAAAAATAAAATAGGAATCTTTGTCGAAAACATTTTAAAAGTTTATTAAACACCTAGTATTCAAAAAGTCGATGCCAAATTTTTATCTTTTTATTAAACATTAACAACACGCGGAAACAAATACAATAACCAAGCTATTCACGCAGTAATAAAAATCTGAACCAATCACAAGATAAATAACTGAATAAAAATAATATTGAATAAACTATCAGTTAACTAACTATAGGGGCAACATGTCCAAATGGAATAACTAAACTGCATCCTACTCTAGGAGTGAAGTGACTAAAGCATCTAATCCAAATCTTACAAGCATCCACAAGTGTTGTAGCTACGCATCCCTCAAACAGATCAACAATCTTGACGTCCCTATGGCTTGACCCCTAAAATATTTTAAAAGTATTTTGCAAGACGGGTCAGAGCCCAAGAAAACCTTTTGAAAATATTTAGTAAGTATTTATAACAGTTTAAAATCAGTTATGGATTACACATATTAGTTCAATGTACACTCCCTTGAGTTCCTCACCTCTCAACTAATGTGCATCCCAAATGTCTCCTGCCTACCTATACTACCCAACCCAACTAGGTCTTATCAATAACTAAATATCCGCTAAAGAGTTCGGCTCTCCCATAATGACCATACAGTACACTAGCCATTAAGTCCTTAGTTAAATATCTTTTTAACTTCTTCCATACCGCCTATACAGTACGCTATCGTAAATAACATGTCTCATATGTTATTACTAACCATAATTAACACCTCACTTATGTTATTATTAAATCATTTCATTAAGTTGTCATACTTGATTCATCTTTTAAATGTACACTATTTAACTTTATTACCATCACACACTAGGTAGAATATCTCTTAATTGCGTCACATTTAAATATACGTTATTTACAGCTACTACTTTCATACATAGGTAGGATGATACACATGTATGTATAGATATGACACACATATATATACGTAACTCCAGCATCCCTGGGTTAAGAACCGCGGTGCGAGTCTGCATACTCTGCTATCAAGTTCATGTACCTCTTGTACTAAATCAAGGACTATTGGTTCAGTATGTCTCCTTGAACCCAAAATAAATCAACACACAATGGAGGCGAATATGGTTTTAAGCATTTGGGCTACGCACATACCCAACGTACCCAAACGACACGCCAGCCACACTAATACACACACATAGTGAGCCCCCATAAGTTCCATGTTCTGGGGCATAAATTCAAACCTTACTGGAATCATCAAGGTGGGATCGCCCTCTGCGCGAAAACCTCCGGATAGCAGGCAACGTAGGTATGTTCACACACGTAAAAAAGCACATAATAGGCATACACACCACCTATAAATGTAATCCGTATAGGTATACACACATAAGAAAGCACATAATAGGCATACACCCCACCTATAAATATAATCCGTATAGGTATACACACAACCAATAAATATAATTTGTATAGGTATTCACACAACCTGTAAATAACATCCATGTAGGTATTCACGCAACCTGTAAATATAATATGTATAGATATTCACTCAACCTTTAATATAATCTTTATAGGTGTACACTCGACTTATAAATATTATTCGTACGTAGTATATATATATCGAATACTTACCGCACTTATCAATTTACGATTATAACCCTCTATCGTAACTCCCGAGTATTATTCTCAATTCGAAGGGCCCTAGATACTCCCTTATGTTAATTCAATAATTAATTCACACATACTCTACTGGTTTATATAATACATCCATTTGAAATCCCTGTAACTCATCCTCGTGCTCTCGAATAAACTACCTTTCGATTTAATCCTGATTAATCCTCGTCTTAATTATCTCATTAAAACTAAGTCACAACCCTATCATAGTCCTATTGTCATCCAATACCCCTCATTATATTATAAGGACGTCCCAAAAATTTTCCCATTGATAAATCAAATTTAAAGGTTAATAAGGGAAATAACACAAATTTGGGCAAACCAAATCAAATTTAAGGGTTCATATTCTTCATTCAATTCTTACGTTTTTCACCATTTCAACTTTCTTAAATCTTCATGAAACTTTACCAAATTACGAACCAAAATTTTGTAACATTATATAAAAGTATAGAGATGATTTCCAACGTAAATCTTAAAATTAAATCATCACGAATTCAATCTAAGAACCGATTATTTTCAAAACTCCTAAAATCCCTAAATTTTATTGTTCTTCATTCATAATCAATCATAAACCCAGATTTCTTCCATTTATCTCATCACATATATTCAAATTTCATTTTCTATTCACATAGGGATTAAATCTACATGAAAATCCTACCCAAGATTCATGTGTTTAATTCTCAGAAACCCCGAGAACATCAATTTATCATCAAAATATCAATCCTACACTACATGGGTATTATAACCTTTTAAAAACAAGCAAGATAAACACTTTCCTGAAATTATAGGCCTGAATTCATTTATTGATGATGGTATTGATCTCTCCTCATTCCGATTCCGATGCCGGCAACAATTGTGGGTGAATCAAGGTGCTACACCTCAAAATTCTCTTTTCTTCCTCTCAAATGACCTCCTCTCTTCTCTCATTTGATTCTTAGGGTTTTAAATATGATATGATTCTACTCTAAATGACTAATCTTATGTCTGAAATCCCTAATTCCGAAATTAGGCTTTCGGGCTAAGTTCAAGTGATCCGAACACTCCTGTATAGGCTCGGTTATGACTAAAAAGGTCCTGGAACCCAATTATAACCCCCGTGTACACTATTCCGACTATCTCGACCTATTAGGAATCATCTGTGACCTCAAAATCGCTATCTGAGTCACTCTAGAGGAATTTCCCACATTGCCCTCAATTTGTTTACACGTATCACTCGCTGCAACATATAATAATTATCACGCAAATTATTTCATCAACAGTAATCATTTTCCCTCAAAAATTTTAATTTTATCAATTCACGATACACATGTAAATTTAATATTCACCGAATTAATTTATTTATGAATTACTCAAAAATACAGGGTATTACATACTTCCCCCTTACAAAAGAATTCATCCTCGAAATTGGATAAGTCTTGTACTAACAGCTTTGGATACAAACTCGCACAACATACGTCTCATTCCTAAAGTTAAAATCATTTTTCGATTCCCATTACACTTCTACTAATGGTATCCTTCAGCCCGGCGGTCTATACACTACTGTTAAATCTAGTGACCAATTCTCTTTAGTCACCTTACACCAAAATATTTCATCCTTTTATTTACTAACTCACTTTGGTGACTACACAACACATTACCATCTTTCCTAACACTTCCCACTTTGATGGATTAATATACTATTGACTATACCATTAACTATCCTGGGAAAGGACTCTTCCTCCCTAAGTGACAACTTCCCTCTTTTTAAATTATATACTCCCTTCGTGGGAGATATCTGTAATCATACCTGACTATTCACCTCAGACTTTTACATCTATAGTTGGTTATGACATAACTCTCATCATATTACTCCTCTGCTCAGAGTAGTTCCTGATTATCCTTGAAAATCTAATATGTACTTCCTTTGTACTTTTCAACACTATAATCACCCCTTTCCATCTACCCTTCGATTTTTGGTGACACGATTTGCTCACAATGCAACTACATTCACTTTGTCCCATTTTAGTTTTTCCTCTAATTTACCCATGCATCTACGTTTATTTCATACGTTTCCACATCTTCTCCTCGTGAATGATACAGGAAATTTTAACTAACTAGGGCGCCCATATAACCTATCTCCTGTGCATTTCTGTACAAATCAATTGAAAGTAATATACTTGTTTTAAACAAGCCTTGTATACTAGGAACGACTATACAATAAGGGTACACTCAACCACCCTGCTAATTGTAATTTAATCATTCTCACATCAACATCATATGGCTCTACTAGCCAAAAATCGTAATATAACTATCATCTCTTAGTTATAATCATATATACGCACAATAACTAAGGTACTAAACCCATGTCCTAAAGTTTGAACTTCTACCAACTTCCAACGCTCACTAAGTTTCACGCATGGGATGTCTCGCAAAGAGAAATCCAAATAAGAAATCCTCTCGATACACTACTCTCTAATATTGTCGATCGTCGAGATTCATTAGGCCCTCAGCCCATAACATATATCCCCGAATTCCCATCTGTTGACATAAAAAATATTCTCGTCCATTCTCATGTCACTAAAGACGACATATAACATGACACTCTCACTATTTCAAGTTTTTAGAGCTATATAAATAGCGAGCTATAACTCTTCGCTTGACAATGAACACAAAGTGTCCTAAATCACATCAGTTAATGTACCTACTCACCGGGATCAAATATAACAACAATATACTCACTAAAGTCTATATCACAATACCATTTATATATATATGCCCAACCCTCTTTCAGGTGATGCCTCGTAAAAATAATATATCTCACCCTGGAATAACAAGCACGATAATCTTATCACATAATCTAATACCGCTCAAACCCTCAGTATCCAATCACTATACAAGGTAACAATAATATGATTTACTCTCATAAACCTCAAAAGGAGCAAAAACTGCTACATAATATAAAAAAATCCTCTTGGTGTCCACACCTGCTCCTCCCCGCAGGCGCTACCAAAATTCCTGGTACTTAATGGTAGATACATTCATAATAAGGTTGATATCGCCAACGCACCCACTAAACCTGACTCATACTCGAATTATAGTGTTAGACGTCATATTGTGACGCACCCCTGTCACCCAAAATGTACCGTATGCTCATTAGGATAAAATAAAAATCCATTTCCATTTGTCACTCACCTCGCTTGGTCAATGGGTCCCTAAGCATAACCCTCGTGCTGAAACTGACCCATAATCTGTTGTAGTGGTTGTACATCCAGGATCTCCTCTTGGGTTTTCCCCCTACCTCGCTTTGGGCAATCCCTTCTCTTATGGCTTACACACTCACAATTGAATCATCGGCCCAAAAATATCCCTGCTTCTAATCACGGCCTTGCTCGCCTCCCCCACTATTCCTTTGGCTTTGAAAGCCTTGAGGAACGCGATGCTACTACTGATGGGGAACCCACTGGTCCTGTCAGAAACCATCATTCTCAAGTTGGTAAACTCTGAGCCTAAATCTCTTAGCCCGATTCCCACACTGAAAATCTCGATCCTCGTGCTGTTGTGCCCCACTGGCATCATTCCCATTTACCTTCCCAGTCTGACTGGTCTCACTATCTCGCTGTGGGCAAGTTCAATATAGATGGCCCTACTCTCACACATAAAACACCTTTATGTTCCATCCCTCTGTCTCTGGACCCAATGGCCATGTTGGGGTGTTCTTTTTCTCGGACCTGGTAGTATTAACCCCAATTGCTACACTCGTTGTCCTTTCTTATTATGCTAGCCCAATGGAACTCAATGACGGCCTAACAGCCTTGGCTGAATCCACCATCACTTGGTAGGACTCCCACTAATCTCAATTATTTAAATGGGCCCCCTTCTGGGTATCGTTCCTGTGGTGTTTCACTAGAACCGTTAATTTTAATATTGCTCTTCGTCTAGATTCTCCAACCCTTTTAGCTCCCTACTCATGGTAGCGTTAACATAAAATACATGACCTTGACGATATCGACACTAATCATCTTACCCATATTTCTCATCCAAGCTTATGTATTCGACTAACGAGTTCATTATCAACTTACATACTCTTTTTTATTCTTCGTATCCCCTTCGTTAGGTAAAAAGTTCACTTAACAAGTCAACTTCTCTCTCATGATTGGTCTTTATCCACTTGTGATAAGTTTTGAAACTTCATTTGAATCTCTGTCTGAACAGTAGATGGAAGATCTTACAATCAAATTGCAACCAAATTCCTTGTTTAATTATACATATACTTCTTTATATGTGGTGACTGACTCTTATATTTGCGAGAAATTTACTCTTGGTTATTGCTCCACTCCACCCTACACAATTGTCATTGGATTATCTCCTTCAACTAGCCTATCTCACTTCCTCTCTTCCCTAAGTCCTTACAAATGACTCTTTGAAAGAGTTCCTCCGACTCCCCCTACCGACTACGCTCGGTGAGTCTGGATATGTACCACTGTTATCTACGATATAGTTTGGGCAAACTACTATTCCCCAATGACTATTCTATTATCACCTGTTTGAACAATAATCATGGTGGCTTCTATCACGATCACCATTTCCAGAATACTTTATGTCTTCTATTGAGTCTCTTTTTGCAGTCCTTCTAACAACTCTCGTTGGTTGTCCTACGGTGTTCAGTGTATGAAGCCCAACTAAACAAGTATATGAATCATATGAACTATACTTAGTAGCAGGAGAATGCAAGTCGCATACATAGAGGAATACACCAATCCTATAATAAGGCTCTATACCAAAGAACGCTATGCTGAAATGTAAAAAGCCGCACAAATCCTAAAGACACTAGAACCTGATGCTCTGATACCATCTGTGACACCCCCGCCAATTTAAACATTGGGTGATCAATCATTTATAAAAATAAAATAGGAATCTCATTTGGCTTATTCTTTACATCACTGTCAAAAACATTTTAAAAATTTACTAACCACCTATTATTCAAAAAGTCGGTGCCAATTTTTTTATCTTTTTATTAAACAATAACAACATGCGGAAACAAATACAATAACCAAGCCATTCATGCAGTAATAAAAATCTGAACAAATCACAAGATAAATAACTGAATAAAAATAATACCGAATAAACCATTGGTTCCCAATAAAAAAAAGTCCAACTAAACCTCTAATGAAATCAAACTGAGTCCACAAATACAAAGTCTGATAAACTGAATAAAATGAACTAACTGAAGGGGAGACATGCCCAAATGGAATAACTGAACTACATCCTACTCTAGGAATAAAGTGACTGAAGCGTCTAATCCAAATCCTGCAACCATTCACAAGTGTTGCAGCTACGCATCCCTGGAATAAATCATCAAGCTTAGCGTCCTTGTGGCTATACACCTAAAAGGTTTTGAAAATATTTTTCAAGACGGGCAGAGCCCAAGAAAACCTTTTGAAAATATTTAGCAAGTATTTATCATAGTTTAAAATCAGTTATTAATTACACATATTAGTTCAACGTACACTCCCTTGAGTTTATTACCTCTCAACTAATGTGCATGCCTAACGTCTCCTACTTAGCTATCCTACCCAGCCCAACTAGGTCTCATCAATAACTAACTATCCATTAAAGAGTTTGCCTCTCCCATAACGCCCATACAATACGCTACCGATTAAGTCCTTACATAAATATCTCTTTAACTTCTATTGTACCGCCCATACAGTTTTTATCGTAAATAACATGTCTGATATGTTATTATTAACCATAATTATCACCTCACTTATGTTATCATTAAATAATTTCATTAAGTTGATCTACTTAATTCATCTTTTAGATATACACTATCTAAATTTATTACCATCACACACTAGGTATAATATCTCTTAATTACATCACATTTAGAAATAGGTTATCTATAGCTAATGCTTTCACACACAAGTAAGATGATACACATTTATGTATAAATATTCCACACAATATATATACATAACTCCAGCATCCCCGGGCTAAGAACCGCGGTGCGAGTCTGCATACTCTGCTATTAAGTCCACGTACCTCCCGTACTTAATCAAGGACTATTGGTTCAGTATGTTATTCTTGAGCCCAAAATAAATCAACACACAATGGAGGTGAACATGGTTCTAAGCCTTTGGGCTACTCACATACCCAAATGACATTCCAACCACACTAATACACACACATAGTGAGCCTCCCTAAGTTCCATATTATGGGGCACAAAACCAGACCTCACTAGAATTGTCAAGGTGGGATTTCCCTCTGCGTGAAAACCTCCGAAAAGAAGGTGACGTAGGGATGTTCACACATGTAATAAAACATATAATAGGCGTACACACCACCTATAAATATAATCTGTATAGGTATACACACATAAGAAAGCACATAATGGGCATACACCCCACCTATAAATGTAATTCGTACAGGTATACACACAACCAATAAATATAATCTGTATAGGTATTCACACAACCTGCAAATAACATCCATGTAGGTACACACACAACCTATAAATATAATTTGTATAGATATTCACTCAACTTTTAATATAATCCGTATAGGTGTACACTCGACCTATAAATATTATTCGTTCGTAGTATATATATATATATATATATATCTCAAATACTTACCGTACTTATCAATTTATGACTGTAACCCTCTATCATAACTCCCGAGTATTATTCTCAACTCGAAGGGCCCTAGATACTCCCTTATGTTAATTCAATAATTAATCCACCTATTGTCACATCCCAACCCTGTTACTTATAATTAAGTTTGAAAGTCACGGTGAGTCAAACTATAATTACTTTAACCAAACCATAAACACGCGTTTTAATTTCAAAGTCATCAACGTAACTCCATACAACTAAAAACATTTTTTTTAACATTAAGTAGTTATGCATATACTAACTTCTTGAAGGATAAGTTAACTTAATTACATTATTTACATTTACACAAAATCATTGCTTCCCCCATTCCTAGCTAACTCAACCCGACCTTCTAGATTTGGCACAGACATCGAGTTACCTGAAAAAAATGTGAACATAGGAACCGTGAGCAAAATAGCCCAGTGAATGCATCACTAATATACTACTTCATGAATTTAAATGCAATAAATCATGTCCATATAACTATATATTAACTTATCCGGCTCATTCATAATGGATGACCTAACTTTTTGAATCGTGATTCACGTATCTTGTCTGTAATAGATAACTCTCCCCCATTCCTGGTCGAGGAGTAACCCCTTGTCATTAATATACAAATCTCCTCCATTTCGGGTCGAGGAGTAACCTCCCATTTCGGTAAACCTAAATGATAATTTCATATTCATTATATTATGATCATATCAATAACATGATACAAATATCTCTTTTCAATGAGTACACTCACCTTGACAGTTTAACTGGCTTTTCCCTTGCCTTTATCCATTACTTGTTCAATCAGATCTTCTTCCCTTCCTATCATTCTTACAATATTAGTATCATCATAAGAATATTAATGATCCAAATAATAATTTAAACATAACTCAATCCATAAGCATCATATGATTTCATTCAAATCATTTATCACAAATGAAGTTCTATCCAAATCTGTGTTAATATATATGATATATCCAAATCATAGACTAAAAAGACATTCATTTCTTCTCGGTTATTCAATCCTTATCATATTAGGATTCAAATACAAAAGACAACACATCATTTCAAGTTTACTAGAGCAACATTGGCCCATTTCTTTACTACATCGCAAATCTGCCCTATAGGCTCCTTTTTTGTTCAATTAAATTTCAGGAATTTTCATAATTTTTACCCATCATAAATTTCTATGATATTCTTCCCAATATCAGTAAACATAGTGAATAATACAAAATTAAAGTTTTCTAATTTTTTGAGTTCATTTTCTATGTCAAGCAAAACATCAAACATATGGTATGCATATTTACTCTTTTGGGACATATTTCATACCCGAACTTCAAACCATCACCCAAGATTCATTTCTTGGTATTTTTATATGATTTTCGGATATATTATACATATATGAGTCTAGTTTCATCACCAGCTGAAATTTCTCAATTTAAATATGTATTCCATGATTTATGCCATTTTTAGCACAACTAGGTTGGATTAGAACATTAAAGCATAACTTAACATTTTCAAGCAAACATAACCTCCACCTTGGGTATAAATCATGGAAACATATAATAACATGTTATAATATATACACACATAATAAAAATGAATTTTTGAAATCAAAAAGCTTCACGAGAAGGAAATTCAAATCTGGGACTTTAAAGTTAGCATTTACGATCCGAATGCACGTTCTTACATAGGTTCTTAAACCATCTTTGTTTTAACACAATTTGGCAAAATGGGTAACATAAAAATATTTATTCAAATAAAAAAAAAAAATATACCAAGTTTAGATCTCATCCAATTAACCAACTTTAATAAAGAAGTAATTGCCTTACGAGGATTCCTCGATTTATAGAAATTTTTCTAACGATTTCTTCCTTAACTTTCTTCTCTTTCTCTCTCTTTAGGAAAAACTCTTTTTTTTCATGGCTGAATTGGATGAACAAGGGGGTTGTTTTGAGGAGTTTAAGTCGGTCAAACCATGGACCACCCTCTAACCAATCAAAAAATAGCACATGTTGTGCTAATAAGACAAATATCACTTAATTCATATATCTACAAGTTTCATATTTTATGTTTGCCCAAAATCATAAAATTAGTATGCCTAATTTGGGCTCGAACAGGAAAGTAGCAATTTATCAACAATTTCAAAACTTTCACATTTGGCAACCAAACATTGCCAATTTTGCACCAACACCCAAATTTACTTTTATAACCATAGTGATGCATTAAAAACACAATTCATAATTCATTTAGACACATAAATAATCATATGCTCTAATCATGTTATCCCCGATTATAATCTTGATTAGCATATAATGTAAGTAACACATATATATCACATGAGTATGGATCCCCCAAATGCGATAATTAACATGTTTAACACCCCTTACCAACTTCTAACTTCTAACTTATACTTAATCATATAATTTAACATTCCTAATCACCTTTTAGGGCCTTACACCTATACTCTACTGGTTTGTATAATACATCCATTTGAAATCCCCTTAACTCATCCTTGTGCTCTCGAATAAATTATTTTTCAATTTAATCATGATTAATCCTCGCCTTAATTATCTCATTAAGACTAAGTCACAGCCATATCATAGTCTTATTGTCATCCAATATACCCCTCATTATATTATAAGGATGTCCCAAAATTTTCCATATTTATAAATCAAATTTTAAGGGCTTAATAAGGGAAATAACACAAATTTGGGCAAACCAAATCGATTCTCCCTAGGTACGAATCGATTCGCCCTTGGGCCGAATTGATTCGAAAAGTAGCAATTCATCTTCTTAGTTCAGTTCTTGCATTTTTCACCATTTTAACTTTCTCAAATCTTCATGAACCTTTACCAAATTACAAACTAAAATTTCTTAACATTATATAAATGTATAGGGATGATTTCCAATGCAAATCTTAACATTAAATCATCACGAATTCAATCTAAGAACCGATTATTTTCAAAAATCCTTAAATCCATAGATTTCATTATTCTTCATTCATAATCAATCATAAACCCAAATTTCTTCCATTTATCTCATAAGGATTAAATTTACATGCAAATCTTATCCAAGATTCATGTGTTTAATTCTCAAAAATCCTAAGAACATCAATTTATCATCAAAATACCAATCCTACACTACATGGGTATTATAACCTTTTAGAAGCATGCAGGATAAACACTTGCCTGGAATTGTAGGTCTGAATTCGTTTGTTGATGATGGTATTGATCTCTCCTCATTCCAATTCCGATTTTGGCAACAATTGCGGGTGAATCAAGGTGCTATACCTCAAAATTCTATTTTCTTCCTCTCAAATGACCCCCTCTCTCCTCTCCTTTGATTCTTAGGATTTTAGATATGATATGCTGCTACTCTAAATAACTAATCTTAGGTTTTAAATCTCTAATCCTGAAATTAGGCTTACGGGCCTAGATCAAGTGACCCGAACACTCCCGTATAGGCTCAGTTATGACTAAAAAGGTCCCAGAACCTAATTATAACCCCCTGGGAATACTATTCCGACTATCTCGACCCATTAGGAATCAACTGTGACCTCGAAATCACCATCTGAGTCACTCTACAATAATTTTCTACATTGACACGTATCACTCGCTACAACGTATAATAATTGTCATGCAAATTATTTCATCAACTGTAATCATTTTCTCTCAAAATTTTTAATTTTATTAATTCACGATACACGTGTAAATTTAAAATTCACCGAATTAATTTATTTATGAATTATTAAAAAATACGGGGTGTTACACCTTATACCATTTTTAAACCTTCAAATCCTTTCTCTCTCTCACACTCACTGATTTCTCTCTCTCACGTTTGCTAAAAAAATTCTTATACCCTTAAATAAAAGAGAAAGGTAAAGGGAATGGAGGCTTGTTCCATGGCTAGAGGTTTGCTAAAATCAGATGTTTGTTCCACGACCGGAGGTTTGTGGAAATCGTTTTTGATGAAGACTTTTGTTGAAATCGTTTTTGTTCCATGGTCGGAGGTTATTTCTTTTTATTTTTTTCCTGGAGTTTTTTGTAGATGAAAAATAATTTTCTTTTGGGATTTGGATGTTTTTTATGGCCGGAGTTTTTTTTTCCTGAAAATTCTTTTTTTGGGTAGAAATTATTTTCTTTTTTTGAAAACTGTTTTTTTCTAGATTTTTTTTTGGAAACATATTTTTTTTGGCTAAAATCGGTTTTATTTTTTTATTTTTATGCTTTTTTTTGTTTATGAACATTATTAGTTGGGTGGAAAAAAATTGTTTTGTAGAAAATCATTTTATTTCGTGGAAAACATTTTTATTTCATGAATTTTTTTTGTTTTGGAAATATATTTTTTGGCTCGAAATATATTTTTTTGAAATTAGTTTTATTTTATTTCAATTCAATTTGGAGTTTAGGTTTGATGGTCGGAGGTTTGATAGCCGAAGGTTTGTTGGCTATAATGTTTTTTTTGGGGAAATATAATTTTTAAGAAATATATATTTTAAACGAATTATTTTTATTTTTATCAAGCGAAAAACATTTTTTTGTCTAAAAATAATTTTATTAAGTGAAAAACGTTTTTTTTAAATAATTTTTGAAACTGAAATAATTTTTATTTTCATATATTTTTTAGTTGGAAATTAATTTTTTCAGATATATTTTTTTGACTTAATTGAGTCTTATTTTTTATTTTTTATGGTGTGGAAAAAAAATTATTTTGTTTAAAATCATTTTATTTATATATAAACAGTTTATATATTAAAAATCAGTTTATATATATATTTTTATATATAAAGAGTCTTTCTCTCTCTCTCTCTCTCTCTCTCTCTCTCTCTATATATATATATATATATATATATATATATATATATATATATATGTTTTTGTTTTGGGTGGAAACTTTTTTTTTTCTTAAAAAAAAGTTAATATTTTTATCTATAAAAATCAGTTTATATATAAAAATAAGTTACTATAAAAAAAGTTTTATATATAAAAATAATTTATATATATATAAAATAGTTTATCTCTAAAAAAAACAGTTTGAAAAAATATTTAAACTTTTTTGTAATATTCTTATACATATATATATATATATATATATATATATATATATATATATATATATATATATATATATATATATATATATATATATATATATATGTGTGTGTGTGTGCGTGTGTGTGTGTGTGTGTGTGTGTGTGTGTGTGTGTGCGTGTGTGAGCGTGTGTGTGTATTCCAAGACTAAAGTGGTAATTTCAGTTAAAAAGGTTGGTCAACTAACGCTTAAGTAAGTCAACTAACGATTTCCATTAGTTTTGGACCCAACCAATTAATACGGAAACTAAAGTACCCCAAACTCCTATTATTATAAACAAATGTACCCCAAGCAATAAATGACCGAAAAATAAAACTCTTAATTTAGAACGAAAGTAAATAGCATTATTATGTGTTTAATGTGTTTCGAAACACAAATACTTTAATCATAATCTTTACCATATTTGTAAGTCTTAACCTAGTAGAAATAAGCATAACACGACTTTTGGCCAAAGATAACCAAAAGTTGTTTTTACTTGATCAACTTACATCAGTCATGAACTCTATTTTATAACTATTATAAATTTTTCCCCATGTTATATTTCCAAAAACATGTTTGAATATGCTAATATTTATTCATCGTCCAATTGAAGCTTTAAGGCACCTACAAATTTGAATATGTATAAGCGCCACTAGTATTTAAATTTGAACATGTATGCGCGCCACTAGTATTTAAGGCATCTATCGAGAAAAAGAAAAAGAAAAATATTTAATAATAATGTCGCTTAAACGACAGCCTATGTCGTTCAAACGATATGGCTTGTCGTGCATTGGATTTCGTTCAAACGACATCCAATCTCATTTGAACGAGCCAGTGCCTTAAGTCTTTTAAAAATAGGACTCTCTAACTTCGTTTTTCATTAGAAGACCTGCGCAAAAACTATCTACGTTTTCTGTAAACAACAGTATGAATTTGTCTTCTCACTTAGAGGAGTAATCCTTTGTTTTTCAATTCACAAAACATCCTAATCTTATGTGAATTATTTTGGAACCTAAAATATGATCTTGTTGATATTTCTCTTGTAGAGAGGGTAAATATACATCATATGACTGCGTGTCATTGAGATCTTGCTGCATGAAGATTCTTTGTTGATTTGGACTGAGGTTCATAGGGAGTGATGCGGCATTCCTGGGCTGGAGATAGGAATGTGGTTCTTATGGACTGCTGCGCGTAATTCATTGCTGACGACACCGACCGATAGCTGTGATTATTCGTGTGTCAAAATCTATTTCCTTGTAATCCGTGTAAGCTACTTAAAAATTATAGTGAAATAAAAGGTTTTTCCCTTCGAAGATTTTTCCTAAAATTGGTTTCCTTTGCATGCTTATTGATTTTATATTATCAAATCACTTAGATGCATGTGTTAGGATTTAACTAAAATTTAGCTTAATTAAAATTGGATTTATTTGAGAAGTCGCATTATTCCGCTATAGCACACTCTCAAATTGGTATCAAAGCGGGTTACGCTAATTTATCGCATGACCTTGATTTTTGTTTGTCTGATACATTTTGACTACTCACGTTGTCAAATTGGTATCAGAGCCTATTGTACTAAGTTATTGTGTTTCATCCTATTTTTATTAAAATATGGCTTTTGGTGGTATTGATGATTTTAGATGCTAACTTTTTGAAAGGACTAATTGAAAAATTCACTCGAATTCTTATTCTATATCTTTTGTTGAAAGTAACTCTGAAAGGTGTCGTGCTTGTGAGGGAATTGGTCACATGATAAATGAGTGTCCCAAAAATTTAAGGAAGCAATTGAAAAAATCGACATCTCATGTTTTTACCCTTAATGATTATGATTCAGAAGAAGAGTTTTTTTCTCGTCCAGGCGAGATCTTCCCACCCGTGAGAATAGTGATGAGAGTGACGGTGAAAAGAGTGAGGAGAAATAGGAAGAATTGAGTGAGTTGCAAGTTGCCTACAATAATTTATATATCGAATCTATAAAGATTAAGAAGGAAAACTTGAAACTTGAGGCTAATTTGAAAAAACGTGTCTTAGATGAAAATAACATGAATGCATTAATTGAGGATCTTAGGACACGTGAGAAGATCCCTAGAGGTAAGCTAGGATATGTTGAAGGTGAGATAAATATTCTTAAAAGGTTGATGGAGACTATGAAAAAGGAGCTTTTAGAGTTTGAGGATTCTAGATGTGTACTTGAGTTGATGATAGGTGAGCTTGAGAAGAGTTTAAGAGAATCAAGTAAGGTGAAGTTTGATTTGGAGTCGAGGTCTGAAAAGCTAGATAAGATTTTAGGCACTGTCCAAATTAAGGAGGATAGGGGTGGTATAGGCTTCAATGATAGTGTTGCACCCATTCACAAAGACAATCCCACATGTGTGAAAGAGCCTCATAGGGTTGTTAGGAGAGAGGCACCGAAGGTTGTTAAGAGAGAGCCACTTAGTAACATCGTGAGAAAGGCACCTAGGAATTTTAGGAGAGCGCCACCTAGAAACTTGAGGGACACTTTTAGGTAACACTTATCTTCCGATTTACATTGCGCACATTGCGGTAGGCAAGGTCATCTTAGGCGTTATTGTTATAAACTTTTAAGTGGACCTAAGAAGTTTAATAGAAAAGTAAATTCGATTCCTTAATCCCCCACTTGTCATTACAAATCTATTTGGGTTAGGAAATAAAATTTAGAGTCTTATGGTATAATTGTTCACGACTCTCGTTTGCTTGCACATGATTCACCCCATGTGAGATCGTTTGGTTGATTGTGTTTGATATTTGTCATGCGCTAGTTGTGCTCTCTGATATACTCTTACTAGTGTTATAACTCACTTGGTTGTAGTTTACATTGTTTTATTAATTTAATTACTGTTTTAGCATTGTTTGGATCTATCAGCACCTTCCAGGTACTTTTGTCTATAAATTTTTTTCACTGGAAAACACTGTTTAACCTTATGGATTGGGGCAGGGATTTCTGTTTTCTCGTTTGAGCGAGATCTCATGTCGAACAAAGCTATCGTTCTAACGACAAGTGTTTTTGTTCGAGCAACATTTAGTTTCATTTGAACGACCTATTTGGTTTTCAACATTTATCTATTTCAGTACCCTGGGTTCATATGCTTATATTTTTGGTACTGCTGGGTTGCCTCTGTCAGTTTATATGCAGTTCCTTTTGGTATTTATGTTTAATTGCTAATACTACATTGTTCGTTTAATAACACCCTCTTAGATTGATAATTCTTTGTGTTATTTATCGTTTGCTAGCATAGGATGATGCTCATGCCGATATTGTGCCTATTGTTAGTGTATACCATGTTTTTTTTAAAAATTGAAAAAGACAAAAAGATTTTTATATTTTGTTTACACCTTATATGAATACACATTTAGGATGACCAAGTCACAACTTCATTTCATATCCATGTGACTGTTTGATAGTGTTTTGATATGCGTCATCATCTCATTTTGTGCTTTATAATGTGTGGAGTCATTAAGATGTAATTTGTGATTATTACCTACATGTTTGACTTATATTTTCCTTTAATGCACACTTGTACGAATTTATTTGACTATCATACTTGTTTATCACATATTGGTCGGAATATTATTATCTCAATCCTGTCTTTAAAATGAACCAAATGTGATAAAACTTGAGAGTGGAAGTACTGCATGTAATAATCGTTTATCGTGAGGATTTAAATGAAACAACATATGATGAGTGATTCACGGGAAAGGGCTGTGAGAGTGTAAAATTAACTCATCGTGAAAGCCACTGTTTGAAAAGAGCCCAAAAAAATTTAAAGGAAATAAACAGATAAATATGCCGATAAGGGGCCACCTCAAAATAAAATATAATGATTATTATTTATGAGGGACTTTAGATGGAAAGAAATGAAAAACGAGTTTGCACGTCCTGACAGCGTCTTGAAAAAGCATTCATAGTTTTAGACATTATTGGTGTGGGAATCATTCCAGACTTTGATGTATTGATGGATAGAGTCAATTTCATTTAAATTTAACACTATTTGACACCTAAGGATGATTTTGAGTTCATTCGTTAGGAGTATCCGGGTTCATCGTGCACATATGTTATAAGATTGCATTGATTTTCCATCGAATTTGTTCACACCCATTCCTTCCATTTCCACGATTTCGTAAAATATTTTTGCATTTTGTGTAAAGAAATTGAAAAATTGAAAAATAGTTAGTGGATCTTTTGAGTATTTCATATGCATATCTTGGTCCTTATTTGTTCTGTTTGTCATGACACTCCATATTTTTTGTTTGTTTATTCTTTTCCTTGTTTATTTCGAACAAATAAAAGGGGGGAGAACGAATTATGGGGGAGTTTTGCATTATGGGGGAGATTTCATTATATTTATTGATTTATTCTTAAATCATTTCAAACTCGACGCATCACGAAGGTATTTGTTTTATCTCATGCACGTAGGTACAAAAATAAAGATCATTATGTTGCACACCCTGATGAGAAAAGCTTTGATATTTGAAGATTGATGAAGATTTTTGAAGAAAAGATTGAAGACTTGTATTTCGAGTACCTTTTCACTTTTGGGTTCATAGGAGGGTATTAAATTTGTATAGGAATTGTGACTTGATAATTCAGATTGTTTTTATTTTGTACCGGTATAGACATAGGGGTAGATTTATAGGACAAATGTTATAAGTACTGTTTACATTATAGTATGTCGTATATCGCTACGACTGTTGAAAAATTATTCAAGATCTTTTAAGAATCCATACGGATCTAAATATCAAAAGTTCTTCATCAAAGGAGTCTCTAAGAGATTAATTTTGGTAAGTTGTGTTTAGGTACCTTAGCATTTCCCTTAGAGTATTGGGATTATTTTTCATAAAATATTTCCTAAGTGTTGGAGCGAAGTTTTTATGTCAAAAAAAATTTCTGAGTTTTTGAGGCGGTGCATCTATTGAGAAAAAGAAATATATTTAATACTACTGTTGTTCAAATGACAACCTATGTCGTTCAAACGACATGGCTTATCATGCGAAGTATCGAACGGCATTAGATTTCGTTCAAACGACATCCAATCTCATTTGAACGAGCTGCCTCCCTAAGTCTTTTATAAATAGGACTCTCCAACTCCGTTTTTCATAAGAAGACCTATGCAAAAATTGTTTCTGTTTTCTGCAAACAACAGTACAAATTTGTCTTCTCACTTTAGAGGTTTAATCCTTTATTTTTCAATTCACAAAACGTCCCAATCTTATGTGAATTATTTTGGAAACCAAAATATGATCATTTTTCTTGTAGAGAGGGTAAATCTCCATCATATCACCGTGTGTCATTGAGGATCTTGTTGCGTGAAGATTCTTTGCTGATTTGGACTGAATTCATAGGGAGTGATGCAGTGTTCCTGGGCTAAAGATAGGACTGTTGTTCTTGTGGATTATTGCACATAATTCATTGCTGACGACACTGATCGATGACTACGGGTATTCGTGTGTCAAAATATCTTTCGTTGTAATTCGTGTAAGTTACTTAAAAATTATAGTGAAATAAAAGGTTTTTCCCTTTAGAGATTTTTCCTGAAATTGGTTTCCTTTGCATGCTTATTGATTTTATGTTATCAAATTACGTAGATTTATTTGAGAAGTTGCATTATTTCGCTGTAGCACACTCTCAAGAACTCTCGATTGATAAAAGAGGTGGTTAAGATCCATGCTCTTAAGGATGCCAACCTCGAGCGAGGCTAAAACGAGGCGTATGATGATGCCAGAGTCCAGATCGCCTATGCTCGGAAGGAGAGCTTCAAGAAAGGGTGGGACAAATCCTTGGTGAAAATTGGAGTCCCCTCTGAATACAAGTTATTTAGAAGGCACTAGCCAGGTCCCCCTCCTACTATTAACGAGGAGCCCCTTCCAGCTATCATCTCAATTAGGTGAAGGAGGTGGAGCCTAAAGAGAAGGAAGTGGCGACCAAAGGGAAAGAGGCTTATACAGAGGAGCACGTGAAGAACTGAAGCCTATAGTTTTTAGGGTTTTTACTTATGTTGCTTGTTTATGTACTTTTTTTCTTTCTTTAGAATGTAATGGCTCTACCTATCCTTTGTTTTTTTAAATAAAAATAATATTGAGAGTGTGCCAACTCGTATATTTTCTGATAATCTATCCTTTGCTTGTTTTGTTTTGTTGTTGTAGACTAATGCCAAGGAAATTTCTCCTTCTAGGAACGTAGACAATATGATTGGTCGAGATCCCAGTGTGCAAGCTCGCCAAGCAGTTCTGACTGCATGTAAAGCTCTATAAAGGAGTACCAATGCCTATAAGGATCAATCCACAAGCTAAAGGATGAACTCAAGGACTTGGAAGATATAAGTACCTCCATGCAAAAGGAGATCAATGACTTGAAGGTCCAGTTGGAAGAATTTAAGGATATGGGCAAGGTTGGTACTTTGTTCCAGTCAAAAAATAATGGCTTAAAGAAAACAATCTCCGAGTTTGAAGAACAAATTCGGGGGAGCAACACTATGGTGATGGGTTTAGGCCGTGATATCAAGAAGATTCGATACTTATTCGGTATGGGTCCCCGAGTAGTATGGGCGGAAGGCTATAATGAGGGTTAGTAGGATTCTCCAACTAGGTTACAAGAAGCTCAAGATGTTGCCCATAAGAACGAGTGGATGAATGCCCTCAAGTTTGTTAAGGAACCTCAAGACTCTCAGCTCTGGTATATGTACTAGGTTGATTGTCCTACATATAACTGACCCCTATTTGCATGTGATGATACTTATATTCTTTGAAGATATTCCTCTTCAACTTAAAAAGAGCTACCTAGAGAGTCATGATAGTGATGATGAGTACAGGCCTAACCCTAACAATGGTCGAAGGAAGCAAATAGAATTATTTTTATCTTGCCGACTATAAACTCTTGTAAATTTTTATGCTTTTTGTAATTATCATGTAAATCGTATTCTTTGTAAACGGGATCTGTCGAATGAATCAAGTTAATATCATTTCTTTATGCATTTTTCTAGTTCATTATGCCTTACATGTGTTATTATGTCTTTCTTACCTTTTAGGTCGTGTCGTCACACTCCCTTCAGCCTAGAAAAGACAATGGAAAAAATGCACATAGTCTATGGGCAATCCTCCCATCCAGGATTTTAGTTGACCAAGATAAGTTGGTAACTACCTAGGGATCCCTCATAGGGATTTTATCTTTCTGGGGCAAGTTGTGAGGTCACCTATGTTGATTATAATAAGGACCTGAGGGCTTTAGTTTTAATTGTATTTAGCAAAACTGTTATAGTAATCAAGTTAAAGCCTGATCAATACTCTTTTGTAGACTAAAAGGTAATTATGAGTTACTTGGGGAATAATGTAAATTAATCAAATAACTCAAGATCATTGAGAAATGGAAAGAAGGGCACAACTTTCGAGGGACATAAGTTTTGAAATAAAAATTTGCATTAACCAAATACTGAAAAGTAAAAAGAAGATTAAAAGTATAATTTCTTAAGATGGGTCACATTCTATGCTCTCGGTATATCTTTTCCCTCCATTCTTTCAAAGTGGTAGGCTCATTGTAGATCATTCTAGATCACTTTAAATGATCCTTCCCAGGTGGACCCCAACTTGCCATCAGACGACTTAATGGCACTACTGAGGAATTTTTTGAGAACGTAATCTCCTACTTGGAACTTCCTTGGATTGACCCCCTTAATGTATTTCCTTGCCAATTTCTACTGGTATGAGGAAAAATTGATCATGGCTTTCTCTCTTCGTTCATTAGTCAAGCTCAACACAAAGGGCATCGTTGTTTAGTCCTTGGTCGGCCAACCTCGACCGCATGATCGGGAGGCCTACTTCAAGTGGTATGACAGTTTCCATTCAGATATGAGCATAGAAGGTGTCTATCGAGTTGGTCTTATGGGCGTGGTATGATATTCCCAAAGAATATGGGAGAGCCTGTCCACCCAGATGCCCTTTTCTCTTTCTAGTCTTTTCTTAAGGCCATCGAGCATCATTTTATTGGGGGCCTCTTCCTATCTGTTTCTCTAGGGACGTGCCACCGAACTGAAGTGGTGTTTGAATTTATTCTCATCATAGAAAACCTAAAAAGGTCCACTCTCAAATTGTGTGCCATTGTAGGTTATGATGGTCATTGGTATCCTAAAGAGCATTATGGTATTCCTCCAAATAAATCTTATCATGTCAGCGTGTCTAATATTGGCGAGTGATTATGCCTTCACCCACTTGGTGAAATAGTCTGTACCAACCAGCGGGCACTTGTGATTCTCAGGTGCAGTATGTAGTGGTCCCACAATATCCAATCCCCATTGTGAAAAATGCCATGGGCTGGTCAATGGCTTCAGGTCGTTGGACGATTGATAGACCCCGTGGGAGAATTTCTGGCACTTTTTGCACTTCCGAACATAAACACTTGCGTCTCAATGCATGTATGACCACCAGTATCCCTCTTTGATTGCTTAGAATGCTAGATATTTTCCTCCTATATTTCTTCTATATATCCCAACATAAAGTTTCTAGATAACTTGTTCACTATCATTCGGATTTACACACTGGAGGTATGGGCATGTGAAGGATCTTCTGTACAACTGGCTCCCATTGTCCGAGTAAAAATGTGTGGCATTCACCCTGACCTGATGGGATAATTTATGATCGATCGGAAGTGTTTGGTTCTACAAGTATGCAATGGTGTTTTCCATCCAACTGGGATCTTTGTTGATAAAAAGGACGTGATCTAGTTCTACTATCATGTCAATACTCGGATTAGCGAGGAACTCCACTTTAATGGTTCTCCTGAGATCTGAGTCCACTGTTGTTCTTTGTGCAATTAGAATGTCAACATGACTACTATGCCCATGGAGGAGCTGTTAAACATGAACTTCCTGTGACACCCTGCCCAATTAAATACTGGACGATCACTACTTTATTAAATTAAAATCAAGGTGAACAGTTGGTTCATTCTTAGCATCACTGTCGTAAAAATAAACTTTTCCAAATTAACACCCTAATTAATTAAGCTAAGTGTCAAAACCATTTTTAACCTTTATAACCAAAATGTATTTTTAAAGAAAAACTTATTTATTTAATTAGTAACAACATTTTCAAGAAGTAAGAATCATACAACAATTATCCTGGAACATAATCCAATTAATTTAAACATTCAACATTCAAAGTCCCAACATTTAAGACTTAAGGTAAAACATCCATACTGAAATAAATCCCATAGTAATAGTAACTAGAAATAACTGAAATACAAATGTCCCAATAAAACAGATAAATAGTGGAAAGGGCGACACATGCCTAATAAATGACTATGATAGATGTGGAATCAAGTGAACGAAGTCGTCTATGCAAGTGACCTGCAACTCCCACCTAAGCTACAACGCGTTCCTTTCAAGGGATCCTAAGCAAGACGCCCCTGTGGCTAGGCACCTGTAATACATACATATATATACAAGAGAGAGAAAGAGAAAAAGAAACGGGTCAGAGCACGATAGTGTGTTTGATTTAAAATACGTTTAACAAGTATTTAAATTGATACAGGCCAATGAAACAACATATTAGTGCGACACTCACTTGAGAAATTCTCACCTCTCTTCTAATGTGCACACCTATCGCACTAACCTTCCCAACGGTTTATCTTATCATTTATCGCACTAATCTTCCCAATGATTTAACTTATCTTAGATTACTCGTATGATTCAAAATTTAACGATTCAATTGTTTGAAAAGAATATTTCAATAAGTGACCAAAGTTCTCATTTTAACTTTATTAATCAATAAAGTTTTCCAGTGTCATATAATACTTTCTCAAAACAAGTATTTATAATTGAGTCATCAACCATGTCCTAGGTATCACATCACAGTAGGCAGTTCCAGATTCCAGAATTTCATATATATATTAACTACTCATAAAATATATATATATATCATAACAGCACCCCAAATAAAACTATGGTGCGAGCATACTCTACTATCCAATCCCCGTATCACTCGTACTAAGGGAATACAAATTCGAAATCACTCTCGAACTGTATTAACACATACTCAAACAATATTGAGGCGAAGTATAGATTCCAAGTCTCTTAGGACCGTCTGAACTATTACTGCGATAGCCTGTACCAAGGATACCTATACACAAACAATATGAGGCGAAGCATAGATTCTAAGTCTCTAAGAGGAAAGCACATACCCGCATCTCTTAGGACCGTCTGAACTATCATTCCGATAGCTTGTACCAAGGATATCTATCTTCTAGGGTACGAGTCAATATCCCCCATAAGGCAACACAGGATAAGATCGTCCCAGCGCGACAACCTCAGGGATAGCAAGTAGCGTGGGCATGATTTTCACACATAGATAGTATATGCATACACAATCATATAACTATACTAATATTACCATATCAATAATGGGTATATTCTCAATTCCCATAATTTCGACATTTGTATTTATTTCTCATTATTTAGTTATCACGTATAACCATTCACATCTTTACTTTAATTTGAGGAACTTTTTCACTTACTACATAACGCTCATGGATTTTATCCTCCCAAGTATAAAATTCAGTAGGTATACACATTTGTCCCAAAGTAACTCTCTTATGTGTCTCTCTCTTTAAATCATAAATTCACCGACCCTTATGTAATTATCCCAAAATAAAATCTTTGCCCGACATCAAGGGTCCCAAAATCTATTCACACGTCCTATTGGTCTTTCCTATCTCCCAAAACATTTTATTAAGGGTGCCCAAGAATTATCTCACAATAAATTGAATTTAACTCATTTAAAAGGAAATAGGAGTCTGCCAGGAGGGGTCGATCGATCGAGGTTTGGAGCTCGATCGATCGAACCTTCGATCGATCGAAGCTCTGGGCTCGATCGATCGATCAAGCAGGTCTGCGAAAACTGCAATTCTGCAGTTACGGGTTTCATCTCCTAACTTCAATAATTTCCATATTTTCTAATCCCAATCATCCCAGAATTGATACTACTAACCTTATATCATCATATTAGGTATTTTCAACGTAAAGCATGTGGATTTCAGTCATTTAATCATGGATTAACAGCCCAAGATCTATAGAATTATCAAGAACCCTAGAAATCTCTAAATCATGGTTCCAATCTGTTTTTCCAGAAATTTCTTCTTATAAACATCATAATTTCGTGGGTAAATTCCTCTACATGGAAAGGGTTTCCAGAATTATCATTTAAACCATAACTACATGCGATTCCTATCTCAAATCTTAGGTTTTCTTCCATAAAACTCACCCTAATCATTCCTACACTAATATGAAAGATGCATCAACGAAATAAGCAAGATAAACACTTACCTGGGATTTTTGATGTTCTGATTTGCAGATGTTTTTGGTATGGTGGCGTAGCCCGTCGCGCGATCTACGCGTTGGTGGTGGTGGCGGTGCAAACGGATGACTTTTGGGGCCTTGGATTGCCTTGGAAGCTTTCTTCTTTCCTCTCCTATGGCCCTCACTTGTGTTTGAGTTTTCTAACCCTAGCTGACTAACCTAAATGGCTGATATAAGTTTCTGATTTTCGTGGGTTTAATTACCCATATATGTGAAATGTCCAAAATGCCCTCTCGGGGTACCACTTAGGCCTAAAAACGCCCCGAGACCCAAACTAAACCCCCGGGTACACTTTTCTGACTGTCTCGACCCTTTCGGACGCGTTGGCGCACTCAAAACGACCATACGAACGACTTATAAAATATTCACTTTTATTTATCAATAATTAGTCCCGACGCGACACGGGCGCGTCCCGACTAAAATTTCCAAAATTGTCATTTTATTCTCTCGTGACATTCAATATAACCAATATTATATATTACTTTGCTCATTAGTAATATTCAACAAATTTCCCATAGTTACTAACTCTCGTCATGTTAATAATTATAACATAATTAATTTCTTGATTTTTATTAAATAATTAACTCACATAAATTTAAATAAATCCCCAAATTAATATAGTATAAAAATACGGGGTATTACATACTTCCCCCCTAATAACGGAATTTCGTCCTGAAATTCGGAAAATAAGGCCTATCCGGTAGCACAATTCTGAATATCCTTTTCCGTACACAAACTAACTACACATTACGGCGCTCAATCACTATATCCCTTTCTTCACAACAACATTATTTTACATTCTGATTGGAGACACTTCACATTATGCTCCCAACCGACAACATTCGTGTAGGTCACGCCTATACGTTATAATTTCCTTATCTCACTATCATTAGGAGGTCGCACCTCCCTACATGACAAATACTCGAATTTATTCATATACAAAGCTCCCATTCTGAGAAAATTATACGAACATTTGATCACTCTTGCTCGCCTAAAACAGTCGTGGAATTCCATCATAGTTATCGGAAGTTCTCTCCACCAATCCAAAAACTCTGATTATCTACTCTCCTCTGAACATACGGGAGGAGAATAGTCGAGGCTCTTCCATAACAAAACCTTAATAAGCACCAGGCACGCGACAAATGGGTACGAGTGCTTCTACAGAGCATTCCTGAAATCATCGTACTAAGATTCCAAAATCTCCTTCACGTGTCTCCACAAATCTTTAATCACCGTGCGCCTATTCCCTGGCTACGGGTGATACATCCTACTCGAAACGAAACCTTATCTCCGCTGATTTCTGAAATCCTATATCAAAGGTGGAATTCACCAATCTCATCCTGATTCAGAAATTTATACTGTGTTGGACCATGCACTGGCGCGATCCTTCGTTTCAAAGGAAGTCTGGGGCATACTAGTTAATATTGTAGCCAGCCCAAAGGAATATCAATCGCTTCCTTCTCAACGGTTTAATTCACATGTTCGGGATGAACCCTCGATCTTGTTTTGACGATGGCAACCCATCCAAGGACTGTACCGACTTTACCGACCTCTTCCAATTTCAGGAATTGTCGATAAACACAAAATTCTTTGGTTGATTCTCCTCTTTCAACCAAACCTTACCTATGGGCGGTGCATGTAGAGACTACTCACTATGTCCCGCTAAACATCGATTCTTCCTTGAAATGTCTCACATTATGTGACACGTAATAATCCCCTTCCTTCCTTGTAGTATGCCGAAAGTTCAACCCGTGCTCTTCTCTCCACGAAGTGCACTTCTGGATCTCCTATACCATACCAACATCATTACCCTTTGTATGTGCAAGTCGCTCTCATACTTGCCTACTAACAACTCCGCTTTGAGTGTTCTTCATAATCATTTAATTCTGCTCCATTCAAGGAATACTCTCCTTAAATGACTTCCCACAGTCTTCCAATTCAAATTTGGGTGTGCTATTCTAATTACACACCTATGTATGGATTATCGCCCCTCATGTGACGTTTAATCCACTATATCACTTCCACTTCGTTCTGAGCCCCACAAACACATTTTCCACACGTCCATTGCCACGCCCCTTCATCTCGGACGAGTTTTTAACATCGGTTAACCAGGATGTCTACACACCCTATAAATCGGGCATACTAGCGTAAGCATCACATACGCTCCATACTAATAAACAAATTCTTTGTTTTCCCTGGTGCTTGCAGCGTGATTACAACACTTTAATCACCCTAAAAATCAAGATTTTAAATCTTCCTTATCATCGTTTCACCCCTCAACTCGTGGGGTAACTTTCAATGCTTTCTTACCACACAACCGACTCCAATGGCTTTAAATCAAAATTCAACTTCCAACTTACATACATAATTACTTGATCTCATTTCGACCAGGGTACCGAACTCATGGGATAGTGACCAAACGTCTCCCTATTTCCAACCTTACACTAAGTTTCATGCGTGGGATGTCTCACAAAGCGAAATCCAAACAAGGAACCCTCCCGATACACTACTGCCTAGTATTGTCGGTTATCGAGATCCGTTAGGTCCTCCGTCCATAGCATATACCCCTTTATTCCGTCTCTTGACAGAAAAGTTATAATTTCTCCCGTAATTATGCTTAACAAAGAATGTTTCACTAATTGCACTATTGTTCAGTATTGGTTAGTGGTAATAGCATTCCATAAACCTCGAATACATACAATCGGAATTCTCGAAATTCCTTTCCCTAATAATAGGGGTATAAATATTAACTCCCACTTCTCTAACGGATAAATATAACAATGCACTTTTCTTATCACTAAGTCCGTACTGCTAAACATAATACTGAGTCAAATCTTTTCGCTCAACGATAAATCTCGATACGTACGGAATTATACTGACAAAGTCTATACATACTTTGGCATCGAATATCTCGAGCCCACTATCTCCTCCGAAGTCTCTAGGATAGATAATATAGGTGCGAGTCCAACCTTCTTACAGGTAAAGCTCGCCGCAACAAAGCATGCTGCACTAATGCAACTACTCCGATAGCCTTGTAATAAACGCCCACTATCGTACTGACCATTTCTGTAACGTTTTAACAAAGATAATATCATACTCGTGTATCGCATCACTACAACGAGTAACCTCAATAAAGTATAAAACACTATTAATATACTCATTCATCCCCTGCAGATAGCACCAAAGAAAAAATCCCGTTATACTAAGGAGAAATATTCATATAATGGTAACATTTATAATGATATGCATTAAACTCGTCTCACATGCTAATCTAGCAATGAACAAAATATGGTGACTCGCTCGTGTCACATAAACACGCCGCATCCTCTAAGGATAACACTTATACTTCCATCCTGGCAATCGTCTTGACTGCACAAATGGTTTTCGGACGTAACACGTCTGCCCAAACCAAAACAAAAATTATTTTTAATCGTCGTCCTTTACTAGGCACCGTATTCTTGTCCCTTTTTCTCACTTTGGAACATATTATTGCGAGCAATTTCACTCCGCACCAAAATACTTCAACACATAATCCACTTATCACCTGTCCTACTAACCAGGTTAGGATTGTCGTTCTCTCGGACTTTAGTAAACTCGATTCCTGTTAACCATCCCGGTTGTTCCCTTAGCTTTTTAGGCCATAAAGATCATGTTACTATTTATAATAGTACTTACTGAATTTACCATCACTTGGTAATAATTTAATTATCTGAAGCCTTTAAATGGATCCCCCGATGTGTATCCACATCCCTTTATGGTGCTACACTACCACCCTCGTATTCAGTCTTATTCTCGACTAACTTCTTCGATTCCTTTGAGCTTCCCACACAAGGAGCATTATCATCTTTATTGAAAAAATGCAATATTGTCAACCTCTGAATCAGCCGTCCATCAGAATTTCCTCCTCGAGTATTATAAATTATTATTACGAGTTGGTCTCCCACTTGGAGTCGTTTCCTCCACTCGTATCTACATCTTCCGATGCAAAATTCGCTAACGATTTGGATTCATATTCACAATTGGACTTCTGTCCTGCCCTCCTGCGATGAGTTCAGAACCACGTTCGCTTCTCACCCTGAACAGTTGAGGAAGGAACATACGGTCAACACTGTACCTAAGGTTCTCCTATAGGCATAACATTCCATTTACAAAATTGATGGTTGATTCCAACCATTATAACTTCGTCCCGAAAGCCAAGAAAATTTTCTCTAAATTTTCACTTTCAGTTTGCCACACTCCGTCCTATATTTAAGCCTTTGGATACTTTACCGCCTTTGTTAAACACATACAATTTTCGCGTTTCTAAAATTTCCCACTGACAGTCTCTACACGTTTTTGTAATACGTTGGGTAAGTTTACCCTCGCACTTCATTTGACTATAACAACATTTGAAAATCATTGCTGCACCTTAGTCGCCTTTCTAGTCTTGGCTTCTCGTGCCATACTGGTGGTGACCTCGACTACGGTCATCATCCTCGGATATATTTTATAATCTCAACTGAGCCCTGCCTCCCGATGTCCGCTTAACAGTTCTCTTCTGACATCCGTCATCGCTCGGCACCCGCACACATCCGAACGAAATTAGAATTCACTAATGTATACACATATAGCAGGAGAACGGAATCTCGTCAAAGAAATCGACAATCCTAAACATAGGGCTCTATATCAAACAAAGCAATGCTGAAAGCATAATAAGCCGTATAGATCCTAAGGACTCTAGAACCTGATGCTCTGATACCACCTGTGACACCCCGCCTAATTAAATACCGGGCGATCACTCATTTATTAAATTAAAATCAAGGTGAACAGTTGGTTCATTCTTAGCATCACTGTCGTAAAAATAAACTTTTCCAAATTAACACCCTAATTAATTAAGCTAAGTGTCAAAACCATTTTTAACCTTTATAACCAAAATGTATTTTTAAAGAAAAACTTATTTATTTAATTAGTAACAACATTTTCAAGAAGTAAGAATCATACAACAATTATCCTGGAACATAATCCAATTAATTTAAACATTCAACATTCAAAGTCCCAACATTTAAGACTTAAGGTAAAACATCCATACTGAAATAAATCCCATAGTAATAGTAACTAGAAATAACTGAAATACAAATGTCCCAATAAAACAGATAAATAGTGGAAAGGGCGACACATGCCCAATAAATGAGTATGATATATGTGGAATCAAGTGAACGAAGTCGTCTATGCAAGTGGCCTGCAACTCCCACCTAAGCTACAACACGTTCCTTTCAAGGGATCCTAAGCAAGACGCCACTGTGGCTGGGCACCTGTAATACATACATATATATACAAGAGAGAGAAAGAGAAAAAGAAACGGGTCAGAGCCCGATAGTGTGTTTGATTTAAAATACGTTTAGCAAGTATTTAAATTGATACAGACCAATGCAACAACATATTAGTGCGACACTCTCTTGAGAAATTCTCACCTCTCTTCTAATGTGCACACCTATCTCACTAACCTTCCCAATGGTTTATCTTATCATATATCGCACTAATCTTCCCAATGATTTAACTTATCTTAGATTACTCGTATGATTCAAAATTTAACGATTCAATTGTTTGAAAAGAATATTTCAATAAGTGACCAAAGTTCTCATTTTAACTTTATTAATCAATAAAGTTTTCCAGTGTCATATAATACTTTCTCAAAACAAGTATTTATAATTGAATCATCAACCATGTCCTACGTATCACATCACAGTAGGTAGTTCCAGATTCCATAATTTCATATATATATTAACTACTCATAAAATATATATATATATATATATATATATATATATATCATAACCACACCCCAAATAAAACTATGGTGCGGGCATACTCTACTATCCAATCCACGTATCACTCTTACTAAGGGAATATAAATTCGGAATCACTCTCGAACTGTATTAACACATACTCAAACAATATTGAGGCAAAGTATAGATTCCAAGTCTCTTAGGACCGTCAGAACTATCACTGCGATAGCCTGTACCAAGGATACCTATACACAAACAATATGAGGCGAAGCATAGATTTCAAGTCTCTAAGAGTAAAGCACATACCCGCATCTCTTAGGACCGTTTGAACTATCATTCCGATAGCCTGTACCAAGGATATCTATCTTCTATGGTACGAGTCAATATCCCCCATAAGGCAACACATGATAAGATCGTCCCAGCGCGGCAACCTCAGGGATAGCAAGTAGCGTGGGCATGATTTTCATTCATAGATGATATATGAATACACAATCATATAACTATACTAATATTACCATATCAATGATGGGTATATTCTCAATTCCCATAATTTTGACATTTGTATTTATTTCTCATTATTTAGTTATCACGTATAACCATTCACATCTTTACTTTAATTTGAGGAACTTTTTCACTTACTACATAACGCTCATGGATTCTATCCTCCCAAGTATAAAATTCAGTAGGTATACACATTTGTCCCAAAGTAACTCTCTTACGTGTCTCTCTCTTTAAATCATAAATTCACCGACCCTTATGTAATTATCCCAAAATAAAATCTTTGCCCGACATCAAGGGTCCCAAAATCTATTCACACGTCCTACTGGTCTTTCCTATCTCCCAAAATATTTTATTAAGGGTGCCCAAGAATTATCTCACAATAAATTTAATTTAACTCATTTAAAAGGAAATAGGAGTCTGCCAGGAGGGGTCGATCGATCGAGGTCTGGAGCTCGATCTATCGAACCTTTGATCGATCGAAGCTCTGGGCTCGATCGATCGATCAAGCAGGTATGCAAAAACTGCAATTCTGTAGTTACGGGTTTCATCTCCTAACTTCAACAATTTCCATATTTTCTAATCCCAATCATCCCAGAATTGATACTATTAACCTTATATCATCATATTAGGTATTTTCAACGTAAATCATGTGGATTTCAGTCATTTAATCATGGATTAATAGCCCAAGATCTATACAATTATCAAGAACCCTAGAAATCTCTAAATCATGGTTCCAATCTGTTTTTCCAAAAATTTCTTCTTATAAACATCATAATTTCGTGGGTAAATTCCTCTACATGGCAAGGGTTTCCAGAATTATCATTTAAACCATAACTACATGCGATTCCTATCTCAAATCTTAGGTTTTCTTCCATAAAACTCACCCTAATCAATCCTACACTAATATGAAAGATGCATCAATGAAATAATCAAGATAAACACTTGCCTGGGATTTTTGATGTTCTGATTTGTAGATGTTTTTGGTATGGTGGCGTAGCCCGTCGCGCGATCTATGCGTTAGTGGTGGTGGCGGTGCAAACGGATGACTTTTGGGGCCTTGGATTGCCTTGGAAGCTTTCTTCTTCCCTCTCCTATGGCCGTCACTTGTGTTTGAGTTTTCTAACCCTAGCTGACTAACCTAAATGGCTGATATAAGTTTCTGATTTTCGTGGGTTTAATTACCCATAAATGTGAAATGTCCAAAATGCCCTCCCGGGGTACCACTTAGGCCTAAAAACGCCCAGAGACCCAAACTAAACCCCCGGGTACACTTTTCTGACTATCTCGACCCTTCCGGACGTGTTGGCGCACTCAAAATGACCATATGAATGACTTATAAAATATTCACTTTTATTTATCAATAATTAGTCCCGACGCGACACGGGCGCGTCCCGACTCAAATTTTCAAAATTGTCATTTTATTCTCTCGTGACATTCAATATAACCAATATTATATATTACTTTGCTCATTAGTAATATTCAACAAATTTCCCATAATTACTAACTCTCGTCACGTTAATAATTATAACATAATTAATTTTCGGATTTTTATTAAATAATTAACTCACATAAATTTAAATAAATTCCCAAATTAATATAGTATAAAAATACGGGGTATTACACTTCCTTGAATTTCGTAACTAGCTTGCGTACTACTAGAGATAGGCTGCCTACTTATTATCTTTTTCATTGACATGCCCACTAACTTGATTGTACACCAATTTGGACTTATAATAAATGCTGAGGCTTCTTGCCCCAAGTAGATGTTCTTTTCAAAGTTTAGTGATGAACGCCTCATACTTAGCCTCATTTTTGGAGGCATCAATCCCAGCCTGATTCCTTGCTCGATCATGGCATTCTCTAGACTCACAAATACAATGCCTATGCCTACCCCCTTTGAGTTGGATGCATAATCATCATACAACGTCCAACTCTCACCTTGAGCCTATTCATCTAACTTTGGTTGATAGGTTAGCTATTTGTCAGAGGGCCTTCTTCAGTGAACTCTGCAATGAAGTCGGCCAAAATCTAACCTTTCATTAATGTCCTTAGTTGGAAATGAATATCAAACCTCCCAAGATCTAGCGACCACTTTGACATTTGTCTAGAGAGGTCAGCCTTGCAAAGGACAACTTTAAGGGGGAAGGAAGTTATCGCAATGATGGAATGGACTTCAAAGTAGTGCTTCAGGGCGCGTGAAATGATCACCAATAAATAAATCAGTTTCTCCAGAGGTAAGTAACACTGCTGGGCATCCAGGAGAGTCTTGTGGAATAATAAACAAGGGACTACTTTACTTTTCTCTCGCAAACCAAGGCCGAGATAATTGTGTGGCTTAATACTTCGAGATAAAGGTAAAGAGGATTCCCCTGATCGGGGATTTCCAATAGTGTAGGTTTGCTGGGATAGGATATGATCCTCCAGGGCCTTGGAGCACTCGTCGCCCCAATTAAGGTCCTTTTCCTTTTTGAGCAGCTAGAAAAATAATCGACAACGCTCAGACGACTTCGACATGAAGCGGTTGAGTGCGATGAGCATTTGGGTGAGCTTCTGGACCTTGCATAATGTCTTTGGCGGCTGGACCCTGCTGATTACTTCAATCTGATCCGAGTTAGCCTCAATCCCCATCTCGCTGACTAGATAACCAGGAAATTTACCTAACTAGACCCAAATGAACACTTACTGGTGTTAACTTTCATTCGGTAACACCCGAGGATTTCAAAGGTGTTTACCAGATCTTGGATATGGACACTCTTATTCCCACTCTTGACGAGCATGTCATTAATGTACACTTCTATGGTCTCCCCCATTTGGTGTTGAAACATCTTGGTGATAAACCTCTGATATGTGGCTCCTGAATTCTTGAGGCCAAATGGCATGACCTTGTAGCAATATATACCAATTGGCATCATGAATGAAGTCTTATCTTGGTCGGGGCCGAAAAAAGGAATTTAATGATACCCCGAATAAGCATCTAGAAAACTCATTTGCTCATGAGCTGATGTGGTGTCAACAAGCTGGTCTATCTATATTATGGGGAAGCTATCCTTGGGACAGGACCTGTTCAGGTCAATGAAATCTCTACAGACTCTCCAACCCCCAATGCCCTTTTGGACCATGATCGGATTTTAGATGTACCTTGGTAATTGAACTTATTTGATGGACCTTGCCTTCAAAAGTTTTCCCACGGTCTTTTCCACTGCCTTTGCCTTTTTTTGGGCAATTTGACGAGCCTTCTGTATAATCATCTAGAATGTTGGATCCATATGGTACTGATGGCAGACAACTGTAGGGTCAATTCCAGTCATATCATATGCGTCCCATGTGAAAACATCCAAGCCCTGTTTCAGGAAAACGATCAACTCCATTCTTTCAAGGTCGGTCATTCTTATCCCGATCATAAAATTTCTCTCTGGCTGGGCTTGGTCAAAGGTAACCTCATCCAAGTATTCGACGATCCTATCAGTGTAGTGGATCCTGGTCTCTTCCACCCCCAGACGATTGTACCAAAGTTTCTATTTGGATGGAGTGTCCCCATCCTGGGATGCCTACGGAATAAGTTCTTTCTCCTTCTTCCTCTCCTGCTTGAGCCTAATGGCAGTGATGAAGCATTTCCATGTCAGTGATGCACTTGAGCTTCGGGTGGTAAGTAAAAGGGATAACCCTCATGGCGTGAAGCCATCCTCTTCCCAAAATGGCATGATAGGGTCACTTAATGTCTCAGCGGGGGCTAAAGCACTAATGACTTTAATGCGGAAGTAAACTAATGCTGATTAAACCTAAGTTACCTACAAGTTTCTATATTAGATTCAAAAAGGAACAATTTAAACTTTACTTAAATTGTTAACTAATTTATTAACCTAATATTAATTCCTATTAGTCAATTTCAGTCCAACTTTTATTATCTTGATTTAAGTAAGAATTATTAAACCGATAATATAGAGATTCAATTTATTAAGCACATTTCTAGTTATTAACCTACTTTTTCGTGTTGGGTGTTTAAGAAAAAATTACAACACGCATGTATATATTTAACGTCGCAAAAACCCTTCCCCTGGGAAAAAAGACGAATCCTTCTAAGGATAAAACTAAACTACTTACACTGAAAATCAAATCAAAGAGGAACGATTTACACACAAGCAATAAGAAACAAAGTAAAGCAAATCAGAAAGTTGTTACCTATCGACCAATCATCTTTGTGTTGGTTTCTCTTCTGAAATCACTCTCATGTTGCTCTTGTCCAAGTTGTTTCTTCACATCTTAGCTCTTCCCTTTAACTTCTTTAAGTGCATAAATTGCTCAGTGCCTAAAGACTTATTTCTAGTGAAGTGTTAAGTGTTGTGAACTATACTAATATGACTGATCTACACTTAAATGATACAGACGAATGAATATGAAACAGTCAATACTATCCTATATATCTCAACAAATCTTAGGTTCAAGATTCTCTAAGTTAAACTTTCTTAACTTAGGCAGTTTCAAAAATCGTTTTCTCAAATCTTTTGAGCACTTAGATTTGGCAAAATATTTACACAAGTATTTCAGTGCCTACGTGAAATATGTGTTCTAAGTGAGTGCACAAACTATATGATATAAAATATGATCAGTCCTGAAATAACACTCAAAGATTATGAAAAAGATATAATCACATTAAGCATGCACAATAAAAAACACAAACTATTCTAAGACAAAATATATAATATATGACTAACAAATATGTATATAACAATATATGCACAAGTCAGAAAACAAATTATATCAAACTGTTTTTAGAAATAGTTTTAGATTAAACGAGTCTTTAATTTAATAACCTATTAAGTCTATTTAAATCTCAGATTCAAATTAAGTTTTCATCTAAAACCATATTATACACAATATTATGAGTTTTAACAATTCTATGCAGTCTTATCAAGTCAGTCCAACAATTCTAGGTTCTCATTTCTTAGTTCAGAATCAAGATGGTTCAATAACAGTTCAGGTATGAAGGTCAAGCAGGTATATTAGGATAGTCAAGTATTAATTTCTAACAAATTAAGTCCTTAAGCAGTTTAGGTTTAAACTTCTAAACCTATTATGGTTCAAACTGTATTTCACCCAAACTTTCTTTGTTTTAATTAAAACAAAATGTTTTAAACAAATATTAACCCATAATCAACATAGATTTACACAACTTAGATGTAAGGAAAATTTACTAAATCAAAATAGATCTATACAAGAATAGTGTATATCAATGTGTGTTTTGTGTACCTAAACACAAATACTAAGCATGCAATATTTATCACGAATCTAGATAGAAAAAATCGGCAATAATATGATAGTGATGTATCTTGGTTCTATAAACAGATATAACAGAATATTTCGTAATATACATCAAGAAAGATCTTAAAATCACGCCCAAACAGCTATAGAGAAGAGATGGGGAATTTCACTTTCAAACGTTTAGACTTGTAAAACAAAAGTGAAGTAAATATTTAGGGTTTTAAAAATATGAATATATCAAAAAAATCACAACCTAAATTTGAGAGTTCTTAAAAAGATTTTGAAAGGATTCAAAAACGAATTTTAAAGTATCAAACACAAAAAATAGGTATTCAAAACAATATTCGTGTCTTGATGTTAGATCCGATCTATGGAAGAGATCAAATCTTAAAACTAAACACTGTGTTATCTCTAGAAATTAAAAGGACAGAGTTTTGGTACACTAACAAATATTCTCAGCTAATAAAAATTGGAATTCTAGTGTCTTTATTTATAGGAGAAGTAGTGTGCTGTGATTGGATAAAAACAACATCACAAGGATTGTAGAAATAGAATATCAACCGTAGATAAAAATAGATCCATTGGTGTTAAAAGAAATACAAATACATTTATTAGAAAATAGACACGTTGATTACAACTATAAATAACTACATGAGAACAATGTTTATAGCTTTGAAAAGTTACCGTTAGACATTAAAACAGCGTCGTCTAGAAAATAAGAAACAAGATGTTTATACCAAAACCGTGTGATATTAAAAAATGTTGGTTAAAAACCATCTTCTAATTGTTGGAATAGTTGAAGCCAGCTATTATTATCGTTGCAAAAAAATGATTTAAATGAAAACATTTAAATCGAGTGGAAGCCGACGTATGAAATGAGTATGAAAACAGGTATAGAAGCGGTATAGTACACGTATATCCAGAGTATAAGATAGGGTATAAAGACAACGTATACAATAAGTATAGACAATTAAAAATAAACAAAGAAATCACAATTGTTTAAAATAGAATCTTAAATAGAATTCAATTCATTTTTAATTCAAAAATAAATCAGAAAAATTCCCAAAAAACATGAGAAAAATTCAGAAAAATATTTTCAATGTTTTCACACAAAAATATTATCCTTACAATTTCACCCCTATTCTTTGTAATTTAAATTAATTTCACCAATCAATTTACATTATGAATTAATTTGATTCACTTGTTTTATAAATGTTTTAAAATTATTTAAAAATCCTTTTTAAACACACAAACACAAACAGAAATCATGAGATGTGAGGTTATGAAATTCAGTGTATTGTCTTATGTGATTTAGAATTTCTATGAGCCAATTTGCAAGGTGTGAGAGACTACCTTCACTTAAAATTATTTAAGATAAATTCTGAGAGATGTTGTAAACTGAGCTAAGGCCTTGGCATAGGTATACTAGACTCAAACATAAATACACAAAATATCTTATCAAAATTCAAATCCAACTAGCTGAAGGTCTATATAGCTAAACAGAAAACAAACCCTAATCCTAAGTGTGCTTTATATAGGAACTTTCAATCTCTCCCATTGGACTAATTTTGACAAAACCCTTTAGTACATCAAGTGACATACTAAGGTAAAAAAATCCTAGAGTTTCATATACAAAATTTTTCTACCTATCCACCCAGTCCTAAAAAATAAAAAGACTCAAACGGACAGACGATCAACATTCCTGAAATGATAAAATACCAGTCTTCCAAGAAGCAAGTAAGAAGAAAAGAATATGTGAAAAACATATGCACTATAAATCAACATTAGATCAAAATAATGTACTCATCTCTCCCCCATTTTGACTAAATTAGACAATCGTTGAAAGTAAACTAAAACCAATTTAGTTGAAGGTCTAATAAGTATCTCCTACATTAAACTTATTTTAAGAGGTATCGTATCCACTCAATACCTGTATCCTAAAATCTCAGAGATCTGGTATAAAGAATAAAGACATGACTAAAATTTATCTAATTATCGAGCACAATCATTCCTATCATGTGTCAAAGTTTTTCAAAACAAGATTTATCTAAAGGCTTAGTAAACAAATCAGCAAGTGGTAAATCAATAGTAACATGTTCAATGACTAGCTCTTTAGATTCTACTAACTCTCTAATAAAGTGATGATGAATGTTAATATGTTTAGTTATACTATGATGGATAGGATTTTTAGCGATATTAACTTCACTCTCATTATCATAATAAAGATAGACTTTAGAATGAAAAACACCATAATCATGTAACATTTTCTTAATCCACACTAATTAAGCACAACATGCACCAACAACAATATATTCAGACTCAATAGTAGATAAAGTAACCATTGATACCAAAAATTATTTATCCACATGGACCATTTAGATAATGACACGTGTTATACAGTGAAGGATTAATCCTAGTCATTAAGGATGGAATACCGACCAACCCTATGAATACCGACCAATGCCAGGGATGCCGACCAATGCCAGGGATGCCGACCAACGACAATAGGCAAACGCCAACAATTGTATACATTAACAACTGTACAGATGTAAATATCTATGATATAAAGACATTCCATAATTTGTTATTCCAGCTCTTGTGCAGTCCATGGGGGATATAAATACATTGTAAACCCTGCATACAGGGACACACGAAAAGAGGGGTAATTGAACAATCCCAAAGTAATACACAATAGTGTATGTAGGCTCTTCCATCAAGCCAAGCCACTTTAAAAATCTATTGTCTCCTTTATTTCTATTTATCCGTGATCAATTAATTAGCCTAGTCTAGTTTTTTGCATCAACACATTGGTGTCGTCCGTGGGAACGATATTTTTAATCGATCTCACTCAATCAAACACATAAACGGCTTAAATTCCTGAATCAAGTCTCATGAACAAAGGTATTCTACCTGCTCCTTCTACTCCTCCATCTGTAAATGATTTAATTGGGATTCAGGCGAGTCTTGCAAGAGGCCAAGAGGCCATGCAAGATACTATTAAGCAACTTACACAAACCCTCCAAGCTGGAGCATCTGATCTAGATGCTCAAGTAAATATGTCACCACCCCCACCAAAAGGTGGTCAGCACAACCACTCGATATCAAAAAGATATGTATACTACTATCCAAGGTCATCTTCATTACTCAGGACATCAGATTCTTTTCATACAAAGTCTTATTCTCCAGAAAGGTCAAACGCCTTAGCAAGATTAAGTCGAGCATATCCCTTTGATCGTTTGGGACCCAGGGGGAACAAAAATGTTCCTAGGGCAAGATCTGGTAATACTAGACGACCACCTAATCAAAGGGAAAGCACGACTCAATCTAGATGAAATGTCTAACGAACTGTTACTCGGACCGAGCAACGGTTTCAGGAAGAAAGCTCAGCAACTAATAAAGTTGCAACGCATAAATCTGGTGCTGTTAATGATGTATAAAAAGGCTCCATGCAGAGATTGGAAGACAGATTGAGAGAAATGGTGAACATAAGAAACCGACTACGAAGAAGTTTTACAAAAGGGTCTCTATTTGTACAAGCAATTGTGGATTTTCCTACTCCAGCTAAGTTAAAGGCTCCATTTGTAACGGCCAAATATAATGAAAAAACTGATCCAGTCCTCCATATAAAAAATACCAGGCAGCTGCTGGTATTTATGTCATCCCCGATGAAATGACGTGTAGAGCATTTTCTAGAACCATTATCAGATCTGCCCAAATCTGGTACAATGGTCTTCCTCGGGGAAAAAATTCTAGCTTCAACCAACTGGATGAGATATTCATTAACAACTTCTTCTTAGGAGTAAAGCCTATGAAAATGGTGGCACACTTACTTAGTGTAAGATAGAAAGAAGGAGAGAGAACCAGAGATCACATCACTCTCTTTAATAATAAGAAACTAGAAGTAGTAGATTATGAGGAAAAGACTACAAAAACTTCTTTCATGAGTGGATTGCTTCCCAAAAAATGATTACACCCTTGCTAAGGACCCTTCGAAGACAATGGCAGAATTGATGGCTAAAACAATAAAGATCATGAATGCCGAGGAAGCAATGGCAGTCAAGCATAGCTCGAGCAAAAAAGTTGAGGGCAAAAATGATATGAAAGATCATAAAGAACCCGGAGAACACAGGGAATCAAGAAAAAAAGGAGTTTTTGATCGACTTAAGAAGTACAACGACTACACTTTGTTAATTATGGGAATTCACCATGTTTTAGAGGAAATCAAGCATAATAAAGATGTGTGTTGGCCTGATAAGTTGAGAAGTTCCCCGACCAAGAGAGACAAAACTAAGTAATGCGAATTTCATAGAGATCATGGTCACATAACGAAACATTGCATAGCTCTTCAAAATGAGATTAAAACTCTCATTCGAAGAGGAAAAATAAATTAGTACGTTGATCGGTAGAATAATGCAGGAGGTCGGTGTAGATCAACATCTTCTTGCAAGCCTAGAGAGGAGAAGAAAAGAACTCATGAAGATGATCAGGATGATGATTCTAATCTCCCTAAAAAACCCGACAACCATAACGTGAGGTATTCTGTATCAATTTTGGATCTTTTAATTGCCAAATGATAACAGGTGAAGACGTAGGAGGAAGGGATCATACAGCCAAGCAAAAAGCTTACCTTCATGAGGCAAAAGCTTGCTCGTATATACAGAGGATCGACCTTACAGAGGAGGATTGACCAAGGAAGGTTAACAAAGACAAACTAGTAATTGGTTTCTCTAAAAATGACCTTTCAGGAGTACTGTATCCTCATGATGACCCACTGGTAATCAAAGTCAGAAAAGAAGAAATTATTTTCTCTAGAGTATTAGTAGATAATGATAGATCGACAAATATAATGTTCTATCCTTGTTTTAGCAACTTGGATTTTAAACTTAGCCAATTAGAGCCTTATCGTCGACCACTAATAGACTTTGCAAGTGAAAAAGTCTTCCCTTTGGAAGCTATTAAAATGGAGGTGATGATAGGCATCTCACCAGCTAGCCGAACAGAGAAGATTTATTTCTTTGTAATTGATAAAAATGTCCATTCAGCTTATAATATAATCATGGGAAGAGTAGGGCTAAAGAATTTTGAAGCAATACCATCCATTGTTCATTAGTGTCTAAAATTCCCTACTAACTTTGGTGTGGGATTTATAAAATGTGATCAGAAAGTAGCTCAGGAGTGTTACTATTCTTCTGCCGAGCAAGAAGACTTGGAAGAAATAGAGAAGAAAACCACTACCTACCAAGTGGATACTCCTGAACTTGATGAAGAATTTGAGGACGAAACCTTAGATCCAAGAGAATAAATAAAGCTGATAAAGGGACAGATTATAGAAGCAACTAAAAGCATTGTGTTAGATGATGATAAACCAGAATGCACCACTCAAATAGGGACAACATTGGATCCTGTTCTTAAACAGGAACTAGTGAGCTTCCTTAAACAGAGAACGTGTGCGTTTTCTTGGAGTCATGAAGGCATGCCTGGGATAGATCCCAATTTCCTTTGTCACAAGCTCAACGTCAACAAATAAGTTATACCAGTCAAACAAAGATAAAGAGTGTTCATCCCCAAGAAGAACCAAGCCATACAGGAAGAGGTTGAAAAGCTTCAGAAAGTAACTTTTATTAATGAAGTGAAATACCCAGACTGGTTGGCCACTGTAGTTATGGTAAAAAATAAAAACAACAAGTGGAGAATGTGTGTAGACTTCACAAATTTAAATAAAACATGCCCAAAGGATCACTTTCCTTTGCCACGAATAGATCAACTCGTGGATGCTACATCAGGACATGAACTTCTCGGCTTTATGGATGTTTATTCTGGTTATAACCAGATAAAAATAAAACCTAAGGACAGGGAAATCACTTCTTTCATCACTCCCCAAGGAACATATCGTTATAATGTTATGACTTTTGGTTTGAAAAATGCAGGTGCTACATATCAAATGCTGGTCAACAAGGTGTTCGAGGAACAAATATGCAAGAATATGGAATTCTACGTAGATGTTTTTCTTACAAAAAGAAAAAAGGCATATGATCATATTACCAACCTCAACCAGACTTTTGATCAACTTGAGAAGCACCAGATGAAGTTAAATCCTACCAAATGTGTCTTTGGAGTGTAAGAGGGAATGTTCCTCAGGTACATAGTAAATCAAAGGGGAATTGAAGAAAATCCAAACAACATCAAGACACTAACTCGAATTCAATCTCTGATTTATAATAAGGATGTGCAAAGAGTAAATGGACGAGTAGCAGCCTTGAACAGATTCGTGTCCCGAGCTACAGATAGATGCCTGTCGTTTTTTAAGGTGCTCAGAAAAAGCTTTGAATGCAATGAAGAATGTGAAAAATCTTTTGGGGAGTTGAAAAAGTATTTGGGATCACGTCCATTACTCTCTCGACCAATCATAATTGAAAAGTTGTACCCGTGCTTAGCTTTTTCTAAATCGACAGTAAGTTCCGCACTGATTCGAGAAGAGAATGGAGTTCAAAAACCCATCTACTATACCAGTAAGGCTTTTCGAGGAGCATAAATTAGATACCCTCGTTTAGAGATGAGAATACAAAATATTAATTGCCTCTGTGGTTTTCACAAATTCCCTAATTTTAAACCAATTTTAGTTCATCCTTAAAATATGCAACTACGTGTCAAAACAAATCAAGTAAGCATGCGACACAAAATTCAAGAAATATCCCCGAAGGGAAAAACCTTTATTTTTAGAACTTTGACAAGTTTACAAGACCAGTAACTTACATACAACCTGGTAATCAACCACAAGTGTAATGCACGGTGTCTTCATTAAACCTTCAAAGCATCGGCTAGAAATTAACAATGGTTCACACGTAGCTATACCACAAGGACACGCAGTCCAGACACACAGTCTTTAGCAAAGAATCAACACGCAGAAGATCCTCAATGACACGCAGTCATAAACTTTGTAAAGACGCACTCCATAATAGCACACAACTCTCGGTTGTAGAGATCTGCCCATAAAGAATGAAATAATAGCAAACTATGTTTTGGGTTTCACAAAATAACTCACAGAAAAGCAATTGGGATTGTGAATTGTAAAACAAAAGTTATGAACCCTCAAATACGATTGGAGAATAGAAAAATGTATTCTGTCAAAACTAGTTTTTCTCCACGTGAAAATCAGAAGCCTAACAGCCTTATTTATACTAAAAATTAAGGTAGTGACGTTTCAGCATAAACCACTGTCGTTCAAACGAAACACGACGTCATTCGAGCAATGCTCCATATCGTTCAAACGAGATGTGGCGTCATTTTAACGAAAGTCACTAAACCCCTTAAAAAAACTTTTAAAGTTTTAAATAACTTGAAATCCTCAAACCTTAAAACTGTTCACGGGATCCTGAGATGTGGCGTCGTTTAAACGACAGTCACTTCTTGCAACTTTTGCCAAGAAGTGTGATAAATGTCATCCATTTTCCATAATTCGAAAAACTCCACAGGATGCTCTTAATCTAATCACTTCACCATGGCCATTTTTCATGTGGGGTATAGACCTGGTCGGGCCACTACTAACCACCCGAGGAAGATTTAAATATTTGATGGTCGCGGTGGATTATTTTACAAAATAGGTGGAGGCAGAGCCTCTTGAAAGAGTGTGCGCTTGTGTTCAAATAAGAAATTAAATAATCAAGCTCAGTTTAAACTCAATTAAATCCTAAACTTGCATCTAGGTGTGATTGAATAAGATGTAAAGCATGCAAGAACATTCAAACACACACAAATGAGAAAAAAATCCCCCAAAGGGGCAAAACCATTTATTTCACTATAATTTTGTTAAGTATAATTTACACGGATTACAATGAAATACAAGGATGACACAGAATTACCCTCAGGTGTCGGATCTGAAGTCAGTGGCTGGAAGTTTCCCTTTACAGGAGGGCAGCAATGACGAAGAAGTTCGATCTTCTCCACAAGAGTATGAACAACAAAAATGTTTGTGTTCTAGGGTTTTAAAACGATTCACTAATGATTTGGAAATTTGTGTGAATCAAAACATGAGTTTGGAAACTCACAAAGATCAAGACTTTGAGTTTATGAACTCTGAAAATCGTGTGAAGAATTCTTGTAAAACCAACTCCCCGTAGTGGGTTTATAAAATAAGTCTTGGCCCTAAACAATCTCTGCACGATCTGGCTGAGTTTATCCCAGGCGGATCGGTCCGAGTCTGAGGCGGATCGGTCCGAGGGGACGGATCGGTTCTTTTAAATTTGGATTTATCGGTTCGCTACCGGTCCGGGGTCTATAGGATTTTCATCAAGAGGATTGGTCTGGATGAGGGGCGGACCGGTCCAGGGTCGGATCGGTTCTTTTATTCTGGGCGGACCGGTCCGGCTGTGCAGAATTCTGATTCCTCCTCTTCTTTGATATTCGGATCCGTTGATGACGATATGAATTTTGAATTTCTTCAATGATGTAACGGCGTACGACATAACAAATTGATAATGGAAAAAAATGTCCTTACAAATCTCCCCTATGTATATGCCAGTACATACATAAAAACCAACATCCGTGTTATCAAATTACAAAGTGCCTATACAATCTACCCTTCCATGAACCCAAAACTGGAACGATACAAATGAATAAGACTTCATCGTTTGCTCTTCGAATCTTCAGGAATCTCAACATTTTTCTCATCAGGGTGTGCAATCCAATGATAATCCATGTAGTACCTACACACATGAGACAAAGTAAATACCAAGTGACGTATCGAGTTTAAAATTTCAAAACTCCCCCATAATAAGATAATTCTTTCTCCCTCTTTTTATGATGTCCCCAAATAGACAAATGAGAGAAATAAATCAAAAAGCAAAGCAAGGTAAATGAGTGGGTGTGATCAAATTCGATAGAAAAATCAATGCATACAATCATGACAAATGTGTACGATGAATATCGGATACTCCCAACGAATGAACTCAAATGCTTCCTTTGGTGTAAAAGAATGGAAATATAAGACATTTACTTAATGAAATCAACAAATCAAAGCTCAAAGTGATTTCCACACCAATAACGTCCAAAACGAATTTCATGCTTTTTCAGGACTTTCAAGGAAGTGCAACCCCGTTTAGACATTTTCCAACCAAACTCCCTCAGATTTATATTTTGAATAGAGGCAATCTAAATTCTCAAACTTTGGAGAATTGATGGTGAATCCTAACTGGCCCATATTTGGCATATATTTCTTTTTATTGCCTTTATATTTCTTTTTATTCCCCATATTTGGACCTCGAATAATAAAATTTCTCCATTTTGTAGGTCCTTTTGAACGGTGGCTTTTCGCAAAGAATACATAATTGCCTTTCGCAGCCCCTCCCCGTTCTTAAACAAACACTTAGTCTCACAGAAAAAAAAATGGTTTGTACATGCATTCCAATCTTGTCAAGTTTTATCACATATTGAACATTATATAGACAGAATTGAGATGGAAACACTCAAGCCAATATGTGATAGACAAGTACAATAATCAAGTAAAGTTGTGCATGTGTGCAATAAAGGATATAGGAGTCAAACATGTAGGAAGATATCACTAATTATATCTCAAAGACTCCAAATAATGTAAAGCACATGGATGAAATGATGTAGCGTCTCAAATCTCTATCAAATAGTCACATGGATATATGAAGTGAAGTTGTGACTTGGCTATCTTAAATGGTCATCCATAAAAGGTGCAAAACAGAAATCTTTTTGGATTTTTCAAAAATTTTATCCAAATAAAATCTGTTTGTGCTTTTCTCAAAAAATTTCTAAAAGAAAATGTTTTTGTATTTTTCAAAAGAAATATAAAAAGTAAAATGAATAAATACACTAGTGATACAATCTAGCAATAGGAATCAGAGGATATGATAATGACAATGCATCCTATGCTAGACACGAACCAACCCCTCAGTCAACTGTGCAAATCCCCAAAGACTTCCTAAGACTCTCAAATCTAAGGGCATCTAAAGGTTTCATGAAAATATCGGCTAACTGACGGTCGGTAGGAACGAAACTCAGGGATACGACCTTCTCCTCAACTAACTGACGTAGGAAGTGCTCACGTAACCTGATGTGCTTTGTGCGCGAATGTTGGACGGGATTGTGGGATATGTGAATCGCGCTCGTGTTATCACAGGAAATAATCATGGTGTCCTGTGAAATCCCATAATCCTCCAACATTTGCTTCATCCATAAGAGTTGCGTGCAACAACTCCCGATGGTGATGTACTCAGCCTCCGCAGTGGATAAAGAGATGGAGTTTTGCTTCTTGCTCAACTAAGAGACAAGAGCAGAACCAAAATAGAAACACCCATCAGAAGTGCTCCTACATCCATCTGCATCCCCGACCCAATCGACATCCGAATAGGCGGACAAACGGTCATTGGTATCAAAGGAATACCAAATACCATATGAGAGAGTCCCACTCACGTATTTGATGTTACATTTTAGAGCGATTAAGTGTGACTCTTTCGGAGATGCCTGATATCGCGCACAGACTCCAACACTAAAGGCTATGTCGGGACGACTGGCAGTCAAGTAGAGAAGACTACCTATCATATTCAAATACAAGGTTTGCTCTACGTCCTTGCCTGAAGTGTCCTTACTAAGCTTGATAGAAGTACTCATAGGTGTACATGCATGCTTAACGGACTCTAAACCAAATTTCTTCATAAGGTCTCTAGCATACTTGGATTGGGAGATGAACATCCCATCCTCTAGCTGACGAACCTGGAGACCTAGGAAGAAAGTGAGCTCACCTACCATGCTTATCTCAAACTCACTTTTCATATCCTCCTCAAAGTGGTGAGCATGTTGGGAGCATGTGGATCTAAAGACTATGTCGTCCACATAGACCTGGGCAACTAAAATAGCACCGTCATCTCTCCTGACGAACAACGTCATATCAACTCCCCTCTCTTGAAGCCACGGGCTAAGAGATAGGAAGTAAGCCTTTCGTACCAAGCACGGGGTGCTTGCTTCAAACCATACAAGGCTTTCCACAGATAAAAAACGTGCTCAGGGTGAGTAGGGTCTTCAAACCCTTTTGGTTGTTCCACATAAACCTCCTCCTGTAGAATGCCATTCAGGAAGGCATGCTTGACATCCATATGATATAACTTAAAGCGCAGATGACATGCGATGGCGAGAAGTAAATGAACGGACTCAAGCCTCGCAACAGGAGAAAATGTCTCTCCAAAGTCTACACCTTCTATCTGTGTGTAGCCTTGAGCGACCAACCTAGCTTTGTTTCTAATTATGGTACCATTTTCATCCATTTTATTCTTAAAAATCCATTTGGTACCTATCAAATTTGTCTCACTAGGTCGGGGGACAAGTTCCCAGACATTATTCTTTTTAAACTGAAGCAACTCATCCTGCATAGCAGATATCCAGTGTTCATCCTTGAGTGCTTATTTATGATTCTTGGGCTCGACTTTGGACGTGTAATAAAAAGGGCTAACGACGTTCTCTAGCTGAGCACGAGTCGTGACCCCAAGAGTGGGATCACCTAAAATAGAGGCAGGGTCATGACTCTTGCGAACCCAAGAAGGTGTGTCCCCTATCACAGGAGCAAGGTCCACAAAGTGTGGGTGAGGGACAAGTAGATCACTGTCAGAATAGTCCTCATCCTCATACTGTAGGTTAGGATTAATAATCGTCGGAGGTTCGTCATCTTGCACGATGACGTTTATTGATTCCATAACCTTAGAGCTCTTCAGGTTAAAAACTCGGTACGCTTTACTATTCGATGAATATCCTAGCAATATTCCCTCGTCGCTCCGGGTGTCAAACTTTCCTAATTTCTCTCTATCCCGTAGGATGTAGCATTTACTCCAAAAAATACGAAAATATGCCAGGTTGGGTTTCTTTCCAGTCCACAATTCATAAGGTGTTTTAAGTGTGTGTGGATGAAGGTAAACCCTATTCACCGTGTGGCATGCAATAGACACTGCCTCTGCCCAAAATCTCCTAGAAACATTACGACCTAAAAGCATAGATCTAGCCATCTCCTGGATCATTCTATTCTTTCTCTCAACAATCCCATTTTGATGAGGAGTCTTCACAGCAGAAAACTCATGTTTGATCCCGAGGCTATCACAATAAAAATCTACCTTTGCTTCCTTAAGTGCCGTTGTCACTACGTACCATGTTAATAGTGACTCCGTGTTGATTTTGTAGGACACGACACGACACTTGGTCGTTAAAAACTCTACAGCATCGGATTTCTCTCTCAGAAAACCTACGATGGAGTATCTGGAGAAATCGTCTACCATCACGAGGATATATCTTTTACCACCTAAACTCTCAGTACGAGTAGGACCCATAAGATCCATGTGAATCAGCTCAAGTACTCGGGAGGTGGTAATGGAATGCAACTTCCTATGAGGGCTCCAAATTTGCTTTCCCAACTGACAGGGTCCACAAATCGTGGAAGTTGACTTTCCAAGAGATGGTAAGCCATGTGCTATGTCCTTTTTGGCTAAACGAGTCAAATCTTTAACATTCATGTGACCTAGACGTTGGTGCCACAAATCCATAGGAGTGATCGTGGCGTTGTTGCAAACAAGTGAGGAAGTAGGTACAGTCTCATAGCAATTATCCTCGGTCCTCAGCCCTTGCACTAAAAGTTTACCGGCCTGATTATAGACATTACACGCGTCCCAGTCAAACTTTACTGCAAAGTCATCGTCGCACAGCTGGTTAATGATGAGAAGGTTTGCTTTCAAACCTTTGACGTAAAAAATATTCTCTAGCTTAGGAAATACTGGTAACTCCACAGTACCTCGTCCCATAATGCTAGACTTGCTCCCATCTCCAAAGGTGACTCTACCATCCTTATAATCCTCAAGGTGGGTAAAAAATGAGACATCACCTGTCATGTGTCTGGAGCATCCACTATCAAAATACCATTGTGAGGTATTATGTGCTTTGAGATCAACATGAACAACAAGAGCTTTCTTATCTTTCTTAGGTACCCAAGAAGTGGTAATTTTTTTTCCCTTGTTGTTGTTGGTTTTAGCCGGAATGTGAGAAGTATTTGAAGTATTTTCTGACGGCAAAGACATCCGTCGGAATTCCTCCATCAAACTCTGTGATGTGGCGGCTAAAAACTCAACACGCTCTCTCAGACTGGCAAATTCATCTGTATGACGTGGTGGAGCAGAAGTACATCGTGTTCGACCCAAACTATAGCAAAACTCCCTAAGGTGGCCTTTTCTTTTGCAATATGTACAAAAGAACACAGTATTAGGCAGACCTTGGTTTGCTTTTCTTGGTCGAACTCTCCTTTGTAGAGTTTGGCGATGATCATAAGGAGTAGTAGTGAACTTAGGAACTGGTTCAGGTGCAATTTGGGACGTGGAGGCACTATCATAACCAATTCCCTTCTAATCACCAAAACCTAAAGCGGGGCCGAGGAGCATCTTTCCCATATTCCCAGATCTGTCCTCGATTTGTACCTTTACTTCCCGTGCTCTCTCCAGATCATGAGTAAGCTGGTTAACAAGGGCTTCAAGTTTCTTTCGAGTCTCCATGGAGGAGTGAAGCTCACTCATAAGACTAGCCACTTGTTTAGTCAAGTCCCCTCTCTCTTTCTCAAAACTACTCTCTCTCTCTCTCTCTCCAAACAAACTCTCTTTCTTAACACAGGCAGATTCTCTCTCTCTCTCAGGGCGGTGCAGGTGGAGGACTCTCTCTCTCTCGCTTTTCTTAAATCTTCCTATAAGCCGGTGATCTTAAGAACTAATGCTTTGTTATGCTTTTTAGTTTTAAATGACTCAGAATATAACTCAGCGTAGGCGTGTTGAGTATCACTCTCGCTCTCACTTGAGTCATCCTCCCCCTCACTTGCATTGCTCTCACTGTCGAGGTGTCCCTGTGAAGTAGCATCCTCATCATCGTGAGGTGCACTTGGAGTACTCATATGACTAGCCATGAATGCGGTGAAGTTACACTCATGCGGTGACTCATCTCCCGAGTCCACCGACTCGACCTCACTGTCATCACTAAGGGTAGCATTAGTAGCACACTCAAAAGATCTATTGCCCCTACCGTCGCACTCATAACATCTCTCACTGTCTTTCTTAGGAGGGTTTTTAGCATCTTTCTCATTTTTCTTTTCAAACTGATTTTTCTGAAAATTCTTCTTATCTTTAAAATTTCCACTTTTCTTAAATTTGAGAATTTTCTTAAAGTTTTTAGCAAATAAAGCCAAATCATCTAAGTTAAAATCACACTTAGAATCAGAAGTTTCACTCTCTTTCTTTCTAGATGACTCTACTCTCTTTCTTGCCATCCCCTCACTTTTTCTCTCTTAGGCATTAAGTGCAATATCCTTATCTTTAGACTTGACAGATTTAGGGAACATATCTGTTTCATAAGTTTGTAAGTCTCCTACAAGTTCCTCCAATTTTAGCGTATTTAAATTACCCATAGAATTTAGCACAGTGACTTTAGGGATAAAACGCTTAGGCAAAGATCGAAGAATCTTTTTCACAACTCTTGCATTAGGAATATGTTCACCAAGATTAAAGCTAGTATTAACAATATCAGATAGCCTAGCATAAAAATCATCAAAACATTTAATTTCAAGCATGGTGATGGTCTCAAATTGAGTTGTTAAATTTTACAATTTAGATTCTTTCACATCATTAGTTCCTTCATGGGTAAGTTGCAAAACATCTCATGCCTCTTTTGATGTGGTGCACGTCATGATACGTCGGAACTCATCAGGAGTGATAGATTCAAAAATAACACTCAAACCCTTAGAATTAAAAGAAGACCATTTAAATTCATCTTCAGTCCAAGAAGTGGCAGGTTTTAAATTGGTCACGTTTTCAACAGTGACGTAGGGAGGTGTCCACCCTCTTTCAACTAAAATCCAAACCCTTTCATCTATGGCCTTTAAAGCCGACCTCATGCGGGCTTTCCAATATGCATAGTTAGTACCGTAAAAAACTGGCATTTTATTATTTGATTTCTCCATTGAACACGCACTTTTTCAAAAATCAATTTTTTAGGAAATTGATATCTTAGAAAATTTTTGCGAAAACTAGGAATACGCGATAGATTAGCGTAACCTGCTCTGATACCAACGTGAAAGAGTGTGCGCTTGCGTTCAAATAAGAAATTAAATAATCAAGCTCAGTTTTAACTCAATTAAATCCTAAACTTGCATTTAGGTGTGATTGAATAAGATGTAAAGCATGCAAGAACATTCAAACACACACAAATGAGGAAAAAATCCCCCAAAGGGGCAAAACCATTTATTTCACTATAATTTTGTAAAGTACAATTTACATGGATTACAATGAAATACAAGGGTGACACAGAATTACCCTCAGGTGTCGAATCTGTAGTCAGCGGCTGGAAGTTTCCCTTTCCAGGATGGCAGCAATGAAGAAGAAGGTCGGTCTTCTCCACAAGAGCATGAACAGTAAAAATGTTTGTGTTCTAGGATTTCAAAACGATTCACTAATGATTTGGAAATTTGTGTGAATCAAAACATGAGTTTGGAAACTCACAAAGGTGAAGACTTTGAGTTTATGAACTCTGAAAATCGTGTGAAGAAGTCTTGTAAAACCAACTCCCCGTAGTGGGTTTATAAAAGAAGTCCTGGCCCTAAAAAATCTCTGCACGATCTGGCTGAGTTTATCCCAGGTGGACTGGTCCAAGTCTGAGGCGGATCGGTCCGAGGGGGCGAATCGGTTCTTTTAAATTTGTCTTTATCAGTTCGCTACCGGTCCGGGGTCTACTGGATTTTCAGCAAGCGGATCGGTCCGGATGAGGGGCGGACCGGTCCAGGGTCGGATCAGTTCTTTTATTCTGGGCGGACCGGTCCGACTGTGCATAATTCTAATTCCTCCTCTTCTTTGATATTCGGATCCGTTGATGACGATATGAATTTTGAATTTCTTCAATGATGTAACGGCATACGACATAACAAATTGATAATGGACAATAATGTCCTTACACCTCTAATAGATATGCCTTCTGAAAAGGTCTATCAATTCACATGGAAAAACATCATTTGTAGGTATGGGTTGCCCTACGCTTTCATTACTGACCATGGAATACAGTTTGACAATAATGAGTTCACAATTTACTGTGCTTAATCCAATGTTAAAAAATTACATTCTGCTCCAGGACATCCTCAGAGTAATGGACAAACTGAAGTTAAGAACATAACCTTACTTAATGGGTTGAAGAAAAGGCTTGATGATGCCTAGGGAAATTGGATAAACATTCTACACTCTGTCTTATGGGAATACAAAACAACACTGCGAATAGCAACTGGAGAATCCCCATATATGTTAGCATTGGGGACTAAAGCTGTCATTCCAGCCAAGCTAGGCTTACCCTCCCATAGAGTTTTAAATTTTAACTCTCTTGTAAGTAACCTAATGAGAAGGTTGGATCTAGACATGCTGGAAGAAGTAAGAGAAGATATTCCCATGTGCAATGCATCTTATAAGCAAAGACCAACCCTTTTTTACAATAAAAGGATAAAACTGACCAACTTGAAGGAAGGAGATTATGTGTACAAGAAAGTGATATACAAAAATAACAAGCTTAAATCCAATTGGAATGGGCCCTACCATGTTTCAGTAGTGATCCGACCTGGAACCTATCGAATTGAAACTTTGAAAGGTGAATAATTCAAAAACCCATGGCATGCATAGCATTTTCGAAAGTATTATCAATGATGTTGTAATAAATTTTTAACTTGAAATATTAATAAAATCTTCAGTTCCTTTCCATTTTTGTTGTTCCTTTTTTTAGGAGTACTCGTGCTATGCACTACACTAGCTTGATAAAAAGTTATAAATTATTGCTCGGTTCAACAAATTTGTTCCTCAGTTCAAAAAATTATTTCTCGGCTCAACAAATATTACCCTGAAAGTTGCTCAACAGAAGCAATAAGTTGCTCGGAGAAGTCACAAACTTAATCGTTGATACACAAAGTTCAAGTCAATGGGATGTTAAATCCTCAAGAAACTTGGTCCGCAAATATAAGGATAGAATAAGATCTTTATCCTACTGGGTAAAGTACAGGAAGAACATTGCAAAGGTTCCTCAAGAGGAACGTAAGCACATATTCCACAAACGCCTGGTGACACCACTGGTATTTAATGCAAAAATCCAATACTTCGGTGCATTAGTAAAACCTTTGGAGACACATGGGTAACTAGCTCTAAATTTCGATTTTAATCTAAGCATGTTAGTATAACCTATGTATTCATATAATTATATCTAAATTTAGATTATAATCTAAGTATGCTAATATAACATCTACACTCATTGATCATTGATACTCAACTTAAAAATGGGTATCAATAGAATTAATGATAAATAAAGGATTAATATTCAAATAAGTTAATCAAATTTCCATTTCATTCAATCAAAGTAATTACATGACTGCGTTAATAAAACAAATTATAAAGGTTCATTTTGCAGGACGTTTCCCTTCATCTTTTGAAACAGGATTCATTCCAGCAATAGGATCATCTAAAGTATAAAGAGAGTTAATGAAGTTAAAATCCTGAAGCATTTTGGTATTGCTACTGCTAGGATGATTAAGCAGGTGAGGAGGCCGGATGATCTCTAATTCATCATGAAGATCATAATCTCCCAAGTATTTTGAAATTAAGAATTGAGGAATACGATGAACAGGAATCCATTTCACATCTAATTTAAAAGGAGGATTGTCAAGCTTAAGAAAGCCTGGATCATACCAGTCCCACAATGAGCTGTTTTGATCCACTTTCATCATTATCAAAGCCTTTATCCAAACCCATTTGTAGCTCTCATTCTTAGTTTGTTGAATCTTATCATCAAGATTCCCCAGAGATTCATTATGTCTGTCCATCCAGACTTTCCTTGGTTATTTATGGAATTAAAAGGTTAATTTGTCAACCTGAGAATGTAGTTTCTTCAACACTCCATCCTTAGCTTGTAATTGAGAAGATTGAGTGGATAGTTATTCGGACAAGGTCTGTAGCTTCTAGGACATCTCATCAATAGCTTAATCTTTAGATTTTAATTACGCAGCTTGATTGGCAAGGGCCTATTGGGTCCTGACTTCCTCTATAGTACCTCGACTAGTACCCCTGCTTGGTTTGACTCTAGCTCAAGAAGATGACGAACCATATTTTTTTTTCCAAAGCCTCCAACTCTTCACTCAACCTTGTGTTTTCAGCCTCCAAGAAGGAATGCTCCTCATCTGTAGTAGCAACAACAGCAGTGGATGACTTCGGAGCATTAAGTTCATCTCTCAAGTTGTTATTTTCTTCCTCTAAAAGCTTTGCAATGTCCACTACACCAAAAAATCCAATTTGGCACACCTTGATATTAAAAATCTGGCACAGTTTAAAACTTTGCCAAATTTTGGCACTGTTTAATAATATTCTGGCACACTTTTAAGCAGTGCCAAATTTTAGCACTATTTAAAAGTGTGCCAAAATTGAGAACACTTCACTAAAATATAAATATCCCAAAAAAATTAATCCCCTTAATGATTTTTGTTCTCCCGCTCTCTCTCCTCTCTCCCACTCGCCTCCCGCTCTCTCTGTCTCCCGATCTCTCTCTTTCTCACGCAAATCCGTAATCCCCTCAATGATTACGACTAGTACCAGGAAAAGAAGAGCGACGGCGATCGCGTGGTTGCTCCGGTAGCACCAGCGGTGGTAGAGCCTGGGGTTTTGGAAGAACCGATTCGTGTTTGGTTTGGGTTATTTGGTTTTGGCAGAGAAGGTATGGGGAATGGGTTTAAGTGGGTTTAACAGAATGTGTCTGAGGGTTGGTGAACGGGTAAATGTATGAGGTTGGGTTTAAGTGGGTTTGGAAGTTCCAAACGGGTTTGGAACTTCCAAACCGGTGGCTCAGTGGTCTGGCGACCTCATTTTATTTAAGATCCGGAGCATCGTTTTTTTTTCAGATATGAGTTTTCATTTATGAGGTAATTCCTTTTACCCCCTTTATATATATTGTAATATACATACGTATTTATATATATTTTTTTTATGGCCAGCTATATATATATTTAAAAAAAACATATTGGGTAATCTTTATGGCTTAATCTAAACTGTTTGGTATTTAGATTTAATTTAGTTTAATCCTGTTTGTGTTGAGCTATTTAGTTCTTGTATAAATTTTTTGTTGGACTAAAATTTATTGAACCCTTTTTAGAACTGTTAAGATTGTTTAGTGCTTAGTTTCTTTGGATTGATTTTTTTTTACTTGTGCAACAATTTGGAGTAGAAAAGGACCATTTTCAACTTTTGTTTAACTAGTATTTTGTATCAGTTTTTGGACAATTGGGTTTGTTTTCTTATTATGTTTGATGTGCGAGTATTTATTTATAAAGGATTAGTTTATTCAGTAATGTTGACTTGTAAGAATATTTAGATTATAATGTCACTTCTCTAGACCACTTAATTTTATTTATTATTAACTGATAGCTGTATGTGATTGTCAATTGTATATCTTGTGTTCTTTCTACTATTTGTGATTGTCATTTGTGTTCTCTTGGTTACTGTTGGTTTGTACTCCATTTTCATTTCACTTTCTCTACTTGCATTTTTTAGACTAAACCCCGTAAACTAATTAAAACATTCTAAATAATCTCAGTTTTGCGTCCTTAGACCGAATGATGATCATGTGAATGGCAAATGAGGTCATTTTTGTTCCATAATTAAAACATTCTAAATAATCTTCGGGATTTGTTGGGCTGTAAAGGGTTTGAGGATGTGTATTGGTGGGTCGGAGGATTAACAGCGGCTGGTTCAGGCACCAAAGGGTAGCTTTGGGTTATGGGTTGAAGCAGTAGTCGTTCGACCGATGAGTTAAGGATGTCGGGGCAAGGGTCGACTGTCGGAGAAGCAAGTATGAAGAGTGGGTAAACCAACTTGACATTATCGTTATGGTAGCTGTGCCTTTTAAACCAACTGGACTCTCTCTCTAAGACCTCTCAGCCACAAGCTAGGTTTCCCCTCCGTCGCACGGTATGTTTCAATCACATTCATTTCAATTGGGTTCTATTTTCACTACATGTATTTTGCTCTTTGGCTTCAGATTATTCTGAGATTGAACCGACATATGTCTTGAATGATATTTGTAAGAATGTATTTATCAAGCACCGAGGTACAATTGGGCAGCAACTTCTTCACCAATTAAAGATTTATTGGTTCTTGTATGATAAGATGAAGTGATGGATATTAATTGCGGGGTAGTTTTTGATGTATTTCAGAGTTAGTTTTCTTGTAATGAGTTGGATATCTTGTCCACTATTTTGCTTAAACCCCTTTTCATTTTTATGATATTTCTCTGTTTCTTATCCACCCCCGGCCCACCCACACAACAAAAAATAAATATCTGCGTAATGACTTCGATCTGCTGTAAGGATGTTGAGTATTTTTTAATTAAATGCTAATAAAGATTATATATTAATATCCGATGGAAATTATGGACAAGAACATCGAAATCTTCAGCATGTTGCATCAAGCATTCATTTTGGAAATGGTGAAAGCGTCACACAACCTCCATAGCTTGAACTCGTTGGGCACTCGATTGTAAGTGTATTTCCTGTTATTATTCCCTCGCCTAGAGGGAGATAACTCTATTGCTGATTTATTTATTTCATATGTGGGGATAAATCTGGCTATATTAGAAACATAAGGAAATTATTAATGTTACTTCTTTGTTTCTCTATTTATACAGAACATATAATGTTGTGAAACATATGGTAATTATTAAGAGTTGTTTCTCTATTTATACAGAAGACTTCTTACCTCAACTTAAACAACAAAGGGTCTTACTAATGGAACATAGTACACTTTCATATTCTAATATTTATGTTTTTGTTTTTAATTGTTATCTATAATGCTTAATGTTTTTTTCATGAAGGTAATTACTAATGGAATGCGGTACGACACATTTGAATCATGAAGGCCACATTAGATGAAAGTTTATGAGAATAGTACACTTTTATATTCTAATATTTTTATCTCTGTTTATATCTATGTTTTTTGATATTTTTGGTACCATATTGGACAAATGCCTACTGTATATCCGCCACAACTTCATCTGCTAATATAAATGTTCTTTCCATAATGTTGATATATGTTTTCCTTATGCAGATCGTATCGGAGATATGCAAGATGATGGAATCTGTAGGCTTTCTTGAAATCGACACACCGGTTCCCCAGGTTTGTAAATTTGTTTATGTTCATGTTCGATCGAGTCATCTTGTGGTTATAATTGTCTGATTAAAGTATCTAGAAAGAATAGGCTTAAAAATAAGCCGTTAAAGGGTGAAAACCCAAACCAGCTCCTAAATGGTCTCGTAAGAGGCACGAACACCTCGCATGGGACCAATGTACCTTGTAGAAGTTGACCGTGTAGTCACGATTCTCCCTGTTCGATACTATGACCATAATTTGACAATATCTAGATTAAGCTTAAAAATAAGCTGTTGAAGGGTGAAAACCCAAAACAACCCCCAAAGGCCCCGTAAGCGGCACAAACACCTCGCACGGGACCAATGTAAGTTGTATGAATTGACAGCGATGTCACGGACCTCTCGATTTGAGAATATGACGATAATTTAAAAATATATCGATTAAGCTTAAAAACAAGCCCTTAAAGGGTGAAAACACAAACCAACCCCCAAACGGACCCGTAAGAGGTACGAACACCTCGCACGGGACCAATGTAACTTGTACAAACTGACCGCGTAGTCATGGGTCTCTCGGTTTGAGAATATGATGATAATTTCAAAAGACATAGATTAGGCATAAAAACAAGCCATTTGAGGGTGAAAATCCAAGCCAGCCCCCTAATGGCCCACTAAGAGACACGAACACCTCGCACGGGACCAATATAAGTTGTACGAACTGACAGTGTAGTCACGGGCCTCTCGATTTTAGAATATGATGATAATTTGAAAATATATCGACTAAGCTTAAAAATAAGCCCTTAAAGGGTGAAAACCCAAACCAGCCCCCAAACAGCCCCGTAAGAGGCACAAACACCTCGCACGGGACCAATGTAAGTTATATGAACTGACAGCGTAGTCACGGGCCTCTCGTTTTGAGAATATGATGATAATTTTAAAATATATCGATTAAGCTTAAAAATAATCCCTTAAAGGGTGAAAACCCAAACTAGCCCCCAAACGGCCCCGTAAGAGGCACGAACACCTCGCACGGGACCAATGTAAGTTGTACGAACTGACAGCGTAGTCACGAGCCTCTCGATTTGAGAATATGACGATAGTTTGAAAATATATCGATTAAGCTTAAAAACAAGCCCTTAAAGGGTGAAAACTCAAATCAGCCCCCAAACGGCCCCGTAAGAGGCACGAACACCTCGTACGGGACCAATGTAACTTTTACGAACTGACCGCGTAGTCATGGGTCTCCCGATTTGAGAATATGATGATAATTTCAAAATACATAGATTAGGCTTAAAAATAAGCTGTTTGAGGGTGAAAACCCAAACCAGCCCCCAAACGGCCCTGTAAGAGGCACGGACACCTTGCACGGGACCAATGTAACATGTACGAACTGACTGCGTAGTCACGGGCCTCTCATGTAGTCATAACTTGCGTAAGATTTTTAATTTTAGAGTATAATAATAATTGCCACTCCTATATGTAATTTTTTAGCTTGAGTAAGCTTTTTTTTATAAATTACTTGGTTACTAATATCGTATCTTTTTTGTATCCTATTTTTTTTTTGCAGGATAACATTTTATCGTTACCATTTATTAACGGGGAACACGCGGAGGACTTAATGGTTTACAACAAGGGGTTTATTCATGATTCTATTTTTTTATGTTATGGCCGTGCGGGCTTTTGTAGTTTTATTGTAAACTTTTATAGTCGTGCGGGCTTTTGTAAGTTTATTTTTTATATTTTGTGGCCGTGCGGGCTTTATGTTATTCAGGTTTTATATTAGCAGGTTTTAGAATGTCCAGAAAATAGAGGAAACTCTGCCCAATTTTTTTTTTGTATGTGAACTACTAAAGACTTGTAATATTTTGAAGTTTGTATGTGCATTAGTTTGTCAACAACGTGCAAGTTTTTGCAATTTGTAAATTTTCTAGTTTTCAAATAATTAATTTTTTTTCTTTTATCCAAAAATTTGGCACACTTCAAAACCATGCCAAAAGTGTATCAAAATTTGGCACGATTTTGAACTGTGCCAAAAGTTTATCAAAATGTGCTGAATCTAGCACAGTTCAAAACTGTGCCAAAAGTGTGCCAGAAATATCAAATTCTGGCACGATTTAAAAGTGTGCCAGAAGTGTTCCTATTTGGTCAAATCTGGAACACTTTTAAACCGTGCCAGAAAAAAATGGTCATTTTGGAACACCTGATTCTGGCATAATTCAAAACAACCGTGTTAGATTCCTATTTTTGGTGTAGTGGTCCCTTGATTCAGTTGCCTCACATTTCAACAAGAATTATTGTCTTCGAAAATGAGAAGCAAACTTATCCAACTTTTGCTCAAAGCCCCATCCTTCACTAAGGGCCTAAAATTTATTCTCACAATCTTCATGTAAAAGTTCCCTAGATTCATTATGTTCCTCTTGCATCTCTTCAATCATTTCAATGTAGGTAATATTATTGGCCACTACGCGGTCAAGAAGACACTTCAGATGAACATATGCCTCTTTGGATTGCTCGAATATCCCTTCCCCAAGCAACTGTAGTAGGTCGACATTAGTCAGATATAAGTGACCAGCTTTGAAAAGCTCATTACACCATTGGAGTATCTCAGAGTCAATATATGAGAAGTATTCCAATTTATCCATAAACTATTCAGAAAAATAAAGTAATCAATAAAAAAGATGCAGAGTATTGAAAAACACAAGTAGAAGAACATAAATATCTCTCTTTTCATTAATAAAAAGGGAAGTATAAATACATTTGTAAAAAGAAAAAAACGTACAACTATTAAAAAAAGAAAAACAAAAGCTACTTGGTTTTACACCTTCTTCTTGTCTGCCTCAGGATTAGCTGAAGAAGAACCAGGAGCTGAAGGAGGAGGAGGATTAACTTTAGAGGGCGTAGTACAATCAATATCCTGGTGTTTATCGGTAGCCTCCACCATTATCAAAGATTCACTGGAACCCCCATCATCAACTTCCTCATCCAGGTTTGGAGGAGTCCCAGGATCATGTCGAGAGAATAGCTCAGAATCCTTTGGAGTGTCGACCTCCACCAGAGCAGTAGACCAGCCTTTCTTGAAGCATTTTTTCTTCGTAAACTCAATTTATGAAGAAGCTTCACCAAAGGCCTTATCCTAGCCTTTGTTGAAGCCGAGCTCTCTGGCTTTAGCTCTCTTCACCTTCTCAGGACCCAGGTCCTTCTATAGCTGGGCAAACGTGACATTCTCAGCATCTAAGTCCTTCTACAACTTATTAGGTATACCCTGAGCAGTCTTAGTAGCTTCTTTAGCAGTTTTTATCCTCTCCTTCCATTTCTTTTGTTCAGTAGCCAAAGCTTATTAGGAATCAAGTAGATATTTTTCCAACTCATTGAAAGCTTCTTCAACTTAACTAGAGGAAGAAGCTCTCATAGCCTCATCTTTCTCCAATATATTATTAAAGTCAACGAGGAACTACACAAGAAAAATAAAGAAAGTCTTTATAGTGAAGAACAAATTAAGAGATAGTAATTAAAGAATATAAAAAGAATATACCAGAGCAAGGATTTGAGTAGCCCCTGTCAGAACTCTTGGAGTGAGGCAATGTAGCAGCAGCACTCCTGTCGTCTGACAAATTCCCAGCCTTTATTAACCGTCTATCCAATTCAGGGCTAAGGACCACTGGAGAGGCAGAAGAAGATATGTCGACCAACCAATGGTGGTCGAGATGAGCAGATCTCCTAGCTTAGAAGACCGCCCTTTCTTTATTCTAGACAGAGAGTTCTCTTCAGTTTTCTTAGTTGGGGGCTTCTTCCTAATCTCATTTTTATTCTTCGCCCCCGTATTAGCTCATTTAAAAGAGGGATTAGCAGTTATGTCTCCCAAAATATTGGGAATCTTCCTCTTCCCCATGGATGCATCAAGGGGCAAATTTGAATCTAAGGAGGAAGTGGAAAGGGTAGCAAGATCACCACTGCCAGATGCAGTGCTGAGGAAGTAGAAGAAGGTTCTTGTTCAAAGTTAATCACAAGGGAAGGAGTAGGATGAGCAACAAAGGAAGAGATTGTGTTCTTGTACTGCAACAAATAAGAAGCAGACCTGATGTGCTCCTCGCCAATCCTTTGATGAAGTCCCCAAATAAACTTCAACTCCCTCAAATTCACTTCACTTTCTTGGGGCACCTTCTCTTCTGATCAACTGTAATAAGAAATTACGGAGCAATATTTAGTGTAACATTTAAATAGATATGTACAAGGCAACGTAGTTAAATGAGTAATAAGTTATCCCATTTCCAAAAGGAGGGCACCTAGGCCCCTGGTACTCAGCATTTCCAATCAAAGTGGCTTATTGCCAGTTTTTTATAACAACCCCATGCTCAAAATAATCCCTATTGGAGTCTGGAAGATTAAATACTAATGCTTTATTTACTACCCTAGTCATTAAATAAAAAGTGGTGTCACTAATCACCCACTTTTAATAAAACATTATTTCTGGAATTCCCAGATGGGTTCCATGAATTTGATTTAACTTATATACTCCATTCACAACCCTCCAAGTATTGGGGGCTACCCTAGCTAGGACAATGTCAAACTATTGACAAACTTCAAGGCACAGTGGGTTGGGAGGAAAGCAAAAACCACACTCAACAATAAAAATAGATGGAAACCAGTAACCCTCATCAAGTGAGAAAAAATCAGCAGGTAAAATAGCGTGTTCCAAAACAACCAAAAATGGAATTTTAAATTCATTCCTAAATTCATCAAGAGAATCAACAGAGTAAACCATGATGAAGAATGAAAGAGAAAATAAAGAATTCTTACAAGAATTAAGGATTTAGCAAGAACTGAAGAACAAAAAACGATCGTTCGAGAAAGAAAAAGAAATCTTGAAGACACTGTAGCCTAGAAACACTAAGAAGATTTGAGATGGAAAAAGTTTGTAGCTTTTCCCGCTCTTTATAAGTTGTCTTGAAAACTGGAAAAGTAATGATTGAAAAGCAGCGTTGATTGAACTAGTGGCGGCTAAAAGACAGAAAAGATGGATTTGCCCAAAAACCATTCGTTAAAGTGGTGGATAATTTCAAAAATGCCACGCGCATTATATTCCCATAATTAAACCATAAATTTTTATAAGTAGGGGAAGTGGGCAACTGACCAGGCCTAAAATTATTTCCCGAGCAACTTTAAGAGCCAAATTATCCATACCCTTATAAAAACTTTAAGCATGAAACATTGGGGGATTTTGTTGATACAAAAAATTATTTATCTACATGGACCATTTAGATAATGACACGTGTTATACAGTGGAGGATTAATCTCAATCATTAAGGATGGAATACCGACCAACCTCGGGAATACCGACCAATGCCTAGGATGCCGACAAACGACGATAAGCAAACGCCAACAGTTGTATACATGAATAACTGTACAGATGTAAATGTCTATGATATAAATACATCCTATCCTTTGATTTTCCAGCTCTTGTACACCCCATGAGGGCTATAAATACATTGTTAACCCTACATATTGGGACAGACGAAAAGAGAGGCAATTGAACAATCCCAAAGAAATACACAATAGTGGATATAGGCTCTTCCATCAAGATGAACCACTTTAAAAATCTATTGTCTCTTTTATTTATATCTATCTGTAATCAACTAATTAGCATAATCTAGTTTTTTGCATCAACAATAACACTGTTTTATTTTTTACAAGGCCATCCTACTAAATTATATTCTAAATAAAAGCAACACCGAAAGTGAAACGACAATCATCTGTGCTACCGCCCCAATCCGCATCTGAGTACCCAATTATCTCATAAGTAGAATCATTGAAATACTAAAGTCCATACTTAACTGCACCTTGAAGATATTTTAATATATTTTTGGCACAAGTGAGATGAGACTCTTTAGGATCGGATTGAAATCGCATACAAATGCATACACCATATTAGATATCGGGTTTAGACGCAATCAAATAAAGTAAAATACCTATTATACTACGATATAAAGTAGGGTCAATAACTATGCCATATTCATCTTTAGTTAATTTAGTCTTAATTTCCATAGGCGTGGAAGATATTTTATCATTTTCAATTCCAAATTTAGTTATCCAATTCTTAACATACTTAGATTGTGAAATTAACAGTCCATCAACACATTTTTTAATTTGAAGTCCTATAAAATATTGTACCTCCCATGTAAGTGACATTTTAAACTCACTACTCATGGATTTAGAAAAAACTATCCACTTATTTTTGAGAAGTAGAACCAAAGACAATGTAATCAACATATATTTGAGCAATCAAAACATCCTTATTAGATTCTTTAACAAATAAAGTCTTATCAGCACCACTTCCAACAAAACCATTATGAGATAAAAATGTTGTCAATCGCTCATACCATGCACAAAGAGCTTATTTTAAACCATATAGGCCCTTCTTAAGTCTATATATATGACCAGGCTTACCTTTGGGTTGTTCGACGTATACTTCCTCAGACTAATTGCCATTTAAAAAAGTAGATTTGACGTCCATTTGAAAAAGTTTAAAATGTAAATGACAAGACACAACCGGAAGTAATCTCACTTATTCGAGACGATTCACCAAAGAAAAAGTCTAGTCACAATATATTCCCTCTATTTGTGAGTAACCCTAGGCAACTAGGATAACTTTGTTTCTAATGACTATGACTTTCTTATCGGTCTTATTTTAAAAATTCATTTTGTGCCGATGAACTTGATATCTTTGGGCTTCAGGACTTGATACCACACATCATGATCGTTGAATTGAGCTAGCTCCTCTTATATCGCATCAACTCAATATGAATTATTGAGTGCTTCATTAACTGATTTTGGTTTCACAAGGGAGAAAAAACCAGTCAAGTGACTCACCTTCTAGTTCACACAAGCTCAAAGACATCACCCGCAAACTCTGTGGAAGTATGGTCTTTAGAAACCCAGTTTGGTACAACTGGGGTTGAAGCAGGTAATGACTCGTCTACCATTGAAATTGATTCATTTAAAACATCTGAATCAGACATAATTTCAACAGGTGGGTGATTACTTGGTTCCTTTACTGTGATGTCAATTACTACAACGTTAATAGACTCTATTATTGTCTTAGTACGCAAATTAAAAACACGATAATCTCTATTGTTTTGAGAGTAACCTAAGAAAATGGCTTTATCCCCTTTCGCCTCAAATTATGAAAGATTTTCATAATTTACATATATAATCGGGAGCACCAAAGGTCCGAAAATATTTTAAAGTAGGTTTTTTATTAAATCATAATTCATAAGGCGTAATTTTGGCATTCTTTCTCAGGTATACACTACTAATAATATGATCAGCAGTAGTGCAAGCCTCTTCCCAAAATACAAAGGTAATTATTTAGCATGGATGAGGATGCGAACCATTTCTTGAATAATCCGATTTTTATGTTCAAGTACCTCATTTGTTGAGGATTTTTTTTAGAACTAAATAGGTTTGAATATCCATTAGCATCACAATACTCGATATTTCCTTAAACTCACCGCCCCTATCACTTCTTATTCGACTCACTTGGGTGTCTTTCTCATTTTCAATATGGGTAATGATTTTCAAAAAATGAGTACAAGTTTCAGACTTGTTTTTCAAAAATGACTCCTATGTAAATCTACTAAAGTCATCCATAATCATTAAAATATAAGAATTACCATTTAAACTTGTTATTCTAGTAGGAACCATCAAGTCCATGTGGAGTAGCTCTAGGGGAGCAGTGGTGTTAATTTTCTTAACCTTCTTGTGAGGGGATTTAGTAATTTTACCAATCTGGCACAACACACAAATAGTATTTGGACATTTTTTTAATCTAGGCAAGCCTCTAACCAATTCTTGTGTGGATAACCGACTCATGGTGTCAAAATTAATATGACCCAGCCTATTATGCCAAAGGTCAGATTCATTATAAATAGTTAACCCACAAAAGGTAGAACCACTTGCTTTATAGTAGTTATATATGGTGCATGTGCCCATAATATACTCATATTCAATCTTGGGTAAGACATCACAGGAGTTTAAAGAATATTTTACAAGACAACCATCATCACAAAATTGACTGATAGAGAGCAAGTGAACTCTTAAAGCTTGGTTTAATAAAACCTCATTTATATCAGGTAATCCATCTTCATTAAAGATTCCTTTGCCTATGATCTGGGAAGTCTTACTGTCCCCAAAGGTTACGTTACCACCATTATAGTGGATAACACCTTTAAGTTTAGTAGTATCCCCAATCATATGATGCGAATATCCACTATCTAAGTACCAACCAACATTTTGTAATTCACAGCGTAAGGCTGTTAAAACAACAAAATAGTTTAATTTAAAAAAATCCATCCAGGGTCTCAGATCATAACTCCTGATCCATATAGCCATGGTTTTCAAAGGCTTTTGTGACTTTTGGAATCCAGGATGAGATTTTTCCTTTGTGAATGTTTTCTTCTCATTCTGAGGTCTAGGCTTACTAATGGAATGATTCCAATTATCATTGGTGTTATGCCTATAAAAATTTGTAATGCTCTTCACTTTCCGGTTAAAAACTCTAAAATGAGTATATTTCCTAGGATAGATAAGGCATTCCCAGTTTTGGTGACCAAAAACATCACAGAGATTACAATAATAATTAGCAACAGGTTATTTAACACGATGCACTAGATTTTTAGACTTATAAGAATCTAAGTCATTTTTAGGAACGAAGTTATTCATTTTGGAGGGTGGAGTGTACTTAAGAGAGTCAGCATACAAAATAGGTGGATATTTTACATCAATTCCATTTTTCACAATAGTTTCATTTAAAACTTATTTTCCCTTATTCAATTTTTTTTATTTGGGTAATATCCCTAACAAAAACAATAAGTCTAATACAAGGATTATCAATAAATTTCTCCTCAAAAACCAAACCAAATGTATTAAGATAGTATTTTTGAGAATCCAAAAGCTTACCCAAATTAAAATCCTCTTTTTCTTTTCCTCTTAACTTTTTAAAAGAGTTGGCACACATATCTTTAGATTTTTCGCGTTCAACTAATGTTGCCTTAAATCTTTGTTAAAAAATATAAACATTTTTATTAAGAGATGAGACTTTATTTTCAAAATCTGACTTTTGTTTTCCAAAATAGATTCTTTCTTTTTCAAAATTTGATTTGATGTCTGTCACCTTCAGTTCTGTTTGCTTAACCATCCTATACTGATTTTCTAAGGTCTCGCTAAGTGACTTAACTAAGTTCGATAAATCTCGTTTGTTTTTTAAAATCTTAACATATATTTCTACATAATCATCATAGCTAGCAAAGTTGTCATCCCTAATAATTCAGTGTTGGTGTGTGGTGTGTCACTAGTTTCATTTAAAACATAAACATTATCATTAACACACACACACAATATGTTTATAATGAAAGGAAGCAGTTGAGTCATTCAAAGAGGGTTGACCAGCTAATAATGATGTAACACATTTAATTAAATCTAAAATCTCATCACATTCTTCTCCTTCTTCATCAGAATCAGTTAGGCCAATAAGATATATATCACCACAACAATCATAGACATAACTAAAAAATGCATGGCATTGTGACTCAAAATTATCCTGGTCATCTTTCTATTCGGAATCAGAAGAGTCATCCCATGTTTTGGTTAAATGGGTCTTATGATTTTTATTGTGTATGGTCTGTGGTTTAGATCTACAGTCCGCTATGAAGTGGCCTAATTTTCCCTAATTGTGACATGCCACTTTATACTTATAAGGTTTGCTATTAATATTATAATTACTAGTATGTATGTGGTTTCCATTGTGAGGCCTTGAAGACTGCTTAGATTGATAGTCAAATTACACACCTCTTTTTGTAAGATTGTTTCTCTTTTTCAAGAGTCTTTTAAATTGAGTTGACATAAGTTCAAGCTCACTCTCAATCTTTTCCAAGTCACTGACCTCTCCATCAGACTCAATGTCAGACTCAAATTGTATCTGAACAGGTTTATGCTTATCTTTATCAGCATGAACGAATTTAAATGTAACCTTAGAACTGCTAGAATCATTTTTAGAAAAATTAGCTAAGGTCTTCCTAATGGAAGATTTTAACTACATATTCCTTAATTTAGAGCTGAGTAATTCAGGTGTGAGAGAAAGGTCATTTATTTCCTCAATTATATAGAATTTGTGATCAAACCTAGGAGCAAGCGACCTATGTATTTTTGCATAGATTTTCTTATTACTATACATAATTCTATTTGCATGCAGCAGCGTTATTATATCAGTTAAGTGCATGTAAAAATCATCAAAGGCTTCATTACCTTTCATAACAAGCGTGTTGTATTGTTGTACTAACATTTGAGTTTTACATTCTTTAACCCGGGCATCACCTTCATGTGCAACTACAAATGTGTCACATGCTTCTTTACTAGTTATGCAAGGACAAATACGCTTAAGTTAATTTTCACTCATACCCATGAATATAACATTATTACCCTTATTATTAAAATTACTAGTTTTATTTTATTCATTGGTCAACTCAGTGGTCCTAATTTTCCTAAATATAAGACTGCCTTCTTCAAAAGGTGTAGTAGGGTGAGTGTATCCATTTTCTATTAAATCCCAGACGTCATCACCTAAGGTCCCTTGAATAAATGCTATCATGTGAACTTTACAGTAGGGAAAGTTAGAACCGTCAAATATGGGTGGTCTACTAAAATTACCTAAACAAATTAATTGACTTGAATATTCCATTAAACTAAGATAAAAAGAGTTTAACAAATTTTTGAAAAGAGATATTTAAAAAGTTTAGCTCTGATACCACTTGAGCGAGGGCTAAAGCGCTTATAACTCTAATGCGGAATTAAACTAATGTTGATTAAACCCAAGTTACCTACGCGTTTCTATATCAGATTCAAGAGGGGACAATTTAAACTTTACTTAAATTGTTAGCTAATTTATTAACCTAATATTAATTCCTATTATTCAATTTCGGTCCAACTTTTATTATATTGATTTAAGAAAGAATGATTAAACAAATAATATAGAGATTCAATTCATTAGGTGCGTTTCTAGTTATTAACCTACTTTTTTGTGTTGGGTGTATAAGAAGAAAATTACAACATGTGGCTATTTATTTAACGTCGTAAAAACCCTTCCCCTGGGAAAAACGATGGATCCTTCTAAGGATCAAAATAAACTACTTCCATTAAAAATAAAATCAAACAGGAACAATTTACACACAAGCAACAAGACACAAAGTAAACTAATTCAGAAAGCTATTACCTATCGACCAAGCCTCCTTGCATTGGTTGCTTTTTTGAAATCACTCTCAAGTTGTTCTTGTCCAATTTGTTTCTTCACGTCTTAGCTATTCCCTTTAACTTCTCTAAGCACAGGAATTACTCAATGCCTAATGACTTATTTCAAGTGAAGTGTTAAGTGTTGTGAGCTATACTAATATGACTCACCCACACTTCAATTATACAGACGAATGAATATGCAACAGTCAATAGTATCCTAAATATCTCAACAAATCTTATGTTTAAGATTCTATAAGTAAAACTTTTTTGACTTAGGCAGTTTAAGAAATGTTTTTCTCAAATCTTTTAAAGACTCGGATTTGGCAAAATATTTACACAAGTATTTCAGTGCCTACATGAAATATGTGTTCTAAGTGAGTGCATAGACTATATGATATGAAATATAATCAATCCTGAAATAACACTCAAAGATTATGCAAAAGATATAATCATATAAAGCATGCACAATCAAGAACACAAATTATTATAAGACAGAATACACACACACACACACACACACACACACTAATATTTGACTAACAAATATGTATAGAACAGTATATGCACAAGTCAAAACACAAATTATATTAAACTATTTTCAGAAATAGTTCTAGATTAAAAGCGTCTTTAATCTAATAATCTATTAAATCTGTTTAAAACTTATATTCTTATTAGGTTTTCATATATAACCTTATTATACATATATTATGAGTTTTAATAGTTCTATACAGTTCTTTCAAGTCAGTCCAACAATTCTAGGTTTTCAGTTCTTAGTTTGAATTCAATATGGTTCAACAACAATATAAGTATGCAGCCATGCAGGTATATTAGAACAATCAAGTATTAATTTCTAACAAATTAGGTCCTTAAGCAATTTTGGTTTAATGTTTTAAGCCTATTATGGTTCAAGCCATATTTTACCCAAACTTTCTTTGTTTTGATCTAAAAAAATATTGACTCAGAATCAAAATAGACGAACCAGAATACCCACAGACGTGATTTGAGTGTGATTTTGTGTTCAAACTTTTACACAACTTAGATCTAAGGCAATCTACTAAATCAAAATAGATTTATACAATAATAATGTATATCCGTGTGCATTTTGTGTACCTAAACACAAATACTAAGCATGCAATATTTATCACGGATTTAGACTCAAAAATCAGTAACAATATGACAGTGATGTATCTTGGTTCTATAAATAGGTATAACAGAATATTCAGCAATATACACCACGAAAGACCTTAAAATCAGATCTAAACAACTATAGAGAAGAGATGAGAAATTTAACTTTCAAAGGTTTAGACTTGTAAAACAGAATTGAAGTAAATATTTAGGGTTTTAAAAATATGAATATTTCAAAAAAAATCACACCTTAAATTTGAGAGTTCTTGAAAAGATTTTGAAAGGATTCAAAAACGATTGTCAAAGTATCAAACACACAAAACATGTATTTAAAATAATATTCGTGTCTTGATGTTAGATTTGATCTATAGAAGAGATCAAATCTTAAAATTAAACATTCTGTGTGCAGTGTGAATTGATAAAAACAACATCACAAGGATTGTACAAACATAATATTAGCCGTAGATAAAAACAGATCCAATGGTTGTGAAAGAAACACAAATACTTCCATTAGAACATAGACATATAGCTTATAGTTGTAAAAAACTACAAGAGAAAAACGTTTTCAACTTTGAAAAGTTACCGTTAGACACTAAAACGGTGTCGTCCGAAAAAATAGAAACAAGTTGATTTTTTACCAAAATCATGTGCTATTAAAAAGGGTTGGTCAAAAACCATCTACAGCCTATTGGAATAGTGGAAGCCAGTTGTTTTACTATTGCAAAAAATGATTTAAATGAAAACATTTAAATCGAGTGGAAATCGGCGTATTAAATGAGTATGAAAACAAGTATATAAACGGTATAGTACACGTATATCTAAAGTATAAGATAGGGTATAAATACAACGTATATAACAAGTATAAATAATTAAAAATAAACACATAAATAACAATTGTTTAAAATAGAATCTTAAATAGTTTTAAATTCATATTTAATTTAAAAATAAATCAGAATAATTCCCCAAAAATATGAGAAAAAGTAAAAAAAATGTTTTTAATGTTTTTACACACAAAAATATTATTCTTACAATTTCACCACTATTCTTTGTAATTTATATTAATTGCATTAATCAATTTACATTGTGAATTAATTCGATTTACTTGTTTTTAAATTGTTTTAAAATTATTTAAAATTTATTTTTAAACACACAAACACAAATCATGAGATATGATGTTATGAAATGCAGTGTAGTGTCCTATGTGATTTAGAATTCATATGAGCCAATTTACAAGGTGTGAGAGACTGCCTTAACTTAAAATGATTTGAGCTAAATTCTGAGAGATGCTGTAAACTGAGCTGAGGCCTTAACATAGGTATACTAGACTCAAACATAAATGCACAAATTATCTTGTCAAAATTCAAGTCCAACTAGTTGAAGGTCTATATAGCTAAACATAAAACAAACCCTAATCCTAAGTGTGTTCTATATAGGGACTACTGATGTAAAAAATTAAATTATCTCTAATTACTTAATCACAGATAAAAAATAAATAAGACAAGAGATTTTTAAAGTGGTTCTGCCTTGAATGAATGGCCTACGTCCACTGTTTGTGTTATTACTGACTATTTGCAGAATTCTCGATAATGAGTTTACCAAGAAATTCTGAGTCCCCTTACAATGAGGATGATACAATGTATTTATAGCCCTCAGGCTGTAAATGTGAAAGGGTAATACATAGCTGTCCAATAGGCGTATACATCTGTATGATAATAATGAGCATTTAATGCACAGTCGATTTGTTGATTATCCGGACATTAATGCTCTGTACGAGATGCATCTCGGACCGCCTAAGTAGCTCGGTATTCATGAATTTCTCGGTACAGTAAAGTTCCTCAGAGAGCACCTGTTGCTCGGAGTGTCACAGTTGGTCGGGGAGGTTGAGTTCCTCGAAGTCAAGGTGTTGTTCAGAAATGTTTGTAAGTGCCATATGTCTTCACTTAACTGATCCACGTCAGCAGACTAAATTTGGTATCACAGTTTGAGGTTGAGGAGTGTGGAACATTCTTCTCAAAATATGGCGGGATTAAATAGTCATCCTGAATTTTAGGAGTGTTTTCCTTGTACTTAATTTTCCTTTCGAATTCATAGAATCAGACTTTTTGAATTTTTCCCACTACTTTGGTCTCCGTGCCTTTTTTGTCCTTTTAGCCGCCGGTAGCGCAAATGTCTTTCTTTGTAATCATTATTTTTACCCTTTCCCAAGGTAAGGTATTTAAGCGTTGCAGAAAATCCTATGGTCTCTTACTTTTTTAAATCTGTATCTTTGATCTCTCCATTTCTTCTTTATCTTGTGCGTTCATTCCTTCCATTGTTCGTTATCAACTAATCTACCCTTCTTCTGTAAGTTCTTCTTCCTCCTCTTTTATTTTCTTTGTTCATCGTGGTTTACCTTATTGAGTTGCATGATAAATTTCGTTCTGATTTTTTTATTCCTTCCTGGGTCATTTTGGAAGAACTTTCTGGTCCTTCTGATTATTTTCGTTTGGCTGAGGGACATTGGTTCCCCAGTCTCTTTGTAGCCGAATGTGGCTTTTCTTTTCCTCCAAATCCCTTGTGTTTGGAATTCTGTCAATATTTTGACGTGGTACCTGCAAAAATAGCCCCCAATACATGGAGAATAGTTAATGGAGTCCATAGGTTAAATCAGATTCATGGAACCCGTTTAGGAATTCCAGAGATTATGTTTTGCTATAGATGGGCTGTCAGTGATAGTACTTTTTATTTTAAAATTAGGTTTTGAAATAGGGCTTTAGTTGTCAATCTCCCAGATGCCAACAAGGATTACTTCGAGCATGGGGTTGTTATGAAAAATTGGCAACATGCTCCATTAATTGAAAATGATGTATATCAAGGTCCTAGATGCCCTCCCTATGGCAATGGGATAGGTTGTTTTTATTTTATTTAGTTTTTGAAATCATGTTTTCTTTATATTCGATAAAATGTGTCACTGATATTTTGATCTTTATTTATTTGCAGTTGACAGCAAAAGAAGGTCTCCAAAGGAGACAGAAGTTAATTTAAAGCATCTGAAACTTATATGGGGTTTGCATCAAACTTTCCCTGATGAACATATCAGATCAGCCTCGTACTTGTTGCAGTATAAGAGTTACACCTCATCTTTCACTGCTCGTCAAGTGATAAGTAACATAGAACCAACACCGATTTCTGAAGGTTCTTCTCCTGAATCGCATATTCCTCTCAGTGACAGAATGAAGAGAAGAAGAGCTCCTTCCCTCTTCGATAAGTCTGCCTCTATTGATGTAAAGGCAAAGAAAAGTAAGTAGGATGTCCCAGAAGAAGGGACAAGACAAATCGATGCACCTCCTCCAGCTGCTACTAAGAAGGTTGCCGAGAATCCCCATGTGGCTCCAAGCAAGATTGCAGATGTTTCCCCTCCAAGCGAGGTTATATTTATATCACTAACCAAGACGACATCCTTAGTCGAGAATGTTCCTGCTCCCACGAGGAAGTTGAAGAAAAGTTCCTTGGACAATTTGGCTGAATCCATCTCTTAGCCTCTAACTACTGGAAGTGGTGTTCTCACTTTTGTAGCTCTGAGATCTTCCATGAGCTCGGTGAAGTCTTGGATTATCCCCGAGATCCAAGGTGTTGAAGAAAATCTTTCTCAGGAGAGGGTTACTACCTTGGCATCTCAACATATTGCCTCTGTAAGTATTACTATTTTAAACTTTTATTTTTCAATGTTACGACCTTGCACTGACTTACAATTATTATTTTTTTCCAGTTGGTAACTTGTTTCAACATCATTCTGAAAAAGGATGAAGCTATTAAAGCTTTGAGCTCCTCGTCAGGTGTGGAGGAGGCTCTTATAGGTCTGTCACAGTCCTTAAAGGATTCTCGTCAGAAGTATGACGAAGACAAAGCTGCTTGGGGGAAGCAACTAAAAGCCACCGAGCAAGAGAGAGATAAATCTGTTGAAGGCTCCAAGGGTTTGGAGGAGAATATAAAAGACTTGGAAAGTAAGAATAAAGATCTCGAGGGGAAGCTCCAAAATGCTGGAGAGCTTGAGACCAAATTCAAAGCTGCTGAAGAGGAGTTAGGCAAACTCCGTGAAGCGGGTCGCCAGAGGGAAGAGGTAGAAAGGAAATTAAAAACTGCCGAGGAACTCATGACTGAGAGGGTTTCCTCAGAGAAGGTGAAGAGGAAACTTGCTGCTAAGAAGTCCTTCAGTACTGGCTGGGACAAGGGTTGGAATAAGGGTTTGGCTTCCATGATCTCACAAATGGAGTATGGCAGCCTTAAATATTTCAGGTATGGTTAAGTGGCTGCTCTGAGGGAGATGAATGTCGACGAGAATTCAGACCTATTTCAGCGACACATTCTGTAATACCCCGTATTTTCATGGCTTTTAAATTTAAGGATTTATTAAATTTAATTGGGATAAATTAATTTAATTTTAATCCGAAATGTTGTTTTAAATATTTACTAGCGTGACAAGAGTTAGTAATTATTGGGAATATATTATTTGTTGCATATTACTGGATGAGTATAGTAATATATGAGATTTATTTTTTATAATATTGTCACGTGTGAATAAAATGACAATTGTGGAAATTTAAGTCAGGACGCGCCTGTGTCGTGTCGGGACTAAATGTGGATTAATAAAAGTGAATATTTTATAAGTTGTTCGTATGGTCATTTTGAGTGCGCCAACGCGTCCGTAAGGGTCGAGATAGTCAGAAAAGTGTACCCGGGGGTTTAGTTTGGGTCTCGGGGCATTTTTAGGCCTAATTAGTACCCCGGGAGGGCGTTTTGGACATTTCGCAATTTTGGGTAATTAAACCTACGGATTTTATAGGGTTATATCAGATGGAAAGTGTCATCTTTTAGGGTTAACACAATGAAATACTAATGACGGCCATTGGAGAGGAAGAGGAGAAGCTCTCCAAGGAGTTCTAGGCCAAGAACACCTCCGATTGCACCGCCGTCACCACCAACGCGTAGATCACGCGACAGGGAATGCAACCACACCAAAATCATCCGCAAACCAGAACGTCGAAAATCCCAGGCAAGTGTTTATCTTGCTTATTTCGTTGGTGCATCTTTCATATTAGTGTAGGAGTAATTAGAATGAGTTTTTATGGAAGAAACCTAAGATATGAGTTAGAAAATTGCATGTAGTGATGAATAAATTGATAATTCTGGAAACCCTTGCCATGTAGAGGAATTACCCATGAAATTATGATGTTTACAAGAAGGAAATTTCTGGAAATACTTGTTAGAACCATGTTTAAGAGAATTCTAGGGTTCTTGATAATTATAATAATTTTTGGTTGGTTAATCCATGTATAATGATAGAATTCCTCATGCTTCACGTTGGAAATACCTAGTAGGATGATATAATGTTGGTAGTACAATTTTTGAGACGTTTGGGATTGAAAAATATGGATTTGGATGAAGAAATGTGTTAGAACCCGTAACTGCAATTATGCAGAAATCGCAATACCTGCTTGATCGATCGATCGAGCCCAGAGCTTCGATCGATCGAAGGTTCGATCGATCGAGCCCCAGACCTCGATCGATCGACCCCTCCTGGAAGACTCCTATTTCCTTTTAAATGAGTTAAATTCAATTTATTGTGAGATAATTCTTGGGCATCCTTAATAAAATGTTTTGGGAGATAGGGAAGACCAGTAGGACGTGTGAATAGATTTTGGGACCCTTGATGTCGGGAAAAGATTGTATTTTGGGATAATTACATAAGGGTCGATGAATTTATGATTTAAAGAGAGAGACACGTACGAGAGTTATTTGGGACAAATGTGTATACCTACTGAATTTTATACTCGGAAGGATAGAATCCATGAGCGTTATGTAGTAAGTGGAAAGGTTCCTCAAATTAAAGTAAGATGTGAACGGTTATACGTGATAACTAAATAATGATAAATAAAAGTCATAACTATGGGATTTGAGAATATATCCATTATTGATATGGTAATATTAGTATAGTTATATGATTGTGTATGCATATACTATCTATGTGTGAAAATCATGCCCACGCTACTTGCTATCCCTGAGGTTTCCGCGCTGGGACAGTCTTATCTCGATGGGACCTTTATGGGGGATATTGACTTGTACCCTAGAAGATAGATATCCTTGGTACAGGCTATCGATGTAATAGTTCAGACGATCCTAAGAGACGCAGGCATGTGCCATCCTCTTAGAGACTTGGAATCTAAGCTTCGCCTCATCTTGTTTGTGTATAGATATCCTTGGTACAGGCTATCGCAGTGATAGTTCAAACGGTCCTAAGAGACGCAGACATATGCCATCCTCTTAGAGACTTGGAATCTATGCTTTGCCTCAATATTGTTTGAGTATGTGTTAATATAATTCGAGAGTGATTCCGAATTTGTATTCCCCTTAATATGAGTGATATGGGGTTTGGATAGTAGAGTATGCCCACACCATAGTTTTTATTTGGGGTGATGTTATGATATATATATATATATATATATATATATATATATATATATATTTATGAGTAGTTAATATATATATATGAAATTCTGAAAATTTGGAATTACCTACTGTGAATTGATATGTAGGACATGGTTGATGACTCAAATTGTAAATACTTGTTTTGAGAAAGTATAATATGACACTGGAAAACTTTATTGATTAATAAAGTTAAAATGAGAACTTTGGTTACTAATTGAAATATTCTTTTCAAACAATTGAGTCGTTAAATTTTGAATCCTGCGAATAACCTAAGATAAGTTAAACCATTGGGAAAGGATAGCGTGATATATGATGAGATAGACCACTGGGAAGGTTAGTGCGATAGGTGTGCACATTAAAAGAGAGGGGAGAATTTCTCAAGAGAGTGTCGCACTAATATGTTGTTGCATTGGCCTGTATCAATTTAAATACTTGCTAAACAATTTTTAAATCATATACACTATCGGGCTCTGACCCGTTTCTCTCTCTCTCTCTCTCTCTCTCTCTCTCTCTCTCTCTCTCTCTCTCTCTCTCGTATATATATGTATGTACTACAGGTGCCCAGCCACAGGGGCGTCTTGCTTAGGATCCCTTGGAAGGAACGTGTTGCATCTTAGGTGGAAGTTGCAGGCCACTTGCTTAGACGATTTCATTTACTTGATTCCACTCCTATGATTCTCAGTTATTGGGGCATGTGTCGCCCCTTTCACTATTTATCTGTTCTATTGGGACATTTGTATTTCAGTTATTTCTTGTACTGTTACTTTGGGATTTATTCAGCATGTATGTTTTACATTTAGTTTTAAATGTTGGGATGTTGAATGTTTAAAGTAATTGGATTATGTTCTAGGATAATTGTTGTATGATTATTACTTATTGAAAATTGGTTAATAATTAAATAAATAATTTTCCTTTAAAAATAAAATTGGTCAGGAATGTTGAAAAATGGTTTTGACACTTAGCTTAATTAATTATGGTGTTAATTTGGAAAAATTTATTTTCACGACAGTGATGCTAAGAATGAACCAACTGTTCACCTTGATATTAATTTAATAAAGGAGTGATCGCCCGGTATTTAATTAGGCGGGGTGTCACAGGTGGTATCAGAGCATCAGGTTCTAGTGTCCTTAGGATCTGTACGACTTATTATGCTTTCAACGTTGCTTTGTTTGTTATAGAGCCCTATGTTTAGGATTGTCGATTCCTTTGACGAGATTTCGTTATCCTGCTATAATGTGTATACACTAATGAATTCTAATTTCGTTCGGATGTGTGCATGCGCCGAGCGATGACGGATGTCAGAAGAGGACCGTTAAGCGTACATCAGGAGGCAGGGCTCAGTTGAGATTATGAAATATATCCGAGGATGATGACCATAGTCGAGGTCACCTCCATTATGGCACGAGAAACCACGACTAGAAAGGCGACTATGGTGCAACAATGATTTTCAAATGCTGTTATAGTCAAATGAGGTGCGAGGGTAAACTTACCCAACATATTACAAAAATGTGTAGAGACTGTCAGTTGAAAATTTTAGAAATGCGAAAATTGTATGTATTTACCAAAGGAGGTAAAGTATCCAAAGGCTTAAATATAGGACGGAGTGTGGCAAACTGAAAGTGAAAATTTAGAGAAAATTTTCTTGGCTTTCAGGACGAAATTATAATGGTTGGAGTCAACCACCAATTTTAGAAGTGGAATGCTATGCCTATAGGAGAACCTTAGGTACAGTGTTGACCGTATGTTCCTTCCTCAACTGTTCAGGGTGAGAAGCAAACGTGGTTCTGAACTCATCGCAGGAGGGCAGGACAGAAGTCCAATTGTGAATATGAATCCAAATCGTTAGCGAATTTTGCATCGGAAGATGTAGATACGAGTGGAGGAAACGACTCCAAGTGGGAGACCAACTCGTAATAATAATTTATAATACTCGAGGAGGAAATTCTGATGGACGGCCGATTCAGAGGTTGACAATATTGCATTTTATCAATAAAGATGATAATGCTCCTTGTGTGGGAAGCTTAAAGGAATCGAAGAAGTTAGTCGAGAATAAGACTGAATACAACGGTGGTGGTATAGCACCACAAAAGGATGTAGATGCACATCAGGAAAACCATTTAAATGCTTCAGATAGTTAAATTCTTACCAAGTAATGGTAAATTTAGTAAGTACTATTATAGATAGTAACATGATCTTTATGGCCTAAAAATCTAAGGGAACAACCGGGATGGCTAACAGGAATCGAGTTTACTAACGTCCGAGAGAAGGACAATCCTAACCTGGTTAGTAGGACAGGTGGTAAGTGGATTATGTGTTGAGGTATTTTGTGCGGAGTGAGATCGCTCATGATAATATGTTCGAAAATGAGAAAAAGGACAGGAATACGGTGCCTAATAAGGAAACGACTAAAATAATTTTGTTTTGGATTGGGCAGACGTGTTACGTCCGAAAACCATTTGTGCAGTCAAGACGATTGCCAGGATGGAAGTGTAAGTTGTATCCTTACAGGATGCGGCGTGTTTATGTGACACGAGCGAATCACCATATTTTGTTCATTGCTAGATTAGCATGTGAGACGAGCTTAATGCATATAATTATGAATGTTACCATTATGTGAATATTTTTCCCTAGTGTAGCGGGATTTTTCTTTAGTGCTATCCGCGGAGGATGAATGAGTATATTAACAGTGTTTCATACTTTATTGAGGTTACTCGTTGTAGTGATGCGATACACGAGTATGATATTATCCTTGTTAAACCGTTATATAAATGGTTAGTACGATAGTGGGCATTTATTACAAGGCTATCAGAGTAGTTGCATTTGTGCAGCATGTTTTGTTGTGGTGAACTTTACCTGTAAGAAGGTTGGAATCGCACCTATATTATCTATCCTAGAGACTTCGGAGGAGATAGTGGGCTCTAGATATTCGATGCCAAAGTATGTATAGTCTTTGTCAGTATAATTCCGTATGTATCAGGATTTACCATTGAGCGAAAAGATTTGACTCAGTATTATGTTTAGCACTCCGGACCTAGTGATAGGAAAAGTGCATTGTTATATTTATCCTTTAGAGATGTGGAAGTTAATATTTATACCCCTATTATTAGGGAAAGGAATTTCGAGAATTCCGAGTGTATGTATTCGAGGTTTATGAAATGCTATTATCACCAACCTATACTGAACAATAGTGCAATTAGTGAAACGTTCTTTGTTAAGCATAATTACGAGAGAAATTGTAACTTTTCTGTCAAGAGATGGAATAAAGGGGTACATGCCACGGACGGAGGACCTAACGGATTTCGATAACCGACAATGCTAAGTAGTAGTGTATCGGGGGGGGGGGGGGTTCCTTGTTTGGATTTCGCTCTGCGAGACATCCCACGTATGAAACTTAGCGTAAGGTTGGAGATAGGGAGACGTTTGGTCACTATTCCATGAGTTCGGTACCCTGGTCGAAATAGGATCAAGTAATTATGTATGTAAGTTGGAAGTTGAATTTTGTTTTAAGGTCATTGGAGCTGGATTTTTATGGTAGGAAAGCATTGAAAGTTATCCCCACGAGTTGAGGGATGGAACGATGATAAGGAGAATTTAAGAATTTTGATTTCTATTGTGATTGAGAGTACCCAAATGTCATAACCGCGTACAGAACACAAGGTGAATAAAGAGTTGGAATGATTTTTAGCATGGATTATCTGGAAAGAACTTTATATTATACAAAAAAGATGACCTGTAATTATTTTGATGAATAGAGCGTTAGTGATTTATTTTGGTTGTTGTACCTATTTGGGAAAATTGTTGTACTTATCTGAGGAAGGTTGAGAATTATTATTCCTCTTTTATTGTCACGGACTTTGAATGCCCCATTCCTTCTATTCCGTTGAATTTAGTTTGTTCTACGGATGAGTAGCCCGCCGTTCGCTCTTCTAGAGCGGTCGGGGTGTTGCAAGAATGTGGACATCTCGGTTAAATGCAGTTAAAATAGTCCGAGTCGAAGGGACGTGGTAATAGACGTGTGAAATATATGTTTGTGGGACTAGTATAACGAAGTGGAAGTGATAGAGTGGATTAAACGTCACATGAGGGGCGATAATCCATACATAAGTGTGCAATTAGAATAGCACGCCCTAACTTGATTGGAAGGCTGTGGGAAGCCATTCAAGAATTGGTATTCCTTGAATAGAGTAGAATTTAATTGTTATAAAGCACACCCGGAGCGGAGTTGTTATTAGTCAAATGTGAGAGCGACTTGCGCATACAAAGAGTGATAATGTTAGTATAATATAAGAGATCCAGAAGTGCGCTTCGTGGAGAGAAGAGCACGGGTCGGAACTTTCGGCATTCTCCAAGGAAGGAAGGGGAGTATTACGTGTCACTTATGTGAGACATTTCAAGGGAAGAATCGATGTTTAGCGAGACGTAGTGAGTAGTCTCTACATGCACCGCCCATAGGTAAGGTTTGGTTGAAAGAGGAGAATCAACCAAAGAATTTTGTGTTTATCGAAAATTCTTGAACTTGGAAGAGGTCGGTAAAGCCGGTAAAGTTCTTAGATGAGTTTCCATCCTCAAAACAAGATCAAGGGTTTATCCCGAACATGTGAATTAAGTTGCCGAGAAGGAAGTGATTGATATTCCTTTGGGTTGTCTTACAATATTAACTAGTATGCCCCAGACTTCCTTTGAAAGGAAGGATCGCGCCAGTGCATGGTCCGGCGCAGTATAAATTTCTGAATCAGGATGAGATTGGTGAATCCCACCTTTGAAATGGGATTTCAGGAACCATCGGAGATAAGATTTCGTTTCGAGTAGGATGTATCACCCTTAGCCAGGGAATAAGCACATGGTGATTAAAGATTAGTGGAGCCACGTGAAGGAAATTTTGGAATCTTAGTACGACGATTTCAAGTATGCTCTGTAGAAACACTCGTACCTGTTTGTCGCATATGGGGTACTTATTAAGGTTTGTGATGGAAGAACCTCGACTATTCTCCTTCCGTATGTTTAGAGGAGAGTAGATAATCAGAATTTTTGATCGGTCGAGAAAATATCCGATATCTATGGTGAAATTCCACGACTATTTTAGGCAGTCAGGAGTGATCAAATGTTCGTATGATCTTCTCAGAATGGGATTTTTTGTGTATGAATAAATAAGAGTAGTTTGTCATATAGTGAGGTGCGACCTCATAATGATAGTGTGATAAGGAAATTATAACGTACAGGCGTGACCTATGCGAATGTTGTCGGGTGGGAGCACAATGTGAAGTGTCTCCAATGAGAATGTAAAACAATGTTGCTGTGAGGAAAAAGCTATAGTGATTGAGCGCAAAATAGATAGTTTCCGTACTAACAAGGATATCCAGAACTGTGCTACCTGGTAGGCCTTATTTTCCGAATTTCGGGACGAAATTCCGTTATTCGGGGGGAAGTATGTAATACCCCGTATTTTCATGAATTTTAAATTTAAGGATTTATTAAATTTAATTGAGATAAATTAATTTAATTTTAATCCGAAATGTTGTTTTAAATATTTACTAGCGTGACAAGAGTTAGTAATTATTGGGAATATATTATTTGTTGCATATTATTGGATGAGTATAGTAATATATGAGATTTATTTTTTATAATATTGTCACGTGTGAATAAAATGACAATTGTGGAAATTTAAGTCAGGACGCGCCTGTGTCGTGTCGGGACTAAATGTGGATTAATAAAAGTGAATATTTTATAAGTTGTTCGTATGGTCGTTTTGAGTGCTCCAATGCGTTCGGAAGGGTCGAGATAGTCAGAAAAGTGTACCCGGGGGTTTAGTTTGGGTCTCGGGGCGTTTTTAGGCCTAATTAGTACCCCGGGGGGGGCGTTTTGGACATTTTGCAATTTTGGGTAATTAAACCTACGGATTTTATAGGGTTATATCAGATGGAAAGTGTCATATTTTAGGGTTAACACAATGAAATACTAATGACGGCCATTGGAGAGGAAGAGGAGAAGCTCTCCAAGGAGTTCTAGGCCAAGAACACCTCCGATTGCACCGCCGTCACCACCAACGCGTAGATCGCGCGACGGGGAACGCAACCACACCAAAATCATCCGCAAACCATAACGTTGAAAATCCCAGGCAAGTGTTTATCTTTCTTATTTCATTGGTGCATCTTTCATATTAGTGTATGAGTAATTTGAATGAGTTTTTATGGAAGAAACCTAAGATATGAGTTAGAAAATTGCATGTAGTGATGAATAAATTGATAATTCTGGAAACCCTTGCCATGTAGAGGAATTACCCACGAAATTATGATGTTTACAAGAAGGAAATTTCTGGAAATACTGGTTAGAACCATGTTTAAGAGAATTCTAGGCTTCTTGATAATTATAATAATTTTTGGTTGGTTAATCCATGTATAATGATAGAATTCCTCATGCTTCACGTTGGAAATACCTAGTAGGATGATATAATGTTGGTAGTAAAATTTTTGAGACATTTGGGATTGAAAAATATGGATTTGGATGAAGAAATGTGTTAGAACCCGTAATTGCAATTCTGTAGAAATCGCAATACCTGCTTGATCGATCGATCGAGCCCCAGACCTCGATCGATCGACCCCTCCTGAAAGACTCCTATTTCCTTTTAAATGAGTTAAATTCAATTTATTATGAGATAATTCTTGGGCATCCTTAATAAAATGTTTTGGGAGATAGGGAAGACCAGTAGGACGTGTGAATATATTTTGGGACCCTTGATGTCGGGCAAAGATTGTATTTTGGGATAATTACATAAGGGTCGATGAATTTATGATTTAAAGAGAGAGACACGTACGAGAGTTATTTGGGACAAATGTGTATACCTACTGAATTTTATACTCGGAAGGATAGAATCCATGAGCGTTATGTAGTAAGTGGAAAGGTTCCTCAAATTAAAGTAAGATGTGAACGGTTATACGTGATAACTAAATAATGATAAATAAAAGTCGTAACTATGGGATTTGAGAATATACCCATTATTGATATGGTAATATTAGTATAGTTATATGATTGTGTATGCATATACTATCTATGTGTGAAAATCATGCCCATGCTACTTGCTATCCCTGAGGTTTCCGCGCTGGGACAGTCTTATCTCGATGGGACCTTTATGGGGGATATTGACTTGTACCCTAGAAGATAGATATCCTTGGTACAGGCTATCGATGTAATAGTTCAGACGGTCCTAAGAGACGCAGGCATGTGCAATCCTCTTAGAGACTTGGAATCTAAGCTTCTCCTCGTCTTGTTTGTGTATAGATATCCTTGGTACAGGCTATCGCAGTGATAGTTCAAATAGTCCTAAGAGACGCAGACATATGCCATCCTCTTAGAGACTTGGAATCTATGCTTCGCCTCAATATTGTTTGAGTATGTGTTAATACAATTCGAGAGTGATTCCGAATTTGTATTCCCCTTAATATGAGTGATATGGGGTTTGGATAGTAGAGTATGCCCGCACCATAGTTTTTATTTGGGGTGCTGTTATGATATATATATATATATTTTACGAGTAGTTAATATATATATGAAATTCTGAAAATTTGGAACTACCTATTGTGAATTGATATGTAGGACATGGTTGATGACTCAAATTGTAAATACTTGTTTTGAGAAAGTATAATATGACACTGGAAAACATTATTGATTAATAAAGTTAAAATGAGAACTTTGGTTACTAATTGAAATATTCTTTGCAAACAATTGAATCGTTAAATTTTGAATCCTGCGAATAACCTAAGATAAGTTAAACCATTGTGAAAGTATAGCATGATATATGATGAGATAGACCACTGGGAAGGTTAGTGCGATAGGTGTGCACATTAGAAAAGAGGCGAGAATTTCTCAAGAGAGTGTCGCACTAATATGTTGTTGCATTGGCCTGTATCAATTTAAATACTTGCTAAACAATTTTTAAATCATATACACTGTCGGTCTCTGACCCGTTTCTCTCTCTCTCTCTCTCTCTCTCTCTCTCTCTCTCTCTCTCTCTCTCTTGTATATATATGTATGTACTACAGGTGCCCAGCCACCGGGGCATCTTGCTTAGGATCCCTTGGAAGGAACGTGTTGCAGCTTAGGTAGAAGTTGCAGGCCACTTGCTTAGACGATTTCATTTACTTGATTCCACTCCTATGATTCTCAGTTAGTGGGGCATGTGTCACCCTTTCCACTATTTATCTGTTCTGTTGGGACATTTGTATTTCAGTTATTTCTAGTACTGTTACTTTGTGATTTATTCAGCATGTATGTTTTACATTTAGTTTTAAATGTTGGAATTTTGGGATGTTGAATGTTTAAAGTAATTGGATTATGTTCCAGGATAATTGTTGTATGATTCTTACTTATTGAAAATGTGGTTAATAATTAAATAAATAATTTTCCTTTAAAAATAAAATTGGTCAGGAATGTTGAAAAATGGTTTTGACACTTAGCTTAATTAATTAGGGTGTTAATTTGGAAAAATTTAATTTCACGATAGTGATGCTAAGAATGAACCAACTGTTCACCTTAATTTTAATTTAATAAAGGAGTGACCGCCCGGTATTTAATTAGGCGGGGTGTCACACATTCCTGGCCCCCCTCCTTCTCCCGGGGAAGAAGAAGAATACGAAGTTGCTTCCGAGGAATCCTCTATGGTGATTAGAGATCAGATTTCTCATCCCCCGGTTGTCCAGACTTCCTGCGAGCAACTTTAACCAACCAACATTTCAACCGAGCAATTTCCAACACCCTTTGAGCAACCTTTTATGCCATCCGAGCAACCTACCTCTTCGTCCCAGCCTCCTGAGAAAGTTTTAGAAGACAAGGAGAAGGTGTAGAGTTTGTTCGGACTTTTTCTCTTTGTTTTTTGGTTAAATGTAAGTCTGGGCTATGTACTTCTTTTATGATGTAATAAAATTTGAAGTTTTTAGTTGTGCAACTTAACTCCCTTTTTCTTACTCTTCTTTTATTCTTCTTGCTCTGTCTGCATTTTATTGATTCTTTCTGTCTCTTTTCTTTACTAGTTTATGGCTAGAATGGAACTCTTGCCAGCCCATGATACAGAACTGATGAAAAAATGTAACGACTACTTCAAGGCTGGCAATGCTGACTTGAATGAAGCTCAAATCGTTGATATCCTCAGTCCAGACACTTCTGAGCGAGCAGTAGAAGCCTACCAGTATTTGAAATGCTTGCTCGACCGTGCAGTGGCCAATAATGTAGCATATTACAAGATGATTGAAGACCTCCAGGGTACTCTTGAGGGACTTCAATAACAATACAAGGAGTTTACAGCCCTTTTGCATAAGGGATATGAGAAAAAGTATCAGTAACTAAGTGCTGACAAAGGATATGATAAGTTGTTCGCTGCTTATGATGTAAAGGAGAGGACTTTAAAGACCGAGGTTGAAGAGCATAGGCAGATCGCCAAGCTGTTAGAGCAGAAGAACAATAGCTTGCGAGGAGAGATATCCCAATTGAAATCAGTAGCATCTACCTCGGGAGCTTTGGTCCCTATTAATGACGAAGGTTTCTCTTTCCTGGAGGTCGAAAATGCCAATTTGAGAGACGAGTTGGAAACCTTAAAGAGAATTGGAGCCTCTACTTCTGCTCGTGGACGAGCAAGAGCTTCTCGGGGACGAGCAAGGGCTGCTCGGGTTACTATTGAAGAGTCAAGAACTCAAGCATCTTTAGAAAATCAAGCAGTTCAGTTAGTTGCAAAGAATAAAGCTCTGGCAGAGATGTCTAAGAAGATTCTAGACCTTAACGAGAAACTTTCCACACAAGGATTCGCCTTGGAGAATAAAGAATTTTTTGTAAAAAGTCTCCATGAGCAACTGGAAAGGTTGACTTACCAGTTCCATAAGCAACCCAGAGAGTTATGGATGGCTGGTTATAATGAAGACCTCTACCATCTAGATGATCGGATCCAAAATACAAATAATGAGGGTTATAAGCAAGGATGGCTGAATGCCTTGGGCGTGCTGCAGCTGGAACAGGGTCACTGTTTGTGGGATTACTATGACCCTAGATTGCTCGAGTTGCCAGTGCCACCTTTCAAACTGGATATGAGCCGGATTCCTGCTCGGGCCATTCCTCGATGCCTGATTTCAAAGTATCTCGGTGACTACGGTCTTTATTCTAACATTGAGATATCTCGCCCGGAGCACTTACTTGATCGGCTTTCAGTAATAAATGTTAGGATGCTCAGAGACCTGAACTTCATAAATTCTCCTTATGCCTTAGATGATCCTCCTGCTGGAGTAGAGCCTGTTTCAAAGGCAAAAGGGAAGAAACCAATAGAATAGGATTTTTGATATAATAATTTCTCATATAATATGTATTTCGTTTCTCAATGTATTTTGTTCTGAATTTAATGAAAAACTTCTAGTTTTCTTTGCAATCTTAATTGTCATTGTCTTTGGAAATATTTTGTAAGACAATTCTAATGAATGTGCATGTATATCTGTTGAAAAGATAAAGATATTTTGTGCTATTTTAAATTGTCGACCAACTAGAGTTGGTGAAAATTTATTATTGACTATCTAAATTGATGATAATTATCTGACGACCAAGCAGAGTTAGTGATATTTTGTTTCTCGACCAAATTTGGTGGTAATCTAAAATGTCATAAGTATCAAAAATTTCTGTTTTGTTTTTAATTGTAATGACTTATCACTTTTTAATTTTAAGCCCTGAAATGACTTTCATTTGTTTAACCAACTGTTTTCGACGAACCGGAGTTGGTGGTTTTTGTTCCCGATCAATCTTAGTTGGTAGATTTTTATTCCCGACCAGCCTTAGCTGGTGGATTTTTATTCCCGACCTGCCTTAGCTGGTGGATTTTCTTCCCAACTAACCGTAGTTTGTGTTTTTAGGAAATTTTTCATTCTCGACCAGCCTTAGCTGGTGGATTTTCTTCCCAACCAACCGTAGTTGGTGTTTCTGGGAAATTTTTCATTCCCGACCAACTATAGTTGGTGGATTTTCTTATTCCCGACCAGCCTTAGCTGGTGGATTTTCTTCCCAACCAACCGTAGTTGGTGTTTCTGGGAAATTTTTCATTCCTGACCAACTATAGTCGGTGAATTTTCTTATTCTCGACCAGCCTTAGCTGGTGGATTTTCTTCCCAACCAATCGTAGTTGGTGTTTCTAGGCTTGATGCGTAGTTTGTAGCACTAGTACTCCGAAAAAATTTCAACAAAAGGAGAGAATTGGGCAAAATATCCAAGACTTTATTCATATCGAAGAAAACTGCATTACATAGAGATTGAATTACTGATAATATTTGCGCAGATCCTCTGTGTTCCATGCATTCTTAAACTCCTCTCCTTCTAAGGTTTCAATTCTATACGTCCCTGGTCGAACAACCTCTGTTACTCTGTAGGGCCCATGCCAGTTAGCTTCCAGTTTGTTGTGCTTTTGAATTACTTTCTTTAGCACATATTCTCCTTCTTTCAGGTGACATTTCTTTACTCTCTTGTTGTTGAACAGAGCTGTCCGTTGTTCGTATGAAGCGTTTCTGATTGCTGCTTCTTCTCTAACTTCCTCGAGCATATCCAAATATAATCTTCTCATCAAGTCACTGATAGGAGAGTTGAAATTCAGCACTGTGTGTGTGGGGAGACCCAGCTCGACAGGTATAACAACTTCACTTCCAAATTCCAGCATATATGGAGATTCTCCTTTGGCTGCTCGTGGAGTAGTACGATAAGCCCATAGTACAGAATGCAGCTCGTTGATCCAATTTGCCTTTGCATCATTTAATCTTTTCTTCAAGCCATTCAGCAGCGTTTTGTTTGTCACTTCAGTTTGTTCATTTCTTTGAGGGTGGCCTGGTGCAGAGTGGGTTTTCAATATGTTCGACTGATGACAATACGCAGCAAACTCCTCGTTTTCGAATTGGGTTCCATGGTCTGTGATGAATGCATGAGGAAGACCATATCTACAAATGATGTTCTTCCATATAAATTGATACACTTTGTCATATGTCATATCGATAAGGGGCTCAGCTTCCACCCACTTAGTAAAGTAATCCACTGAGAAGACGAGATATTTAAACCTTCCTCTGGTCGTTGGAAGTGGCCCGACCAAGTCAATTCCCCACATGGAAAATGGCCAAGAGAAAGTAATGGGTGTCAACAATGCTTGGGGAGTTTTTCGGATAGTGGAGAAGCGTTGGCATTTGTCACATTTTTTGGCATATGCTATGCAATCAACCCTCATCGTTGGCCAGTAGTATCCTTGCGTCATCATTCTTTGTAAAAGCGTTCGACCTGCTACATGGGCTCCACAGGACCCTTCATGGACCTCTTCAATCAAATCTTTTACCTCGGAGGGATGCACACATCTTTGCAATCCTGCTATAATTCCTCGTCTGTATAGAATACCATTAGTCAGTACATAACGAGCAGCTTTAAACTTCAGTTTCTTGGCTGTAAGTTTATCAGTTGGTAATTTCCCTTCCTCAATATATGCCCTGATAGGATCCATCCAAGATGGCTCTAAATCAAGGGTAATAAAGTTCATCATCAAATCTTCATCTATGCTCCGACTAGCCAAGACTTCTATTGGGATTGTTCTTCGTAGCTCGGTGCGTGTGGCTGAAGCTAACCGAGCTAAGGCATCTACTCTTGCATTCTCTAATCTTGGTATTCTAATTATCTGTACTGCAATCAGGCTTGATAAAACTTCTATTGCTTTTGCATGATACCTGATCATTAATTCTCCTTTGGCTACATATACTCACAGAATTTGATTTACGATCAATTACGAGTCACTAAATACAATAACTTGCTCTGCCCCTATGGTTTTTGCCAAATTAAGACCTGCAATCATAGCTTAATATTCAACCTCATTATTAGAAGCCTTGAATTGGAAGCGCAGAGCATACTCCACATCGACCTCATCCGGGCTGTTCAAAATAATCCCTGCCCCACAGCTTGTAGTGCAAGATGAGCCATCCACATATAGGTTCCATACAAGTACCTCGTCTTTAAATTTTTGATCGGACAGAGTTCCTCGGTGGAATATTTGATGCTTCTTTTTATCCTCCTCTAGTACTTCTTGCTGCTCGTCGACCATCTTCTCTTGCTCACTGACCGCCTTAAGTTGACCGGGGGTTAAATTTGATAATCCTGTAACATCCACAGGTTGGTCGGTGTGCAGCCTTTTCTCCTCGGAGGTATCAGGATATGTGAATTCTGCTATAAAATCTGCTACTGCTTGCCCTTTAAGCGACGATCTAGGTTCATAAACTATGTCGTATTCACCAAGTTCTACTGCCCAGTACATCAATCTCCCTGATTTTTCTGGTTTATGAAGAGCTTGCCTCAATGGCATATCAGTATACACAACTATGGTATGAGCTTGGAAGTACGGCCTCATTCTCCTACTCGCCTCGATCAATGCTAGTGCCAACTTTTCCAGTCTTGGATATCTGATCTCTGCTCCTCGGAAGGCTTTGCTAGTGTAATAGATTAGTTTTTGCACTCCATCCTTCGTTCTTATCAATGCCGAGCTAACTGCATTCTCCGACACTGCCAAATACAAGTACAATCTATCCCCCATCACTGGCCTGGATAATAGTGGAGGTGCTCCCAGATATTTCTTCAACTCTTGAAAAGCCTTCTCGCATTCGTTATCCCATTCAAACGTTTTTCGGAGTGTTTTGAAAAATGGGAGGCATCTATCTGTTGCTCGTGATATAAATCTATTAAGTGCTGCAACTCGCCCAGTGAGACTTTGTACTTCCTTCTTCGTCGTTGGAGATCGTAGTCCCAATAGATCCTTTATCTTCTCTGGGTTTGCTTTGATTCCTCATTGGTTGACAATATACCCGAGGAACATGCCTTCTTGTACTCCGAATATGCACTTGGTGAGATTCAACTTCATTTGATAGTTATCTAATTGATCAAAGGTCTGACCTAAGTCAATTAGATGGTCAGCAACTCTCTTGCTTTTCGTCAGCATATCTTCAACATAAACTTCCATATTGCAATTGATTTATTTTGCAAACACCTTGTTCATCAGTCGCTGATATGTTGCACCTGCATTTTTCAAACCAAAAGGCATAACATTATAACAATAAGTTCCCCTAGGGGTAATGAAAGAGGTACTCTCCCTGTCTTCAGGTTTCATTTTAATCTGGTTGTAACCAGAATAAGCATCCATGAAGCTCAACAACTCGTGTCCCGAGGTAGCATCCACTAATTGATCAATTTGGGGCAAAGGAAAATGATCCTTTGGGCATGCCTTATTAAGGTCGGTAAAGTCTACACACATCCTCCACTTGTTGTTTTTCTTCTTCACCATTACTACATTTGCCAACCAATCTGGATATTTTACATCGTCAATAAATCAAGATTTCTGGATCTTCTCGACCTCCTCTTGTATAGCTTGGTTCTTCTCGGGGATGAACACTCTTCTTCTCTGCTTCACTGTTTTGATCTCCTTATTCACATTGAGCTCGTGACATAAGAAATTTGGGTCTATTCCTGGCATATCCTCATGACTCCAAGCAAAAGTTTGTTTTCTGCTTTTTAGGAAATCTATCAATTCCTGTTTTAGTGAGGCACCTAACGATGAACCTATTTAAGTTGTTCGTTCCGGGTGCTCATCGTCCAAAATGATATTTTCAGTAGCTTCCACCACCTGACCTTTCACGAGCTGCGACTCGTCTCTAGGATCCAATGTTTCAATCTCTGCACCTTCATCCACTTGGTAGGTAGTAGTCTTTTTCCTAGATTCCTCCAGTTCTTCTTGCTCGGCAGAAGAGTAGTAACATTCCCGAGCTACTTTTTTGTCACCCTTCACAACTCCCACTCCAAAGTTGGTTGGAAATTTCAGGCATTGATGTACAGTAGATGGTACTGCTTCAAACTTCTTCAATCCTACCCTCCCCATGATGATATTATAAGCTGACTGGACATTTTTATCCATCACAAAGAAACGTACTCTTTCTGTTCGACAAGCAGGCCATGTACCGATGAACATATCCAAGTTGGTCATCCCAAGTGGAAAGACTTTCTCGCTAGCAAACCCGAGGAGGGGCCTATGATAAGGTTCCAACTGAGATAACTTTAGATTTAAACTATCGAAGCATGAGTAGAACATGATATCCACCGAGCTACCATTATCTACCAGTACTCTTGAGATTATTACTTCCTTCATCCTCATTTTGATCTCCAGTGGATCATCATGAGGATATAGTACACCTGCGAGGTCGTTTTTGGAGAAACCGATGACCAATTTTTCTTTGTTCACCTTCCTCGGGCGATCATCTTCAGCTAGATTTATTCGCTGAATGTATGAACAAGCTTGAGCCTCATTGAGGTAAGCTTTACTTTCCGCAGTAAGGTCCCCACCTCCTGCATCTCCACCTGTAATAACAATACAATCAAATGATCCAAAACGAATTAAAAATACCTCACGCTCTGGCTGTCTTGGTCTCTTGGGGAGATCGGGGTCATCTTCTGGATCATCTTCATGATCTCTTTTCTTGTTTTCTTCTGCTCGACGAGGAGATCTAGACCTCTGTCTTGCTCGGTCATTGCTTTTTCTTTCATTTCTTCGATGAACATACTTGGCCAGCTTTCCTCGTCTGATGAGTGCTTCGATTTCATTATGGAGAGCTATGCAATTCTTGGTCGTGTGACCATGGTCTTTATGGAACTCGCAATATTTGGCCTTATTCCTCTTGTCAGGATCTGTCTTCATTTTTTCAGGCCAGTTTAGTTCCTCGCTGTTCTTGATCTCTTCCAGGACATGGTTTATGTCTACTTTCAAAGGAGTATAATTTTCAAATTTCTTCAATATTTCCCATGATGGCTTTACTTTTGACTGCTTGTCACCACCATTATTCTTATGTTCTTTCTTTTTAGCCTTATCAACCTCCACCTTGTCCTCTTTTGTGTCCATGTTCTTCTTCGCAGCCATAGCCTCCTCGACATTCATGATCTTGGCCGCTTTTGCTATTAGTTCTGACATGATTCTGGGTGGATCTTTAGCCAAAGTATAGTACAATTTATTGGGAAACAGTCCACTCATCAAAGCAGTAATTGCTGTCTTTTCCTCGTAATCAATAACTTCGAGCTTCTCGTTATTGAAACGATTTATGTAATCCCTGGTGCTCTCACCCGTTTTTTATCTAACACTTAACAAATATGCCACTCGTTTAACTGGCTTTTCCCCAAAATAGAAATTTCCAATGAAGAGCTCGGCCAGTTGAAAGAAAGTTAAAATCTTCCCCCGAGGAAGATTATTGTACCATATTTGTGCAGATCCGGTAAGAGTTCCCGAAAATGCCCTGCATCTCATCTCATCTGGCACGGCATAAATGTCGGCAGCATCTTGGTATTGTTTTATATGAAGGACAGGGTCAATTTTTCCATCATATTTAGGGGTCACAACAGGTGCTTTGAACTTCGATGGTGTGGGAAAATCCACAATTGCCTGTATAAAAGGTGTCCCTTGGACAAGAGTTCTTTGTAGAGGATTCTTGGCCTTAGCCATTTCCCCTAGTCTATACTCCAACCTTTGAATAGAGCCTTTCCATGCATCCTTTCCCTCCTCGGGCCTATTGGTTCGAGCAATAGATCGTGTTGAAGTCGCTTCCTGGGATCTATCATGTCAAGCAACTGGTTGTGATTGGGCAGAACCCTCTCTTAGATCAGATGGTCGTTGAAAGTTTCGCGACACAGCCTTTAGAGGACTTTTATTCTTCCTAGGGCCCAATAGATCAAAAGGAGAGACCCTACTTAATCTCTCCAATGCACTAGTCCTTTCTGGAGAGAGAGTGATGTGTTGTTCAGTATCTGTGGCTCGTACTGATGAAGTTCGACCCAGTTGATAAGAAAAATCATCAGATCTTTCAGTGTGATATGAATCGCTCTTCCTAATACGCGAAGAAAGTAAACGGGTATTTCTTTGAACACTTCGTTGTCCTGAATGGGTCGACACTCCACCCTGGATAGTTTGCATGAGTTATCGCATAGTCTCTTGCATGGCCGTCTGGCCTTGAGCCATATTGGCCATAATTCTAGCCAGATCTTGCACATTTGGAGGAGCGGATGGATTCGGGGGATTTCCAGCATTTCAATTACTGGATTCAGGATTATCAGCCATTGGTGATAAATTATTTTGGTGAAAAACGATAATTACAGTCGTTTTCCACAGAAGATGCCAATTTGTTGATGTAAAAACTTAGATTATCTCTAATTACTTAATCACAGATAAAAAATAAATAAGACAATAGATTTTTAAAGTGGTTCAGCCTTGAATGAATGGCCTACGTCCACTGTTTGTGTTATTACTGACTGTTTACAGAATTCTCGATAATGAGTTTACCAAGAAATTCCAAGTCCTCGTACAATGAGGACGATACAATGTATTTATAGCCCTCAAGCTGTAAATGTGAAAGGGTAATACATAGCTGTCCAACAGGCATATACATCTGTATGATAATAATGAGCATTTAATGCACAATCAATTTGTTGATTATCCGGACATTAATGCTCTGTACGAGATGCAGCTCGGACCGCCTAAGTAGCTTGATATTCATGAGTTGCTCGGTACAGTAAAGTTCCTCGGAGAGCACCCTTTGCTCGGAGTGTCACAGTTGGTCGGGGAGGTTGAGTTCCTCGAAGTCAAGGTGTTGTTCAGAAATGTTTGTAAGTGCCATGTAAATTGACACGTGTCTCCACTTAACTGATCCACGTCAGCAGACTAAATTTGGTATCAACAGGGACCTTCAATGTCGACCAACATAAATTCTACGGGTTTTAAAATATTTCCTACCTTTACAAATAAGACCACCTTTCCTAGCGGCATCATCATCTTCACAGCAAAGCGGACCAGAGGTATAGTCGCCTCCTTGGTGTATTTCTCAATGCGCAATATGAGATCATTAATGATTTCAGCTTCCTCCTTGGTGAGGGATTGATACAACATCGACGTGGGGGGTAGAATTATCTTAAAGGACGCTATGGTAACTCTCTTTAAGCAACCCTCTACCTTATTGAAGACTTCCCAATAGCATTTGGCGTAATCGCATAGGGATTCCTATGCATTCTTTTTCATCGTAAGCAGTGAGTCCATTATTTTCTGATAAGAACTGCTAGTGATGAAACGAACAGTTAAGGATTTGGCGAGCATCCTGAAACTCTTGATGGACCTATGAGGGAGATTCTCGAACCATTTTTGGGCAACATTGCCCAAGCTGGAGGGAAAGATATAACACATCGGCACGTCATTGTGACTTCATAAAGTCATAGCCTACATGTACTGCTGAACATGGTTAATAGGATCGGTCTTACCATAGTAGATCTTGAACCTAGGGGTTGTAGATTTGTTAGCGGGTTCCTCCTCTTCAATAGTTCTTGAGAAGGTAAACTTCATCTGGGTGATGAGGGCTCTCCTTTTTAGCTCCTTGGTCGACCTAGCCCTATGAGCGGGGTGTTAGTCCATCTTCCTTCTAACCAAACTCCTTATTTAATCTATGTGGCGCTCATCATCTTTATGGCATCTGACTTGATGACTTTCATGCGCCAAGCGTTCTTAGTTGCGCCTGGTACTCATTCCTCCGCTGCAAGTCTTGTTCGTCTGAGGGCAAGGAGTCTGAGGTCCGTGCTTTCGGTTCTGACCGAGTTACCTCTCCATCTCTTCTAATCGCCGTTGGAGGTGAGAATTATCTTTAACTTCGAGGTGAGATGACTCCTCATTTTATTGAAGTATAGATTCATAGGTGTCAACTAGGCGTGAGATCGGAGTAGATCTAGGTTGCCCGTGGCTTTCCTCTAAGGGCTATTGTTCCGGTTGGAACCTTGGGTTCCTATCTTGTAGGACCTCAGACCCGACTCTCAGGGGGCTAAGTTAGCTTGCACATTTCCACATTGAGGTGCACTATTAGGAGCATTGTTTGGTTGTTGAGACATCATGGGTGTTCATTACTAGAATTTCTTTCGTGGAGAAGAAAATTGTTCCCACAGAAGGCGCCAATTGTGAGTCAAATTGATCACAATTAAATTAGTCTAGAAAGAAATTAAATGTGACACCCCGCCTATTCTAATCCTGGGTGATCAGTTCATTATTAAATTAAACAGAAACCGTTAATGGTTTCTTTCCTAGCATCACTATTGAAACATATTCATATTACTAATACCCTAATGGCCTAGTGTTAAAATTTTAATCTTGTTATTAACATGCAAAAAATTTAAACTAATAAATCACATTCACCATTCTAGTAAACATAGTAAATTATAATACATCAAGATGAATAAATGTGCCTATAATAAACATTCCAGACTAAAATACAAATAAAATCTTCGATAATATAAACCCAAATCCAATTCTGGAAATAAAATAAAAGTGCAATGTCTCTTAAATAACTACTAGCTAGAGATGGGTGACATACCCAACTGAGATAGAGAAATGATGAACAGGAACTGATAGAAGTGGATGAGTCTACTACCGAGGTCCTACAACGTCCATAGTAGCTGCAGCACATCAAATATGAAGGAAATCCTAAGCCTGGTGTCCCTGTGGTTGGGCACCTAAAAGGTTTTTACAAAAAGTGGATTTGCAACGGGTCAGATCCCAAGTAAAATAGTAAAAAATATTTTACAAGTAATTAAAATGCATTAAAGAGTAGATATTGTATACATGTTAACTTTACTTGCCCTCAATTGAGATTCTCACCTCTCAACTAATGTGCACGCCTAACGTATACTTCTAAATCAACCTAGTTATGCTATCCCGCCTAACTAGTTTGAATTAATTCGTTGCGCCCACCCATGTTTCCCATACAATACATTACTAAATTTCCAAACCCTTCTTATCCATTAAAAGTCATCAATTAAATATTAAGTTCTCACATACTTAGAATACTTTAGATTTCACTATTTATCTTATCAATTGATGCATACGTAGTAGAGTAAATCACACTGATGATGCTAAGATTTAGCACCACCGGATAAGTGATAATGAGCTCAAACAGTAGTAGCCATGGCAGTCATAGAGATGTAAGTGTATAAGTATGTAGAAGGGGATGAGTATAAGAGGAAATAAGACAATGATATATAGTGGTTCATCCAATTTGGTCTACATCCACTGTGAGTGTGTGATCCCTTAAGTATGGGCACTAATGGCCTTGGGTACAATGCACACAAGCTCCTCTCCTTCTCTACTATGTGTACAAGTAGAGTTTTAGCTAGGGTTACAATGTATTGATCGATTCCTCCCTTGTAGGGTTGTAGGTGACAAGTATATATAGGTCTTGGGGGGTGTAGTGTACCCCCCAAGTATGCATGGTGCATGTGAATGATGATCTAGGCAATCCCCTGTAGACACCTGTAGATGCCAAATGATGACATAATATTCCCTCACGTGAGGGTGTGATTTTGTTGTAACGGTCTCCCATGTGCCATGTGAGCCTCACGCGCACTGTTCCACACGTCTCCCAAACCACGCGCTGTGATGATGTCACCCTCGGCCTATGAGCCGAGGCCGAGGGAAAAGTTCCTTCCAGTAGTGAGTCTGGCCCAATTCTGGCCTCGTACTGTCGTACCCTCAGAGGGTCGTCTGGAGCCCGGTGAAGGGTCGACCCCCCTGAGGGGTCGTCTGGAGCCCGGTGAAGGGTCGGCCCCCTGAGGGTTCGTCTAGATCCTGGTGAAGGCTCGGCCCCCCTGAGGGGTCATCTGGAGCCTGGTGAAGGGTCGGCCCCCTGAGGGGTTGTCTGTAGCCTGGTAAAGGGTCGGCCCCTGAGGGGTCGTCCGTTTGGAGGTAATCTTTAGACAGGCCGAGGATATAAACGGGTATATCAATCACCCCCCAGCCCTTAGCCATAGGTGCTGTTGAGATGGCTGAGGGATAGTGTTGTAATTAAGATGCGTGTATGATCAGTTAGGTGAGTGACACCTGGGCAGATACTCATTGCTGTTCCAGTTTCCAAGGCATGGCGGCTGCATACTTTGCTTGGGGCTTTGCGCCCTAATGATGCCTTCCTCGTGGGCTGTGTCCTACCTTGGTCAATGGGCCCACTCATTACTAAGGTATTTAAGCTTTCTCTTTCTAGCTTCCAGCCTTCTTGTCATTCCTGCAATCTCTACGTTTTGAGTTTGGGAGCTTTGCTATTTCTTTCTCAGGTAATCTTTCTGCCCCAGCGTCCTCTTTACTTTCATTACTTTTTTTTTGCTTTTTGGTTTTAGGCCTGTAAGGCTTGATTTGGGTCGTTTTATAACTTTTCCGGTGACTGGTTGTTGAGTGTTCTTGAGTGAAAACCATCAATTCCCTTTTTAATTCAAAAGTCTAATTTGGTCAACTACAAACTTGTTTGTAGTTAAGTTCCCCAAATTCCTCTAAGTGTAGGGTCTTCCCTTTTAATGCTTAGGAGGCTTTATAGTTTAGCATCTAAATTCCCATCCTTGAGAGAGAAGCTCTTTGCAGAGATCAGACGAATAGAGGAAGAGGAAGAGAGGAGACGAGGGGCGGACCCTAATTGGGTACCACCCATCTTTCCCATTCCTCTTGCCACAATAAAACCATTTGAACCGTCTCAGTCTTGTGGGTCGTCCCATCATCCAGCCGAGTGTTATTCAAGTGAGATGGATGAGAGAGCCTCCTCGCCAACTGGCGCTGGACCTTCCGGTAGGAGAGAGACATCTGACCTAAGCCCAGGCCGAGAGGCCGAGGGTATGGTCCCCTCCTAGGCTGTCCCTATGACAACCCTATCTCCACATGCCTTTCAGATGGCCTTTCCCCAGGGGCCTCTGGACGATGATGAGGCCGAGGGAGAGGGGACTGGGGACGAGGGCAATGATACAGATGACCAGATTGATACCTCCCATACCTCGTCCTATATTTCCTCCGTTAGGGATCGCGACCTCTTGATATGGAGGCATGCCTATGGAGTGTCCCCCAATATAACTATGAGGGTTCCCTCAGAGTCTGAGAGGGTTTTTGATTGTGAAGAGGGAGAGGTTGCAGTTTATGAACAGATGTTCAAGGTTGGTGTCAGATTCCCTCTGCATCCTGCTATCGTAGATATCCTGTCAGCCCTTTGTGTTGCCCGCTCTCAACTTCCTCCCAATTCATGGAGGACGATACTAGGTTATATCTTCATGTGGAAGAATTATTTCACTGATGAGCCCTCGGCTGACGTATTCTTGGCCTGCTACAATATCACCTCCTCGTCCAAACAGCCTGGGTACTATCATCTAGGGACGAGGAGGTCTGAGAAAAAACTTCTCCACGTGGCACAAACCTCTAACCACGATTGGAAGAAGAGATTATTCTTTATCTCTGGGGAGTGGGAGTTCACCGCCGAGGCTCAACTTGTAGCCGATGGTCCGAGGGTCCCCAGAAGATGGTCTAACCCTTCGATGAAGTCTAGGTCAGGCCCCGGACTTAGTCTGGAGGAGAAGGATATCGTTGAGTATCCGAGAGGACGAGGGAGAGAGGGTGAACTTCCAAAATATGAAGACCTGATGACCCCTCGGTTCCTCAAGGAAGCAGGTCTGAAGGTCGGCCACCTTACAGAACTATGTGAGTTGTACTTTTCTTTACTTTTTGAAAGTGTTTCCTTTTTATCTCTGTATTTTTCTCATGTGTCGTCCTCTTTCCAGGTCGTCCTGCAAGTATATCAGACTATCTTTGGGAAATGACTGCTCCCAACTTATTATCAGGCTTGGCCATGAAGAAAGGAAAGGAGCCTCAGCAGGCTTCTAGGAAGACCAAGGTCGCTGGGCCGACAGTTGTTGAGCCGACCGCCGATAGCCAAAAAAGAAAGGAGCCTGAGGTTCCTGTTGACCCTAGGCCGGATTCTCGGACGAGGGCCAGGGTCGAGGCATCTGAAGGGGCTGCTTCTTCGTCCAGCATGGGGGCCTTCTGGTCTCAGAACTTGGCACATCTGAGGGCCGAGCCCTCATCACTCATTGAAAACTTGAGGGCAACCAAGGCCTCGATGTTTTCTGCTCCCTCGGCTACTGACTACGACTTGTTGTCAAATATTCCTCCAGCCAAAGTGTATGACAATGGTCTGCACGCCCTTGCACAGGTATTGGTCTTCACCCATTTCTTTAATTTCATTCTTTCACTAACTGTTTCCTCGGCCTATTGACATTTGTTTATTTTTTTGTGCAGTCTGTATGCGCCTTTACCTCGGCAACAAAATGGATAACCGAAAATCAGGAGAAATTCCATGACGCCGAGAGGGCCATCCAGCATGAGGCCGACCTGCAGGCTGACTTAGATACTACAAAGGCTGAGCTAGAGAGTGCCAGAACTGAGCATGCACGAATTATGGATGAGCTGACGAGGCAGCATGATGAGGATCTGAAGGCTAGAGACTTGCTTTTGAAGGAGAAGGATGAAGCCATGACCCATCTGGAGGCCCAGTTTAAGATTGAGCTGTCTGAGGCTCTGAAGAAAGCCGGGGCCGACGTTGTTGAAGCCTATAAACTCTCAGATTAGTTCCAAGGTTTCGGCCTTGAGTACTTGGAGAGAGGGATAAGGACGGCCTGTCGGTGGGTCGTCCTCAAGTTCGATGACGTCGTCTCATCGGTCCGCCCGTCCCTTAAAGCAGTCCAACTGGACGACCCTCTGATTGCCGAGGCTCTGACCCAGGTGGAATCCCAACATGCAGAAGGCACAGGCACGTCTGAGGCTCAGCCTGTCATAGTCACAGAGGAAACCTCTCTTATAGATGTTGAGGCCCTGCCCTCTGATGTTGTTCCTTAGGGTGGCTATCTGTAGCCCCTACCCTCTTGATGTAATCAAAATTTTTGTACTCTACTTGTAGAACACTTGACATTTCATTAATGCCATCGTCTCCTTTACTGTCTTCCTTATTTGCCTTTTGTATGGTTTGTGTTGTGAATTTTTTTTTTGTATAATCACTAACCTCTCCCTCGTCTTTCTTGAGGGCGAACGAGGGGTCATCCCATGCGTTGGCCCTCACTATAGCCGAGGAGTCAAATTACCAAACTAATGGTTTTTAATGAGTTTTCCCTCGTCTTTCTTGAGGACAGTGGTGGGGTCGTCCCCTCCACTGACCCTCATTATAGCCGAGGGATCAACTTACCAAATTAATGGTTTTAATAAAGTTTTCCCTCGTCTTTCTTGAGGATAGTGGCGGGGTCGTCCCCTCCACTGAGCCTCATTATAGCCGAGGGTTCAACTTACCAAATTAATGGTTTTTAACAAAGTTTTCCCTCGTCTTTCTTGAGGACAGTGGTGGGGTGGTCCCCTCCACTGAGCCTCATTATAGCCGAGGTTTCAACTTACCAAATTAATGATTTTTAACGAAGTCTTCCCTCGTCTTTCTTGAGGACAGTGGTGGGGTCGTCCCTTCCACTGAGCCTCATTATAGCCGAGGGTTCAACTTACCAAATTAATGGTTTTTAACAAAGTTTTCCCTCGTCTTTCTTGAGGACAGTGGTGGGGTCGTCCCCTCCACTGAGCCTCATTATAGCCGAGGGTTCAACTTACCAAATTAATGGTTTTTAACAAAGTTTTCCCTCGTCTTTCTTGAGGACAGTGGTGGGGTCGTCCCCTCTACTGAGCCACATTATAGCCGAGGGTTCAAATTACCAAATTAATGGTTTTTAACAAAGTTTTCACTCGTCTTTCTTGAGGACAGTGGTAGGGTCGTCCCCTCCACTGAGCCTCATTATAGCCGAGGGTTCAACTTACCAAATTAATGGTTTTTAATGAAGTTTTCCCTCGTCTTTTTTAGGACAGTGGTGGGGTCGTCCCCTCCACTGAGCCTCATTATAGCCGAAGGTTCAACTTACCAAATTAATGGTTTTTAACAAAGTTTTCCCTCGTCTTTCTTGAGGACAGTGGTGGGGTCGTCCCCTCCACTGGTCCTCATTATAGCCGAGGGTTCAACTTACCAAATTAATGGTTTTTAACAGAGTTTTCACTCGTCTTTCTTGAGGATAGTGGTGGGGTCGTCCCCTCCACTGAGCCTCATTATAGCCGAGGGTTCAACTTACCAAATTAATGGTTTTTAACAAAGTTTTCCCCCGTCTTTCTTGAGGACAGTGGTGGGGTCGTCCCCTCCACTGAGCCTCATTATAGCCGAGGGTTCAACTTACCAAATTAATGGCTTTTAATGAAGTTTTCCCTCGTCTTTCTTGAGGACAGTGGTGGGGTCGTCCCCTCCACCGAGCCTTATTATAGCCGAAGGTTCAACTTACCAAATTAATGGTTTTTAACAAAGTTTTCCCTCGTCTTTCTTGAGGACAGTGGTGGGGTCGTCCCCTCCACTGGCCCTCATTATAGCCGAGGGTTCAACTTACCAAATTAATGGTTTTTAATAGAGTTCTCCCTCGTCCTTCTTGAGGACAGTGGTGGGGTCGTCCCCTCCACTGGCCCTCATTATAGCCGAGGGATCAAATTACCAAATTAATGGTTTTAATAAAGTTTTCCCTCGTCTTTCTTGAGGACATTGGCGGGGTCGTCCCCTCCACTAAGCCTCATTATAGTCGGGGGATCAACTTACCAAATTAATGGTTTTAATAAAGTTTTCCATCGTCTTTCTTGAGGACAGTGGTGGGGTCGTTCCCTCCACTGAGCCTCATTTTAGCCGAGGGTTCAAATTACCAAATTAATGGTTTTAATAAAGTTTTCCCTCGTCTTTCTTGAGGACATTGGCGGGGTCGTCCCCTCCACTCAACCTCATTATAGTCGGGGGATCAACTTACCAAATTAATGGTTTTAATAAAGTTTTCCATCTTCTTTCTTGAGGACAGTGGCGGGGTCGTCCCCTCCACTGAGACTCATTATGGCCGAGGGTTCAACTTACCAAATTAATGGTTTTTAACAAAGTTTTCCCTCGTCTTTCTTGAGGACAGTGGTGGGGTCGTCCCCTCCACTGAGCCTCATTTTAGCCGAGGGTTCAACTTACCAAATTAATGGTTTTTAATGAAGTTTTCCCTCGTCTTTCTTGAGGACAGTGGTGGGGTCGTCCCCTCCACTGAGCCTCATTATAGTCGAAAGTTCAACTTACCAAATTAATGGGTTTTAACAAAGTTTTCCCTCGTCTTTCTTGAGGACAGTGGTGGGATCGTCCCCTCCACTGAGACTCATTATAGCCGAGGGTTCAACTTACCAAATTAATGGTTTTTAATGAAGTTTTCCTTCGTCTTTCTTGAGGATAGTGGTGGGGTCGTCCCCTCCACTGACCCTCATTATAGCCAAGGGTTCAACTTACCAAATTAATAGTTTTTAACAAAGTTTTCCGTCGTCTTTCTTGAGGACAGTGGTGGGGTCGTCCCCTCCACTGAGCCTCATTATAGCCGAGGGTTCAACTTACCAAATTAATGGTTTTTAACAAAGTTTTCCCTCGTCTTTCTTGAGGACAGTGGTGGGGTCGTCCCCTCCACTGAGCCTCATTATAGACGAGGGTTCAACTTACCAAATTAATGGTTTTTAATGAAGTTTTCCCTCGTCTTTATTGAGGATAGTGGTGGGGTCGTCCCCTCCACTGAGCCTCATTATAGCCGAAGGTTAAAATACCAAATTAATGGTTTTTAACAAAGTTTTCCCTCATCTTTCTTGAGGACAGTGGTGGGGTCGTCCCCTCCACTGGCCCTCATTATAGCCGAGGGTTCAACTTACCAAATTAATGGTTTTTAACAGAGTTTTCCCTCGTCTTTCTTGAGGACAGTGGTGGGGTCGTCCCCTCCACTGAGCCTCATTATAGCCGAGGGTTCAACTTTCCAAATTAATGGTTTTTAACAAAGTTTTCCCTCGTCTTTCTTGAGGACAGTGGTGGGGTCGTCCCCTCCACTGAGCCTCATTATAGCCGAGGGTTCAACTTACCAAATTAATGGTTTTTAATGAAGTTTTCCCTCGTCTTTCTTGAGGACAGTGGTGGGGTCGTCCCCTCCACTGAGCCTCATTATAGCCGAAGGTTCAACTTACCAAATTAATGGTTTTTAACAAAGTTTTCCCTCGTCTTTATTGAGGACAGTGGTGGGGTCGTCCCCTCCACTGGCCCTCATTATAGCCGAGGATTCAACTTACCAAATTAAGGTTTTTAACAGAGTTTTCCCTCGTCTTTTTGAGGACAGTGGTGGGGTCGTCCCCTCCACTGGCCCTCATTATAGCCGAGGGTTCAACTTACCAAATTAATGTTTTTTAACAAAGTTTTCCCTCGTCTTTCTTGAGGACAGTGGTGGGGTCGTCCCCTCCACTGACCCTCATTATAGCCGAGGGTTCAACTTACCAAATTAATGGTTTTTAACAAAGTTTTCCCTCGTCTTTCTTGAGGACAGTGGTGGGGTCGTCCCCTCCACTGACCCTTATTATAGCCGAGGGTGGTTCTCTGTAGATGTTTCCATGCGTACTAGAACTGATAACCACAAGATAAGGGGAAGCACTGATATTTCTCATTAATTTTCCAAATGTTCTGTTGGAGCAACTCTTATTACACTTATGGTCTATCAAGACCTTACAACACTATTGATAGTATTTCTTCAAATGATCTGCATTCCACGGGTTGTAAAAAGGTTCCCCTTCTAGGTTTTCTAGCCTATAGGTCCCAGGGACGACTTCATTGATGACCCTATATGGGCCATGCCAATTAGGATGGAGCTTGTTGGGCTTTTGCCAAGTCTTCTTGAGGACCAAGTCCCCCACTGCGATGGGCCTCTGTTTCACCCTCTGATTGTAAAACCTTGCGGTCCTTTGCTGGTAGGCCACCTGCCTTATCTCAGCGTCCTCCCTCCTTTCCTCAATCAGGTCTAAGTCGAGTTTCCTCTCTTCCGCATTTTTATGGGGGTCATACACTTGGACTCTATGCGTAGGAAACTCAATCTCGGTGGGGATGACGGCTTCTGAGCCATAAGCTAGCATGAATGGAGTCTCTCCGGTAGAGGTCCTCACTGTCGTCCTGTATGCCCATAGCACGGCATATAACTCCTCGACCCATATTCCTTTTGCCTCCTCAAGCCTCTTCTTGATTCCATCTAGGATTGTCCTGTTTGTAACTTCTGTTTTCCCATTGGCCTGAGGTCGGCCTGGGGTGGAGAAAAATTGTTTGATACTCACCCTTTCACAGTACTTCTGTAGAGAGGTATTCTTGAACTGAGTCCCGTTATCCGAGATGAGGGTGTTGGGGAGACCATATCTGCATATAATATTTTTCCAAATGAACTGGAAGGTCTTCTGCTCTGTGATCGTCACCATCGGCTCCGCTTCCACCCATTTTAAAAAATAGTCAATGGCTACGATGAGGAATCGATAGTTATTGATGGCCGTAGGCAAGGGTCCTACTAGGTCAATTCCCCACACTGCAAATGGCCATGGGGATGTAATGGAAGTAAGAGGCTGATGGGGCTGCTGAGGGATGGTGGCAAATTTTTGACATTTGTCGCACTTTTTTACATATTCCGCTGCGTCTTTCCCCAAGGTCGGCCACCAGTACCCCTGGGTGATTAGCCTCTTCGCTAAGGATCTGCCCCCGATGTGGCTTGAGCACGATCCTTCATGTACATCTTGAAAAATGGAAGGGACTTCTGAGGGATACACACACCTAAGTAAGGGGAGAAAAAAACCCCTTTTTGTACAAGGTGTCTCCGATAACAGTGAATTTTGCAGCCCTGTACCTCAGCTTCTTCCTTTCTTGCCTTGCTTCTGGCATCTCACCCTCTTTAATGTATCTGATCAGGGGGTCCATCCATGAAGATTCTTGAGAAACATTTAGGCAATTGCTAAGTGTTCCCTCAGCGTCTTCAATAGTTGGCCGAAGCAAAATTTCTACTGGGACCGTCCTCCTGATGTTTGTCCTCGTTGCCGAGGCCAACCTAGCAAGGGCATCAGCACGACCATTATCGAGCCTAGGTATCCTCTTTAATTTCACTTCTCTGAAGCCCTTTAGTAATGACCTCAACTTCTCAAGGTACCTAGCCATCCTCTCGTCCTTAGCCTCGTAGGCTCCTAGTATCTGATTCACTACTAGCCTTGAATCACTATGGACTAAAATCTGGCCGACACTAAGAGACTTGGCCAAGGAGAGGCCTGCTACCAAGGCCTCATATTCAGCCTCGTTGTTGGAGGCTTTAAAGTTGAACCTCAGGGTGTATTCAACATCTGTGCCATCGGGTGCTGATAGTATCAGTCCAGCTCCACTTCCGCTGTCATAGGAGGACCCGTCAACGAAGAGGATCCACAGAGTCTTTTCCTCTGAAAAATTTCCCTCGGAGAGGGATCCCTGTCTAAAGATGTATCTTCCCTCTTCGTTTTCAGTCGCTTTCCTTCTAGCGGTGCTTGTCTCAGCCCTATCTGCGGGTGTGTCGGTGGGCCTGTCTTGTTGTGTATCTGTCTTCCCGAGGGTCTCGCCCTCGGCTTCATCATCTTCCCAAGTAAACTCAGCCACGAAATCTGCCAGCTCTTGCCCCTTAATGGCCGTCCTAGGTTGATACACTATGTCAAACTCTCCCAGCTCTATAGCCCAGGCCATTAGCCTGCCTGATTTTTCTGGCTTGTGTAGGACCTGCCTAAGAGGAGAGTCGGTGAGGATGACCATTGTATGGGACTGGAAGTACAGCTTCATCTTCCTTGAGGAATGGATCAATGCGTAGGCCAACTTCTCCATCCTCGAGTATCTTTGCTCTGCCCCCTGAAGTGCCTTGCTGTTAAAATACACAGGCCTCTGTATCCTGTCTTCGTCTCTCACAATGGCTGCACTGATGGCCGACTTTGAGACGATGAGGTATACATAAAGTTGTTCACCCTGCACGGGTCGTGACAGCAGCAAGGGAGACCCTAAGTATGACTTTAGGTCCCTGAAAGCCTCATCACACTCTTCACTCCATTCGAAAGCCTTCCTAAGGATCTTAAAGAATGGCAAACACTTGTCTGTGGCCCTAGACACGAACCTGTTCAAAGCAGCAACTCTCCCTGTGAGTCTCTGAACATCTTTAATGGACTTAGGGGTCTTCATCTCAACAAGGGCCTTTATCTTTTCAGGATTGGCCTCGATGCCTCTTTGGTTGATAATGAACCCCAAGAACTTCCCTGCTCCGACCCCGAAGACACACTTGGTCGGATTAAGCTTCATCTAGTATTTGTCCATCGTATTAAAGGTCCTCTCCAGGTCTGCCACATGATCCTCTTCCTTCAGACCCTTAGTCAGCATGTCATCTACGTAGACCTCCATAGACTTCCCAATTTGGTCTTCAAACATTTTATTTACGAGGCGCTGGTACGTTGCCCCCACATTTTTTAGGCCAAAGGGCATGACCCTGTAACAGTATGTCCCCTTATCAGTGATGAAGGCTGTTCTCTCCGAGTCTTCAGGGTTCATGAAGATCTGGTTATACTCTGAATAGGCATCCATGAAGCTCATGAGCTCATGGCCTGTGGTAGCGTCTACCATTTGGTCAATGCGGGGGAGAGGGAAGCTGTCTTTGGGACAGTGCTTATTGAGGTCTATGAAGTCCATGAACATTCTCCACTTCCCGTTGGCCTTTGGGACAATGACTGCATTGGACAGCCATTCAGGGTATATGACCTCTCTGATAAATTCAGCGTCTTCTAATTTTTTAACCTCGTCCCTGATGACCTCATATTTTTCTCTAGAGTAAATTATCCTTTTCTGCTTTACCGGCTTCACTCCCTTTACCACATTGAGCTTGTGACACATGATTTCAGGGTCAATCCCCGGCATCTCTACATGACTCCATGCGAAGACGCTTTGCCTTCTCCTCAACAGTTTAATGAGGTCTTCCTTGATGTTGGGCTTCAGAGACCTGCCGATTTGGACGGTTTTTTCCGGTTCATCCTCATCGAGGATGATGGATTCTACCTCTTCCGCGGCCTCTCCTTTCTTTAGCTTCGTCTCATCCCTGGGGTCTAGGGTATCAATATTGTAAGTGGTCGTAGCCCTCTTGTGTGCCTCCCTTTCTTCAGCGGAGTTGTAGTAACATTCTCGCACTGTCGTCTGGTCTCCCTAAACTTCCCCCACATCGTAAGGGGTAAGAAATTTAATCATCTGATGGACCGTAGATGTCACAGCTTCAAACCCCTTGAGGGCCACACGCTCCAGTATGATGTTGTAAGCCGAAAACACATATTCATCCATCACAAAAAAACTGACCTTCTTGGTAAGCCATCTCGGCCACTCGTCCCCCATCCTAACATCAGCCTTATATACCCCAAGGGGATGAACCTTTTCCCCATTGAACCCAATCAATGGATGATGGTATGGGACGAGTCTGGCATGGCTGAGGCCTAAGGCTTTGAAGCATGGCCAAAACATCACATCTGCAGAGCTACCCCCATCTACCAGGATCCTCGGTACCTCACACCCGTGCACCCTGGTAGTGATGACGAGAGGGTCATCATGTGGGGCCAAGAGGCCTTTGAAGTCCATTCTTGAAAATCCCACTATCAGAGTGTCCATATCAACCTTCTTCCTCTTTTCTGACTTGACCTCCATAGAGGTTGAGTGTACCGTCTTCGTCACTGCCTTGGCCTCAGCCACATGGGCCTTCCTGTCAGCAAACTCAGACCCTCCTCCTGCTAGACCCCCGGAGATCATTCCCACTCCGAGCGAGATCATATTAAGCCTCTTGACAGGGTCATGGTCGTCTCTCGGAGGGAGGTCAGGGTCGTCCTCATCATCAGAAGGGTCGTCCCCTCTTTTTTGAGGACCTTCTCTACATGCATCGCCACGCTTCTTTCTGGGGTCGTCCCCTCGGCCCCTCTTGAAGGCACCTTTGTCGACGTACTTTCTGAGCTTCCCTTCTTTCAGCATCTTCTCAATCTCATCTTTCAGAGCAAAGCATTTGTCTGTTACGTGGCCGTGCACCTGGTGAAATTCACACCACAGGTTCTTATTCCTCTTGCTGGGGGCTGCCCTCAGCTTCTCAGGCCACTTCAGGGACCGGTCACTCTTTATCTCATTGAGAATCTGTTCACAGCTGACCGTTAGAGGGGTGTAATCAGTGAACTTGTCATCCGTGGACCTCTTCTTCCCCTCTTTGTTCTTCTTAGGGTATTTACCCCCACTAGCACTTCCTTTTTCGTCTTCATATTTTGCGGCCATCGCCTCTTCGGCGTTCATCACCTTCCCTGTTGTCGACAGCAATTCAGCCATCGTCCTCGGAGGGTCTTCGACAAGCTTCCATAACAGTTTCCCCTTTTGGAGTCCTCCAATCAGGGATGTCATAGCTATGCTCTCCTCATAGTCTTCCACCTCCAGCTTCTCTTTATTGAATCTGTCTATGTAGTCCCTCAGACCCTCATTCTTCCCCTGCTTAACATAGAGCAAGTGGGTGGTCTTCTTCTGTGGCCTCACCCTAAAGCAAAAGTTATGGATGAACAGGTCTGCCAGATGCTTAAAGTTTTCAATGGAATTTTTTGGAAGAGACGTGTACCAGACATGCGCAGCCCCTGTCAGGGTACCAGAGAAGGTACGATACCTCATCTCATCTGAGATAGAGTATATGTCTGCTGCTGACTGATACATCTCCACGTGGTGGACGAGGTTGGTGCTCCCGTCATATCTTGGGGTGACCACATGTGGCTTGAACTTTGATGGCATGGGAAAGTTGACTATCTTTGCCACAAAGGGTGAACCTATGGTGTATCCCCTCTGAAGGCGGTCTCGGCTCTTCAGTATATCACCGATCTTATCCTATAGTCGCTGGATTGAGTCATTCCAGGGCCTCACAGGGTCGGCTTGGCCGATGTTATCCCATGCCGCCTCTCTGAGGTGGACGGAGGGTTCTGCTGCGGCAGGCCTGTGTCGGCTGTTTACTTCCCTTTGGCCGCCATCTCGTCCTTGGGGTTGGCCATCTGCTTTCTCCCTCCTGGACCTCGCAACACTTCTTGACTTGGACAATTTTTCCCGCAGGTCATTTACTGGGCCCAGCCTCTCAAAGGCTGACCCCCTGCTCAAGCGATCAAAAGTAGAGCCTCTCGGGCGACCATCCGGGTTTGGTCTCCCGCACTTTTCTCTACTATCCTGGAGAGGTCGTACAGTATTGTTGGAGACCTCATACGGTTCCCATCATTCTATTGGGGCCTCCTCTCCCTCCAGATCGTCATACCTGTCCTCAGGGCAAGGGTTTCCTTACCTCCCCAGGCGTAGACGCCGGGGGTCAGCAACATCCCTACGCCACTGAGGGGGTGGCAGGTCTTTGCGTGGTGCCTGGGGTGGTCCCCTGGCCTCATGCTGTCCTGGAGCTGCTGCCGGAGTAATCATCTCAGGTGAAACCCCTGGGGGTCTTAGTATGTTATGGCTTAGAGCTGTGAACTACTCCTGCATCATCCGCTGGCTTACTGCCAGAGACTTTAAGGCTGCCGCCACGTCAGCCATCTCAGACTGAGGCGGCGGCTGACTGGAACTGGGTCTTCCACCCTCATCCGGCGGGGGAAGCGGTGGGGGTGGCATTTCAGGTGCCATGTGTTTGAGCTATGAAAAGCTGAACTGAAGAAAAGATTGGTGAGCTTGGGAACCTTAGTGGGTCTCTTTCAATGGTGAAACACCTCCTCCCAGGGGGAGTGCTGGCTTACCCCCAGAGTGCCCAGTGAGGTCAAGCTGTACAAAGGAAGAGATGTCTTCTCGTTCCCACAGACGGTGCCAAACTGATGATGCTAAGATTTAGCACCACCGGATAAGTGATAATGAGCTCAAACAGTAGTAGCCATAGCAGTCATATAGATGTAAGTGTATAAGTATGTAGAAGGGGATGAGTATAAGAGGAAATAAGACAATGATATATAGTGGTTCATCAAATTTGGCCTACATCTACTGTGAGTGTGTGATCCCCTAAGTATGGGCACTAATGGCCTTGGGTACAATGCACACAAGCTCCTCTCCTTCTCTACTGTGTGTACAAGCAGAGTTTTAGCTAGGGTTACAATGTATTGATAGATTCCTCCCTTGTAGGGTTGTAGGTGACAAGTATATATAGGTCTTGGGGGGTGTAGTGTACCCCCCAAGTATGCATGGTGCATGTGAATGATGATCTAGCCAATCCCCTGTTGACACCTGTAGATGCCAAATGATGACATAATATTCCCTCACGTGAGGGTGTGATTTTGTTATAACGGTCTCCCATGTGCCATGTGAGCCTCACGCGCACTGTTCCACGCGTCTCCCAAACCACGCGCTGTGATGATATCACCATCGGCCTATGAGCCGAGGCCGAGGGCAAAGTTCCTTCCAGTAGTGAGTCTGGCCCAATTCTGGCCTCGTACTGTCGTATCCTCGGAGGGTCGTCTGGAGCCCGGTGAAGGGTCGGCCCCCCTGAGGGGTCGTCTGGAGCCTGGTGAAGGGTTGGCCCCTCTGAGGGGTTGTCTAGAGCTTGGTGAAGGGTCGGCCCCTGAGGGGTCGTCCGTTTGGAGGTAATCTTCAGACAGGCCGAGGATATAAACGGGTATATCACACACGTATATATACACCACACTTGTAATATATACGAATACGACATCCCTAGGTGGAGACCTACGATGCGAGCATACTCTGCTATCAAGTCCTGGTACATCACGTACAAAGTAAAGGACATCCAGTTTGGAACCACTCTCGAACCATACATTCACAATTCCCATAATTTGGAGGCGACCATAGTCCTAAGACTTTGGGCTACGCACACACCTAATGCACCCAAATGACCGGTCACACTCTCATTCACACAAGTAGTGCTTAATCCCTAAGTTCCATGTTCTTAGGCACAAGTCAAAATCCCCCCAGTGGCTCATCAGGATAAGACTATCTATGATGCGGAACCTCCCGTGATAACAGGTAGCCTAGTTATGTTCACACATAAAAATTTACACAATAAGTATTAACACTATATATATACTGGCATACACACAACCTACAATATATGTCTCGTACGGAGTATTTATAACTCCCAAATATCCTACGTATTATTAAATTACCATTACACTTCTCATCATATATCCCCAAGTATCCCCCACTACTCGAAGTGTGCCAATTATTCTTTAAATTATTTCAGTAGGTAATTCACCCATACCCTACTGGTCTAAGTCATAGGTTCGCTCACCTTCATCCTGACTCATTCTCATTCCCCTAATTCATTACATTATAATACAAATTGCCCCGATAAACCTTAGCCTTAATTTGTCTTATTATGACGAAGTCCTAGTCCTACCATTAGTCTACTGGTAACCAAAATATCTCTCACAATGTTTTAAAGGTGTCCCAAAAGTTCCCCCGTTCCTCGATTTCAAGTTCTAGTCTAAAATAGGGAAAATTGTCAAAATCAGGGAAACTGAATCAATTCGCCCTATGGTCGAATCTATTCGCCTTACCAAATCGATTTTCCATCTAGCTGAATCGATTCAAAAATGTACATGTCTCCTTTTTCCTCTATGCAGTTACGTTTGTCTTACCCAAAACCTCATGGTTCTTCACCAAACTTATAACCAGGATTCCCAAACATTATACACACATATAAAGGTGATTTTCAATGTAAATATATCATCAAATCATCAAGAATCCTACCCAAGAACTTATTATTTCATAATTATTCATAAAACCCAAGTTTTATGATCTTCCATGCCTATACATAATTAAATCTAGATTTTTACCATTTATATTATCCCATATATTCTAATTTCATCTTTAAATCATATAGGACTTTAAGCTACATGCAAATCCTACCATAGATCATGAATTAAGTCTCCAAATTCAAGTTAAAATCATATTTTAATTCGTATTGTTCAATTCTACTCTAACATGGATAATATATAACCCAATTTATCAAGATAAACACTTGTCTGGGATTGTAGGTCTAATTCTTTGCAGAAAGGTATTGGGGTGACCTTCCTCTCTTCTCGATCTACACTCCGGTGGTGGTGCAAAAATGGTGTTGGAATCCTTGAAACTCCTTCTCGTCCCCCTTTAATGATCTCTCTGTATTTTGATAACTTTTAACACTAATGCCCTTAACATAACTGATGATATAAACTCTAAAATTAGTAGGTCCTTTTTTCCCAAAAATTCAAAAGACCAAAATAGCCCCAGGGGTGTCGGTTTGGCCAAGAAATGTTCTGGGACCCAATCCAAACTATTGAGTACACTTTTCTGACTATTTCGACCCTTCCGGACACATTGGCGGACTCGAAATGACCATTTGGATTAAGTCCCGACACGACTAACACGTGCATCCCGACTAAATTACCATAATTATCATATTTCTGACTCACGACCATCATAGTATATTCTTATTTATTTATTACTCACTCACTAAGTGATACTCAATATAAATAAATATTAACCCTTATATCACTAATTAATATTTATTTTAAACCGGATTAATTTTCCATTTTTAATTTAATTAATCCCAATATAGAAATCATTAAAAATACAAGATGTTACATTAAAGAAGGAAAGTAAAGAGATACCAATCACACAAAACAACATATACGTGGTTCGACATATTACCTATGTCTACAGAGAGGTCACTATTTTTCTATCAAGTTCTCTCAAGTCTCGATTTTGCATCCCCTTGACCATAGGGTGAGAGTTACATTTATAATAGTGTCAAGTGGTGGAGCTGTATAAAGAACTCCCCCAACTTGTTAGTGGATCATGTGGTATCCCTAAATATGTCCTTCGATATTATTGGTAACCGTTTGAGATTATCGAGGTTGGCATGATAAATGTTCGTATTTATCCACATTGTAAAATTAATTGTTGATTTACTTGAGTAGTTAGGCCGGTCTTGTCCAAATTCTGCTGGCCCTGGTCGGCCATCCCTTAATTGGGCCTAGTTAATTATTTAGCTCCCATATATATATATATATATATATATATATATATATATATATATATATATATATATATATATATATATACCCTTAATATTTTAACTTATATACCCCTAATAATATTTTTTTGTATAGGCATTCATCTAATTGGTCCATTTAGGGGATTTGTTGACCCACTGCACAAGCATTGTAATGTCGATTAAGCCCGTAAGTTTTAAATATACCATAACTATTAAAATAATGGGAAAATTACTTTTAATCATTGTGTTCCTTTGGGTGTTTTTATGCACCAACATAGGGCGTTATACTTTTAACCTTTTCACTCTACAAATTTTGGTAACGTGACATGTTAAAATGACCTAAATCTCGTCATATAAGTAAATGGAAAATGCCAAATTTATAACTATTCTAACTTTGGATAAACACAATAATATCTAAAACTCTGAAGGTAATCTAACTTGATTTTCAAATGAACACTACACCTAAAACCTCCATAAAAATCATAGACATTTATCTCTATCATTTCATTCACAAAACCTTATCTCTCTCTCTCTCTCTCTCTCTCTCTCTCTCTCTCTCTCGTTATATATATATATATATATATATATATATACCCCTCTCTCAATATCTTCCCTATCTCAATAGAATTTGAGTGGTAATTTTTTAGAAGCCTTAGTCGATTTTATAATGCATACACAATCAATATTAGTGATATGTAGCTAGGCTATTGTTTGCATGGAAATGAAACCATCCATACACAACATTTGTATGTTCATAGGCATGCGTAACTTAATAGAATTTTTTTGTTTGACAAAACGAGTATTGTAAATTGCTTAAAAGTAAAGACTGAAATGTAAATGGTAGCATGCAAAGATTGGAACGTAAATAAACTTATATTGAATTGAAGGAAAGTAAGATTACATTGCTGAAAATTAAAGGATGAATGGTACAAAAAAGGTGCTGAATTTTAAGGGAGGAAATGTAAAGGCATGGGTCTATTTAATGATTTGGAGATGTCTCTTATCTTCCCCAAGGGCTGAATTTAAAGTTGTCTACAATAACTAACTTTCTTTGATTTCAAGTAATTAATTCTCTACAACCACCCATAACTAACTCTTTTTAGCTTTAAGTAACTTCCACTTTGAATTTCAATTAAATATCTATAATAACCACCCATACTTGCCTCCAAATAACTCTAATTTGAATTCAAATATTAACTAATTTAAACTACCCATTTCTTCTATAAAAAAATCCTGCAATAACCACTATATAACCTCCATTAACTTCCTCCACATTTAACCATGTGTCAAAAAATATCATGAGATGAACCCAGTAAAATATGGTGTAAACATATCCCCACATCACCTAAGTTTTGAGAATAATGTAGATGGTGGAGACTTAATAATTATAGTTTTGGATAAACTTCCTCAAATTTATGAAATGTGCAAAACTTCTTCCCAATCGAAATAATTATCCATGTTGAAGCTCATAGTAAAAAGTTGCATAATTTATTTTTTGATTTTAACTTCTATTATAACCAAATAAGGTGAATAACTTTGCCATTTTAACTTCAAAGGTTACCGAGGATGGTGAATGGTCATAATATTTTTTAACCTTCAAAGGTCACCAAACATGATGAATAATAATAACATAAAAAATTTAAAATTCGAAGGGTTACCAAAGACAGTGAATAATTGTAATATTTTTTACCTTTGAAGGTCACCAAAGATTGTGAATATTACCAAATAATTTTAAACTTCGAAAGGTCACTAAATATGGTAAATAACTTCAACATTTTTAACCTTCAAATATCACCAAAGATGGTAAATAATAACAAAAAATTAACTTTCAAAGGGAACCAAAGATAGTGAATAATTGTAACATTTGTTTTCTTCAAAGATCACCAAAGATGGTCAACCATCGAAGAGTCACCAAAGATGATGAATAATTGTAATATTTTTTAACCTTCGAAGATCACCAAAGATGGTGAATAATTACAAAACAAATTACCTTCAAAGGTTATAAAAAAAATTCTATAACAGTTAAAAAACTTGACATCACTTTCTAAACATGGCGTTATTTATGTATTTTGAGATAGAAAATGAGCCATAGACCAAAAGAAATCCATATAAGTCAATCTTACAATACAACAAACGGTTCATCATTTGGACCACTTTAGAAAGAGTTATGACCATTTACTAAAACACATTTCTGGCAACTACACAAAAAGTATTGTAATAGTCTAAAATTTTGGCTTGGCTTCTCGAGCATGGGGTGATTTTTGTATTTTGAAATAAAAAACGAGTCATGCACCAAAATAAAGCCCTATATTTCAAGATTCCAATGAAAAACACAATTTGTCATTTGGACCTACGTAGAAAGAGTTATGTCCATTTTACTAAAATATATTGATGGTGATTGCATAAAATGTTGTATCAGTCCAAAATTTTAGTCTGACTTCCCAAGCAGAGCGTTATCTGTGTATTTTGAATTAGAAAATAAGACACACACCGGACTAAAGCCCTGTAAGTTAAGCTTTTAATGCAGTAAACAGTTCATCAGTTAGACCTTTGTAGAGAGAGTTGTGACCGTTTTACTGAAACGTTTTTTGGGTAAATTCACAATCCGAGAATGAAAACAGGCCCTTGTCAAGCCAATAAGATTCCAATTCTTGGTGTTACAATTTATTTCCCATGACCACAACTTCATATGTTTCAAGTCAATTAGTCTATAGATATTGTATGAAGAACATCCTACCCAATTTCTACCGACCGCAATTGTATTTCACCATCCATAAGAGCCTATTTGGATTATAAACATCATAGGACATGACTAAGATTTTCAGTGTCTTCCACGAAAACTTTGAGTGACCTCTACCTTAGTTCGAAGCATATATTTAGAAAACTTTTTTGGTTAAAACTCTTCAGATGTTTAAACATCTTCTTGTTTCCAAAAATCTGGTTTGAACACCAACTTTTTAGACCCCTCGAGTTTTGAAATCCTTTGTTGATCTTCCAACCCTCGAGTTCTGGGTTACCATTGCAATTTTGAAATGTAAAAGGTTGAGAATGATCTTACATTTGTTTTGCAAATTCGTGGCATTTTCTATGCCAAAATTTTTACCAATAGATGTTTATTCTAGAAGGTTAGTGTGAGAGGGACTATTACAACTGAATTGCAAAGAGTTTTAGCAACATGTATTAACTTTGGGCCAAATAATTAAGACTTTTGGCCATCTGTCTCATGCACTATGGAACATCATCATTTCCTAAATATTGGTTTAATCATGAATAAGAAAGACTATTTTTGTCATAAAACAGTATATGCTCCCTCCTAGGGGTGTAAAACGGACAGATACAAATCGGATACCCTAGTATCCATATCCGTATTTGTCAACTCCTCGCACTATCCATATCCGTATCCACCCAGATAATAATTTCATCTATCCTTATCTATATCCTCTTGGATATCCCGAATTCGGATAATATCCTTATCCGATTATATAATTGAAGATGCATTAAGACATACATAGCTTATTAAACACTAATTTAATCACTGAATTAAATATATAATTCTCCAAGTAAGATATAAAGAAAGTGTGAAACATCAAATTAAATAATAAAAGAAGGTTCATCTTACCTGAAAAAGGTAACTCAATTAAAATATTAACTGAGAAAATAAAGAATATAATACAATAAAGATGGAAATATATGCATTAATAGTTAAGGGCAATAAATAAATATGCATTAATAGTGTGAATCTTTAAAATTTAAAATAATGAATGTTTGTGAATGTCTTAAAATTTTCAAACATTCATAAATTAATTCAATCCAAATGATTAATAGGACATCAATTAATTAACAGGATAACAAACAAATAGGCATTGTAATACAACAATTTTCTCACTATTGCACTATTTGTTGCTAAAAGGTTTTAACGACGCCAATTTTTGGCATCATGTGAGGGGGTCATGTGGGCCATTTCATAATTTGGGAGTTATTTGCAATTAGTGGGATATCTTGCTGAATTTCAATACTTTGCGGAGCCAATTTAGTTTTACTTGAGCTTTGAGATTTGATTTCTTTGTGACCTCAACAAGATTGGTGCTAATACCATATGCTACCACCAACAGAGCAAGATCCTTAATGTAAAAGGAAGATACCAAGAATTTTAAACTCTCCATTGTTCCCTGATATAAGATAAGAGAACTTGAACAAAATATACGAATTTTGACACCCTGAAGCACAATACATATGGAATGAACAATCGAATGACTAAAGAAGTATATTTGATAATAATAATATACCTGATTGGAAAACCCCCAAAACAACACAGAAACCACAACACTCCCTAAAAACTCATCCATGACATAGAACAAACTGAAGCTCCATATCCTCAAAATATCAAGTGAACCCATGAACCGAGGTCCAAGCGATGGCAAAAGCTTATCAGCAAGAGCAGTGGGGTGGAAATAACCATTGAGAGGATACAACACAGTTTTTTTTTTTGTTTAAGTAACAAGCAAATATTAATAGAGGAAAAAAATAAAAATAAGAACATTTAGCAAAAGCAAGCATGTATTTAGTTCATGTAGCAAAAATAAGTATTTTGGTAGTAGCAAAAGAAAAAGCATGTATTTTGTTCATGTAGCAAAAGCAAAAGCTGATGTTTTGTGAACAAAAAGAAAAAAACTTATCGCCAGAGATCTAAGTGAAAAAGATGTCGGAGATTAGGGGGAAACTGCCAGAGATGAGGGCAGAGGCTGCCAGAGGTATGGAGAGAAGAAAACCCTAGATTTGTTTTTGAGTTTGGGATAGTGGTGGGTTTTGAGATACAATTATTGGTTTTGATAATGTTAAACACAAGAAGTTTTTAAAATTAAAAACTTACCCCATTATATTTTATAACTTATTATGTTTCTTGCCCCCATTAAAAACTTACCCCAATATAAATTGTTATTTAATATAATATAGATGCGGATATCCGGAAAAACGGATATCCACAAATATGGATACTCCTCTTTGGATACGGATTATCCGTGTTGAATACACATACTATCCATATCCGTATTCGTTTTTTCGGATTTTTTAATAAGCTATCCATATTCGTATCCATATCCATTTTTTCGGATAAATAACCGTAAAATTCAGACTCGGATGCCAAACGGATTAGGATTTTGAATATTCGTTTACACCCCTACCCCCTCCTTCTAGTGACAAAATATGTTTGCTTGGAAATGAAATCATACACGTACAAAATTTGTAGGTTCATGGCCTTGCCTAACTTAATAGCAATTTTTCGTAGGACAAAACGAGTAATGTAAATTACTTGAAAGTAAAGGCTGATATGTAAATGCTAAAATCTAAAGGCTAAAACATAAATAAACTTGTATTAAAATGAAGGAAAGTAAGATTACATTGTTGAAAAACAAAGGATAAAATGAACATAAAAGGGTGCTAAAATTTAAAGGAAAAAGTAAAGACATATTGCATTTAGCATTAAACCCCTAGTTTAACCTAATGGACGGGTGTTGTCTCGTGAGGGTTTTCAGGTGAAACTAAAAAACATCAAGTCTCCTCATAAAAGTATGCCTTAAAAACCAACTAGACAATGCTCAACAACAATAAAAAAGGATTTTAACTAGTTATGAGCATAGTGAATGAATTCACAAAAAGTTTGTAATCATTAACATTATCATATAACTTCATAAAATCGATACCTTAATTGTGGGATAAGGAGAGAGCATAAGAAAACTATGATTTGGAAAAACTTCTATAAATCGAATAAATATTAAAGTGTGTATGATATTCAATCATCATCGGTGTTTACACTCAATAAATGAAATCACTATAAAAAGGATGCACCACACACAAGACATGCGAGCATAATGAGTAAATGTAAATGGAAAGTAGGTCGTGCACATGTAATAAATGAACAATGTTATACATAAAATGAAAAATATGCAATCTCAATGAAAGACACCACTCATTAAGGGAGGAGAAATGTATTTCCACAGATTATCGCAATTATTATGCCATTTGATTCAAATTCATCCTAGGATCACATAGGACTTTGTAAGTGTTATTGTCTAAAATTGGTGTTAGGATAGTTATAGGTCTCAGCTGAATAATACCAATAGTAAACAGCAACAGATATAGAAGAAAATGATTTGAACTTGAGAGAGATGAGAGATACAGAAAGAGACAAGATATTTAACACGGTTCAGCCTAAAAAGGTGCCTAAGTGTACAGGTTCAAAGATACTTTATATTAGGGTATATTACAAGCCTTAAAGGATCTCTCTAGGGTTAGTGTATGTTGTTTTCTTCATGTCCTAGCTATGGGATATAGCGGGCTATTTACAGTAGGGGAAAGAAGAAGAATACGTGGAGTGCCTTTATAAGTCAGGCACATACACCTTTTTACATTCTTGATGATAACCAATCATGAGCTAGCTTGGGAGTTTCACCCATGGGCATTTATAAAATAGACTATATATATTCCCTAGTTTATCTAAATCTTCGCATTCTGCCTTACTGATGGTTGGCCTTCTTGCCGATGGTTGGCTATACTGTTGATCGGGAGAGATATTGAGCCGACCAAGATAATGACTTGTGGATAATGTCTAATTGAATATTTCATGATAATAAATGGCATAACTTCATTGGCAGAGTAAATAAATGATGAACCCTCTTCTATATAAGATTCCCGCTTTTTAGTACATACCTAGCTACTTTGTATCATAATTTCCTGGCCTCCTTAGGATCGGTCGAAACAATGCCTTTTTGTAGATAATTTCATATTGGATCCATCCATGATGAGCCTAAGTCCAATTCAACCATGTTGGTGCTATTTTCATCAGTGCTCTAGTGTAACGGGATTTCTACTAGGATTATTCTTCTTGGTTATGTTCTGGTGGTAGAAGCAAGTCGAGCAAGTGAGTCTACTTGGACATTATCAGCTCTCAGGATCCTCATCACCTTAACTGCTGGGAACATTGCTGTCATCTTTTATTTTTTGACCAGGAACTTTTCCATGGAGTCCTATCTTACTCCATAAACTCTTAATACCTAATTCACTTTCAGTTTAGAATGACTATATGCTTGTATTTACTCGGCACTAAGAAATGATGCTAGGCCAAACCCTTCTATGAGTGCTTCATACTCTGTCTCATTATTGGAGGCCTTAAACTGAAATTTAAGGGAATATTCAATGTCAATGTTATTTGGTGTAATAATTATCAGACCTGTTCCAATGCCATAGGCACATAATAAACCATCTATGTATATCTTCCAAATATGAGGATTCTCTTTAAAATCTCCCTCTATCAGGGTCCCATAGTTGAACACTTTCTTCCATTGCTTTTGGTAGAGAGACTTTTTCTCTTATTTAATCGATAATTCTGGTACATCAATGGTCTGATCGGACGAATTAATGATTGAGCTATCTTCTGTAGGAGTCTGCTCGTCATTTTGAAGAGGTGAGATTTCTTTCAAAGAAGTCTGCTCGATGGATTTTTCTTCATATATAAACTCAACAACGAAATCAGCCGCTTCTTGGCCTTTTATTGTCGTTCTTTTATCGTATTGGATGTCATACTCTCCTAACTCTACATGCCAATCCATCAGTCTTCCTAATTTTTTAGGATTGTGAATGGCTTGTCATAGTGGAAGGTTTTTATATAATACAATGGTGTGAGCTTAGAAATACGGCTTGATTCTTCAAAAAGCCTCAATTAAAGCTAAGGCTAATTTCTCCGATCATGGATATTATATCTCCAGTCCTAGGTATTCTTTGCTCGTATATTAAATTGGATTTTGCAACCTATTTTCTAGTCAAACCAATGCCGAGCTAATTATTGACTCAGATACAACCAAGTAAAAGTATAGTTTTTCTCCCATGATGGGCCTTAAGAGTAAAGGTGAAGATCACAGATATTTATTTAATTACAATAAGGTGACTTCACAATCCTCATTCCATTCAAATGATTTTCATAGCACATTAAAGAAATGAAGGAATATGTCAGTAGCTCACTAAATGAATCGATTTAGTGCTACGACTCTGCATATTAGCTTATGTACATCTCTGTTGTTTATTGGGGATTACATGTTGATCAACGCTTGGATCTTGCATGGATTTGCTTCAATACCTCTTTGGTTTACTATGAAGCCAAGGTACATTTCTTCACGTATTCTGAATACACATTTTTCTAGGTTGAGCTTCATGTTAAGTTTTTCCAATTAGTCGAATGTCTTAGACAAGTCCCTAATATGTTTGACGGTTATCTTTCTCTTATTGAGCATGTCGTCAATGTATCCCTCCATGTTTCACCAACCTTTGGTATGTTGATCTAGTATTTTTTTACCCAAAAGTCATAATCTCGTAATAATAGGTACCTCGATTAGTTATGAATGAAGTTTTTTCTTGTCTTCTGGTTTCATCTTGATTTTATTATAGCTTAAGTATGCATCCATGAAACTGAGTAGTTCGTGCCTGATAGCAGCGTCGACCAATTGATCGATTCTTTGTAAAGGGTAATGGTCCTTCAGGCAAGCTTTGTTCAAATATGTGAAGTCAGTGCACATACACTATTTTTTATTCTTCTTTATGACCATCACTACGTTAGACATCCATTCGAGTTGCTTGACGTCTTTCATGGTGCTCAATTTCTATAGCTTCTCCACTTCTTTTTTTATAGCCATATACTTTTCCTGAATGAAGACACGCTGCTTTTGTTTGATCAACTTGGCATCCTTGACTATGCTAAGTTCATAACATATAAATTCTGGATGAATCCTAGGCATATCTTTATGACTCGAAGCAAAGACATTCTTTCACTGCCTGAGGAAATATACCAACTCCTTTCTGATATTACGCTCCAACGATTATCCGATATGCGTTGTTTTCTTTGGGTGTAGTCATGCAGGACAATTGATTTTACCACTCCTTTGATTAGTTTCACTTCTTCGTGCGGATTCAACATTTCTATTTGGTAGGTAGAGATCAGTTTCTTATATTTCTCCTAGTTGGCTATAGTGTAATAGCACTATTTAGCTTCAATTTGATTCCCTTTAATAACGCCGACCCCATAATGAGTGGGGAACTTTAGACACTGATTATAGTAGAGGACAATGCTTTGAATTTTTTCAGCCCAACCATTTCGAGGATAATATTATATGTCGAGTTGACATTCTTATGACGAAAAGTGGATCTTATCAATTCGACAGGTCGTCCAGGTTCCAATCACGACTTCAAGATTAATTGTTCCTAGAGGATACACCTTTTCACCTGAGAAACTGATTAGGCTCAAATTCTTCCTAATTTAGCCCCTTAATTTAAAGGCTTTTACCATCTTGAATAATGTAAAATGAGTGTAATTATCGCGTTTCCATGACACTAAATCCTTCTAACAAGTACATCTAGTTTCGTGTATTTCTACTAAGTTTTGCAAGTATTTGAAGCATTGAGGAAGAAAGAAACTGGAAGAGAAATGACCAAAGTCAAAGAAGGAAAATCAAAGGATAATTACGTAAATTTGTAGCCGTCGTCCGGATTTGAAGCCAACTAGAAAGTTGAAGAGAATTCAATTTCAAGAACTTTGGAAGAAACGAAAATTCAATTTGAGCTCCGATGATCAAGTTACGAAGATTTGAAGTTTGGAAGGAAACAAGGAAAAGACCCCTGGATGAAAAAGGTGGGCGATCCGGACCTTTTATTGGAAAAGGATCCGGATCGCCTCAAAAGAAAAGTTATGTCCCAAAATAGGAGGCGATACGGACCTTTAATTAGAAAAGGATTCGAACTGCCTTGGAAAAAAACTCTGTCTCAAAAGCGAGACGATCCAGAGCTTTTTCCAGAAAAGGATTCGGACCACCTTAAATGCTGAGGAACACTGTCTCGAAACAGGGGAAGATTCGGACCACCTGCCCCGACCGGTCCGGACCTTTTTGGATTTTCTTCAATTTTTATTCTTTTTTCTCAAAGTTTTTATGGGGTCAAACTCTTGTAAATTTCGAAGCTATTTATTCTAGTTTGTTACATAATAATAGGAGTTCGATTTTTTAGATTAGCTAATTAGGAGTATAGGGTTTTTGTGATTAGCTAATTAGGGGTATAGGGTTTTTCATAAGAAGATCTGTAAGGTTTTACATTTAATTTCTGCAATTCAAGTAATATCTTTGCCTTTAATTTTCAATTGCTCAGTAGTTTCATTACTGATTTGAATTTGCAATTCTCTTTTCAATTAGGGTATGTTTGGCAACCCAATTCCAAGGCTTGGAATTGGAATTTGAAGGCCAATTTGAATTCTGTGAAATTAAAATTTCCCTTCCAATTCCATTTCTATGGCTTAAAATTGGATTGCCAAATGGATACTTAGTTTCTTTAGTGTTAATATTCTATTTCTTAAAAACTCTGCTCTTCCTAAGTTAATCATGTCTAGCTAATTTTCTAAGGGTTGGGGGTGCATGAACTCCACCCGATGTAATTCACGATAATGGGAAGTAGAATTTTGAATTAAAATGTTAGATGAATCATGTTGCGTGACTGTCGCAACCATCGTAGGACTTTTGATTCCGTTTGCCCTAGGTAATCAAGATGATTAAGAATGCGACGCGTGTGGTAGCTAATGCGACACCGCTTTACTCATCCTTTGATTACATACTATGCGGGCTACGATCCCTCATATATGCAATGATTTGGAGTACAAAAGATCGGGTTCATTTAAAATTCTAATTCCGAATCTAGTATCCTACGAAGTGAATGACTAGGGTGTGGGGAGTTATAGACCGGCCTATTGTTCTCATTTCATTATTAATTCGTAAAACCATTTGCCATTAGCGTTTCATTTAATTAGTGTAGTTTCATTTTTTTCACTCGTAGTTTATTTAGTTAATCATTCTCCACTTTGCATCTAGTTTTAGTTGTTTCGTATTCCAAACCACCTTTTCATTCTTTTTAGAGTCAAAACTAGGGTACTCTCATCTTTTCAACGCCATCACGACTCTGTCATCCTTTTTCCCTAAGGATCGATACCTGACTTAAAGGATTATTACTTGAGCGACAGGCTTGCATTCAATCCTAGATAGTACGCACACTAGAACACATTTGTGGTCACGTCAAGTTGTTGGCGTCATTGTCGAGGAGATAGGTAGACTTAGGTTAGATCGAGTCAATCTAGAACTTTGACCAAAAATCCAAAAAATTTTAAAAATAAAAAAAAAAATCCAAAAGGTAATATCATCTCTCGAAAGCCTTTTAATGCAAAATCCTGAACGCACTCAAACTCCTCAAAATACTTCGAATAGAATCTATGAAAATCCAATTGTTGAGTATAACTCTGAAATCCCCCACACTCCTCGCATTCCTCAATTCTGGGCCCACTCTCTACACCCGAACAATCCACCTCCAGTCACACATCTAGTCAATCTCTGAGTCACATGTCTAAGACACCGAGTGAGGAGTCTGAATCATTTAAAGAGAGATGGAGCGCAATGTCTGACGCAACGAATTTTGGCACTGGAGAGGGAAATTTACCCTATCGTCCCATGAAAGATTTACTCTTTCCTGAGCGGACTGTCACCCCTGGTTGCATTTTACTTCAATATAATTCCAGTCAGTTCCACTTTCGCAATGGGATGATACAGATTCTCCCTACGTTTCACGACATGGATTTAGAGAAACCATACCTACATATCTGCGAGTTCGAGGAGGCGTGTGACACATTTAGTGACCAAGCATTCATGCCGGATGTTATTCGCCTAAAACTTTTCCCTTTTTCCTAGAAGGATAAAGCTAAGACCTAGTTATGGTCTCTACCCCTAACTCTATTATTTCCTGGAGGGATATGCAATCCAAGTTCATCTCAAAGTTCTATCCACAACACAAGACTAATTTTGTCAAAACTCTAATCCAAGGTTTTCGACAACAAGATAGTGAGCCTTATGACAAGTGTGGGGAATGATTCCAAGAATTGGTAAGAGCATGACCCCATCATGGATTTAAAAAACACCATTTGATCCCTTTCTTCCATAATAGGTTGACGTTGGCATCCAAACAACTTGTGCAAACGATGTGTGAACAACCATTTTGGGACTTAGACTCTACCGATGTTGAATGCCATCTTAAGTATGTCGCAGAGACTACTCAAACATGGGACTCATCCGATCCTAGTACCCAATACAGGCTACATAAGTATCTACCATGCCTACTACATCTGGTCTATTCCATTTGGATAGTAATACCATAATAGACCATCAATTCGATTAGTTTTAGAGGGACATGAAAGATTTACTTGATAGCCAGGTGAGAGACTTCTTTGGATCTAGTCGTGGTTAGAAAGAGAATGTGTTTGTTATTTGTGTGGAGAGTCATTCCACAAAGGCATGCCCAACGATCCACGCCTACAAAGCAATGTACACCGAGCAGGTGGATGCTATAGGAGGATTTAAAGGGAATTTTAATGCCCCGCATGGGAACTCGTACAACCCTTCGTGGAGGAACCACCCTGGTTTTAACTACGGACAACCACAAGATGCGATGAATTAGAACTCACCGGTTGTCCCACCTCCACGACTTCCTCAATACCAACAAGCACCACCACCTCCACATCCATATGTAGCTCCACCTCGGAGGAATCTCTAGGATACCATAAATCAGTTTATAAATTCTCAAACTACAACAAATGCTAAATATGATCGCATGTTCGCCGACATGAATGCGAACTTCTCCAAGTTGCAATCCTCATTGAGTATCCAAGAGAAGGGAAAGTTTCCTGCCCAGGGCCAAATACCTCCCCAAGGTCAAAGAAGTGTTAGCTCAACATCTACCTAACATCAGGAGTAGTGTCAAGAGGTAACCACTCTTCGCAGTGGAAGAGTTATTGATTAATCACCTCCCCCACGCGACGCATCAAAAAACAAGGAGAATTCGCCAGGCACGAAGGAGGCCGAAGATATCTTCTTGAATGAGAGTGACAAAATAGACACTAGTGAGACCAAGGTAGTTGTAAAGCCACCCTCCATTGTGCCATTGCCTCAAAGATTGATTCCTTCCCATATAGGGACCATAAGTGATTAAGTGCTAAAAGTCCTTAAGAACGTGAAATTGAACTTGCCTTTCCTCAATGCAATAAAGCAAATCCCAGTTTATGCAAAAGTCATTTAAGATTTATTGACTATAAATAGGAGGATGAAGGTAAAGAAAATGGTGTTTCTAGCACAAAACATGAGATCTATTCTTCTTAACAATATCCCACGTAAATATAAAGATCTCGATGCACCCACCATTTTTGCACCATTGGAGAGAATAAAATTGAAAGAGCCTTACTCGACTTGGGGGCGAGTGTTAATATCCTCCCCTATTGAATTTATAAACAACTTGATCTAGGTTATCTTAAGCCCACAAGGATCACTCTCCAATTAACGGATCAAGCCGTGAAGATACCAAGGGGTATAATTGAGGACGTGATAGTCCAAGTGGACACTTTCTACTTCTCGATAGATTTTATCATTTGGGACATAAAGCCCTCCTTCGCCTCGAAAAATCATGTTCCCATCATCCTTGGGCGTCCATTCTTAGCTACGGCTAACGAACTAATCAATACTCGAAATGGGCAGATGCAACTCAGTTTTGGGAATATGACTTTAGAAACAAACATCTTTAACATAGCCCAATAAGCACGGGAAGAAGATAATATTCATGCGGTAAGCTTAATTAATGATATCGTAGAAAAGCACATTCAGGAAAATTACTGCGATGATGCCTTAGAAGCTTTCCTAGTGTCTAGTCATAAGAGCAAGGGATCTTACGCCGAGTTTAAGAGAGAGATTGAGAAGTTGAGAGACTTACTTGATGAGAGAGCGTCAAACGAGGATGCGAGAGATGTTAGTTGGGTTTCTCGATTCGAAGAGTTACCGCCAAGAGAGACACGCATAGTGCCCTCTAGAGACACATTCCCGACTCTCAAATTGAAAAAACTACCCTCCAATGTTAAATATGCTTTCTTAGGAGAGGGTGAGACATTTCCTGTTGTTGTCTCCTCTAGCTTAGATGAAGAGCAAGAGGGTAAGCTATTAAAGATTTTGAGGAAGCACCAGAGTGATTTTGGTTAATGTATAACTAATATAAAGGGGATAATCCCTCTGATTTGCACCCATAAGATTCACCTCGAGGAGGATGTTATGCCTTTGAGAGAAATGCAAAGAAGGCGAAACCCCACAATGAAAGATGTGGTGAGGACCAAAATCATAAAGTTGTTGGATGTCGGGATTATCTGCCTAATCTCGAATAGCAAGTGGGTTGAGAACACACTATATATTGACTCACTTGAGTCTGCATATATAGGAGTTCCAACTAGTTTGGATATATAGACAAAATAGGTTAGAATAGTTTGAGAACTCCTTCTCCTCAAAGGTATATATTCCATGCAAAAATTCAGTCCAAGAGAACCTTCAAAGGGAAGTTAATTCTAAACCCTAAAAACCACAAATAGGACACTTGCACTGCATCATTCATATCATTTATTGGTTTAATGGTTTTTTTTAACACTTCAAACCTTTGAAAAATCAATTTAATTCAAATCACATCATTTTATATAATTTTAAATAATTTTTGAATTAATTAAAATTTGGTTTTTAAAAGTATTATGGGTAAAAGTTGAATTTCAAAAACTTATTTTCTATACTGATTGTTTGCCTGGGTAGAATCCTAAAGCTCTTGAGAATTGAAGGTGTGCGTTGTAATTATTTTCATATATGCATTTTCAATCACATCTGGTGCGTACACATGTTAGCATTCTGCCGGCTTAGATTGTGTTTGTTGTAAGACACAAAACGCGTACATTTTTCCAGCCATTGGATCAACGTTCTACGTGTGCTTTATCTCAATCTCTGTGAACCCAACGTTAGCCAATCAGTGTTCGTTTAATCCACCACTTATGTCAAACCATTGGATCTAAGCCAACTTAGTTAGACTTAATCTCAACCGTTGGATTGAGGCTAAAGTTCTCGATCATTCTACGCTTAGTATAAAAAGGGATCAACCCTCGGTAATTTGAGACTTTTATCATTTTGCCATTTCTGAGAGAAAAGAGAGAAGAGAGAGATGGGAGAAGAGAGGGAAAGAAGAGAGAGAGATCAGAAGAAGAAACCCTGGTTTTCTTCGTAAGTTCAAACCTCTGTGAGTTTTCTCCCAAGCCAAACACCAAACACTAAAATTTCAATAAACCAGAAAACCTACTTTTGAGAGTTGGATCCTTCTAGGGTTTCTGTGTTGTTAGTTTTGTGTTTTCATTTGAAGACCTCTTAAAATCTTTGATTCTCTCAGAACTCATCTCTAAGAGAGATTTAAGTTTCATTATTGAAACTGAGTCTTTCTAAAAGAGAACATCTCACGTTATAGTTTTTTGTTTCTCTTCCTAGATCTAGCATTTTAAATCTATTCTGTTTCAACGAGTTTTTGAAATAAAAAACTTTTAGTATCCAAATAAGTTTTCAGATCTAGTGAGTTATGTGTTTCTAATTTTTATTTCATATTTTATGAAATACTAGTGTTCAAAAATAAAAGTAACACAAAAAACTCGTGCTAAAGTTTTAAGGCGTACAGACCTAAAAATAATTTTTATATGTCAAAACTTGTTGAATCAGTCTTTGCATGTTAAGTCTGAATCTGTTTTATTAAAGTAGGCTTCTAGTCTAGTTTGGATCTCAATTGGAGGTTTACGATTTCAAAAATATTTTCAAAACCCTAAAATTGTTTAAGACCTTGAACCGTCTTCCCAACAAGGTATCCTTTAGATCTGTGGTTTAATAAAAGATCAAGAAGTCTTTACTTGAAAAATCAAGATTCAGAAATAACTTTCGTATTAGAACTATTGTAATTTGTTAGGATTATTTGTATAAATTCTTCAGAGGGTGAGTATCATGTTTGCATGTAGTAGCACATCACAAACACTATCTCACACGAACACTTAGACACTGTGGTTCTATCTGAGAATCTTAAATTTGAAAGAGTTGCTGGAATCAGAATTCAAAGAGAGGAAAATCAAGGAAAAGACAAAGAAGCAGTAAGAAAATATCAAGTTCCAAGTTAGATTACCTTTGGAGTGGAGAATCTCCTGTAAGTACATTCTGAACTTAGCTTAGGATCTTTGTGGTTTGCTTAAGTGTTGTAACCTGATTTTTATTCTAGTGGATTTTTGTTTTGTGGTGTAGAGGTCACCGTGGATGTTTCCCTTGCTTAAGGGGTTTACCATGTTAAAAATTCATGTGTCTATTTCTATGAATGTTCTTAACTATTATTTTGATTGGGACTGCATGGTAATTTTAGTAGATTTTTATTAGATTTTAAAAAAGAAGGTAATCAACTATCAAATTTAATCCAAACATTCAGAAACAGATTGTACAACACACCTTATGTTTTTTGAAAAGAGTTTTGCCCAAAAAGTTTATTCGGAGTTTAAACATCCATAACATTTTGTTATCAACCTTGTAAACAAAACTTTTAGTATTAAAGAGTTTATTCATAGGTGATCCCCATTCAAGTCGTCCCGAAGAAGTCGGGCATAACTGTGATCGAAAATGCCAAGGGAGAGCTAGTTCCCCAACGTACCACCACTGGGTGGCGCATTTGCATTGATTTTCGGAAACTCAATGCAGGAACTAGGAAAGACCATTTCCTCTTGCCATTCGATCAAATGCTTGAAAGAGTAGCGATCCACCCTTACTATTGCTTCCTAGATGGTTATTTCAGATATAACCAGATTGAGGTAGATGTACTTGATCAAGAGAATACAATCTTCACTTGCCCCTTTGGAACGTTTGCCTACAAACGTATGCCATTCAGCTTGTGTAATGCACCAACGACCTTATAAGGTGCATGTTGAGATTATTCAGTGACATGGTTGAGAGAGGGCTAGAGGTATTCATGGACGACTTTAGTGTCTTTGGCACCTCTTTCGATCTATGTCTAGACAATCTTGAAAAAGTACTATCCTGATGTGTGCAAAAGAGCTTAGTACTGAATTGGGAGAAATGCCATTTCATGGTAACTGAGGGTATAGTTCTTGGCCAAATCGTGCCATATAAAGGGGTCGAAGTTGATCAAGCAAAAATTAATGTCATAGTTGACCTACCCCCACCAAAATCGCCTAAGAACGTTCGCTCTTTGTTGGGCCACGCAGGGTTTTATAGAAGGTTCATTAAGGACTTTAGCGCCATCGCTAGACCCTTAAGCAACCTTCTTATGAAGGACACCCCATTAGAGTGGAGTGAAGCATGCCAAAGTGCTTTTGAAAAATTGAAAAGCATGCTTGTGTCCGCTCCCATCATGCAAGCTCTGGATTGGTCCTTACCATTCGAGCTTATGTGTGATGCTAGCGATTATGCGATAGGTGTTGTTTTGGGCCAAAGAAAGATAAAAAAGCTTATGTCATCTACTACGCTAGCTGAACTCTTACCGGACCACAACTCAACTACTCCACCACGGAGAAGTAATTGCTAGCAGTAGTCTTTGCTCTTGACAAGTTTCTGTCCTGTCTTAGAGGTTCCCCCATCACTTATTTCACCGACCACGCGGCTTTAAATTATCTCCTTACAAAGAAAGATACAAAGTCGTGCCTCATAAGGTGGATCCTACTCCTACTAGAGTTCAATCTCTCTATTAAAGATAAAAAGGAGTAGAAAACGTCGTAGCTGATCATGTATCACGTCTCTCGTCCGATGTACATAGCGATCCTACACCCATAGACGAGTACTTCTTGGATGAGAAACTCTTTGCCACCTCTTCTTTGTCCTGGTTTGTGGATATAGTGAACTATTTTTTCATGGGAGTCGTCCCTCCCGAGTGGACATCGAAAGATAAGAATAGGTTTATCAATTGGTCGCGCATGTTTTTTTTACGATGATCCCCTCATTTTTAAATATTGCACCGACCAAATCATCCGACGATGTGTACCAGATGGCAAAATTTTGAAAGTCATCCAATTCTGTCATTCGAAAGCATGTGGAGGCCACTTTTTCGTGAAAAAGACAGCCACTAAAAATCTCCAAAGTGATTTGTACTGGCCCACAATATTCCGGGATGTAAATAATTATTGCAAATCTTGTGACAGGTGTCAGCAGATGGGAGCGATTACCCGACAAGACATGATGCCATTAACCCCGATCCTCATCATTGAGGTTTTTGACTGCTGGGGTATTGACTTTACGGGCCCGTTTCCCACGTCATTTGGCTACCTATACATCCTAGTCGCAGTGGACTATGTTTCTAAATGGGTGAAATCTATAGATACCATGACTAATGATAATAAAGTGGTGATAAGATTCCTGCAGGAACACATACTTTCTCTCTTCGGTGCGCCTAAAGCGTTAATCAGTGATAACGGCATGCACTTTTGCAATAAGCCGTTTGAGAAACTTATGAAAAAGTATGGTCTCGTTCACAAGGTTGGAATGACATATAACCCACAAACGAATGGGCAGGCCGAGTTGGAGAATCGTGAGATTAAAAACATCCGTTAGAAAACTCTCAATCCTAATCGAAAAGATTGATCCCTTCGATTGAACGATTCGCTATGGGCCTACCGTACTACAAACAAAAACCCACTCGAAATGTCCCCGTACCGCTTTGTGTATGGAAAACCTTACCATCTTCCTATTGAGTTGGAGCACAAAGCATATTGGGCCATCAAGAGGTTAAATTATGATATGGATAAAGTCGTTGAAGCTCGCAAGCTTCAACTAAACAAGTTGGAGGAGATACGCAATGATGCGTATGAGAATGACAAGATTTCAAAAGAAAGGATGAAACTCACGCATGGCAAGATTATTCGATGGAAAGAGTTTTAACCAGGAAAAAAGGTACTCCTTTATAACTCCCGGCTTCATCTATTTTCAAGTAAATTGTGATCCCGTTGGCCTGTTCCATTCATTGTTAAGATCGTGTTTCCCCACGGAGTTGTGGAGTTGGATGATCCAAAAGGGGGGAACCCGTTCAAAGTCAATATATAGCGCCTAAAGTCATATCTGCAATCATTCATGGATGAAGTCGACACCATATGGTTGTCGGACCCCATCTACGGGGTAGAGTGAGCTGAATACGAGAGGTTATCGCACCTCCGACGCATATGGGGTGATTCTTGTGTACAATAGTTAGGTGTAGCTTAGGATAGGTTAGGTCGGTTCACTAAATGGGTGTCGAGTACATTCCCAGGTAGGAAGCATACACGTTGAGACCATCTCGAGATTTGAACATGAGGGCTGAACTGAAATTAGGGTCATGATTGAGTTGAAAGTAAGTGGGAGAGCCTTTATTGAACAAAACAGAGTCAGAATTGAAGCAGAGAGGAGTTTTATCACCAAAAGGCAGGGGATCCAGACCGCCACTGGTCACCCGATCCGGACCGCCTTCGAAGAATTCAAAAAAAATAAAAATAAGCATGACGATCCGGACTGCCCCTGGGCACCCCGATCCGGACCACCTTTGGGGTTTTTTCGTCTATTCCCTAGGTGTATCCCTCCTTCCCCAATCCATTCTCTTCCCTCCAAATCGTCCCCCCCACCATTTTCCTCCCAAAATACACCCCTTTTTCCCTCCTTCTCCTTTCCCTCCAAAACCATTCCTTCCCACCTCCAAACCTACCTATAAATACAAGCCCTAACCCCTCCCATCTCTCCCACACCATTTTTTGTCAAGCACCCTCCTTCATCTCTCAAACACTTTTTCCCACCCACTCTCTCATTCCATGGTTCCCTAAGACCGACCCACCAAATACAAATTCGTCAACATCATCGGAAACAACCCCTACTACGACTACCGCTCCGACCAAGAAAGGCGGTGGTGCGAGGAATTCTTTGGGCCCGCACGCAATCTCCAAATAGAGTGGGCCATTAATTGAGACGAGCTACCCAATTCCATCACCACCCTCTTTACTCCTAAGGGTTAGCGCCTCTACCTTCATGAGCCCTATAATAAAGTGTGGGCGGTCGAGGTCTGCGAGTTCTATGGAACACTCGTCTGCACTAGTGAGTTTGTAGCTGAAGTGTGGGTGCGAGGCCAACGCATCCCATTTACTATATGGACACTTACCGAGAAGCTCGATGAAAAATACATCCCCAATCCCACCAATTTTTGTCTACCCCAATGCGTCCCCACCACTTGAAAAAGACTTCCTCATTGAACATTTAGCACCCGGGGAAGTTTGGGGCACAGGTGTCTTTCGAGTCGGCTGGTTGAGAGAAAAAGCGCGTCTCACATTTCAAATTGTGTGTGTGAATATTCTTCAAAATTCAAATGATTTGGGCATGCGACCCCGACAGTCCACACTTGTCTACCATCTCTTTGATCGCTCTTCCTCCATTAATTTGGCACATATCATTTACCGCGATGTTTATTTTGCGACGTTGGATGAAAAGAGCATCACTCCCCTTCCTTATGCCCGACTTATTACTTCCATTCTAGCCGACCATCTCATTGTGCCACCTGCTGGTTCCCTCCACCTCCCAACCCCTTTTTGACAAGGTACCCAGACCAATAGTGAGTGCCAAAGGGACGTCTTACGAGTAGGAGCAGCTGATGCGGAGGATTTAGGTGAAGAGGCCAAGGAGGTCGACGTGGAAATGGGTGAATAAAGGGTGGGCTCCGATACGAACGAAGAAGATTATGATTTTGATCTACCCGATAATGATACGGACGTGCGCCTAATATCATTGGAGGTCAAAGTTGATGGGTTTATCTAGCAATACCGAAGGGACACGAGCATGATGCATAGGCTTCAAGCTCACATGTATGTACTCAAGTTTGGTGGACCCCCTCCCAGTTTCTTTTATGATCCTTACGATCCAAATGCGCCCGGTGTCTCTCACCCCCCACCCTAGTGATATGTTTGATTGGTGATTGTGTTGGTTGTCTTTTTTTTGTTCTTATGTTTGTATGTTTTTTCCCTTTTGATGTACCACACTCATTATAAATAAAAATCCTCATTTTCTTCATTTGTTTGTTTTATTTTTCGCACTCTTATTTTGCCTTATTTAGATTTTAGTCCTTTTGATTGGGGACAATGCAAAGTCTAAGTTAGGGGGTGACGAGTGCGTATTTCTAAAACTTCACAAATTTTTAAAATGCCAAATTTTTTTTTTTTGAAAAACTTAGAAAAACCAAAAATATTTTTCTTCAAAATAAACAAAAACTTGGAATTAAGATTTTTCAAAAATATCATTAAAATTTGGTTTAAAGTCTCAGATGGTAAAAACTTAGTACACAAAGCCGAAATTGACCAAAGATGGAAATTGAGCGAACATAGACGACTTAACGAATAAAGATGGAGATTGTCCAACTCGGTGAAATTCGAGCCTATTCTTTTTTTTTTGTGAGTTTATAAATCAATCCGGGTTAATGGTTAACTCGAAGTTCTAATTTAGCATCTAAAAAGTCGTGATCTCAATACCCTTGTTTTGATCGATTAAGGGAAAAGTGTGTAATGTTGCCTCAAAAAACGCGTTGAGATGTATCTAAACATAAAATAATATCGAAATGCATATGTTAACGCAATTAGTAATTTGAACAATGAAGTAGGCCCTCATTTTTCACCCAACCAGAAAAAGTCGTGAAAAAATACCCCTTTTGAATAAATTTTTTTCCTTTCGTTGACAACTCGAAAACACCCAATTGGCCCAAAATTGAGAAAGTTGGAAAAGTCAAAATTTAAGTCCGTAAAGTGCAACAAAAAGGGGCATGTTGATGTAAAAAATTAGATCATATCTAATTATTCAATCACAGATAAATAAATGAGACAAAGAATTTTTAAAGTGGTTCAGCCTTATAAGAATGGCCTACGTCCACTGTTATGTTATTGCTGATTGTTGGGAATTCTCGATTACAAGTTATCCCAAGAAATTTCGGTCCCTTTACAATGAGGATTGTACAATGTATTTATAGCCATGGGGCTGTAATGTGAAAGGGTAGTACATTAAATGATGTACATATGAAAGGGTGATACATTCAATGCTCCTTAAGCGTATGCGTCTGAATGATAAGAATTTAATGCATAGTCAAACTATTGGTTATCTCGCTATTAATGCTTTGTTCGAGGTGCAGCTCAGACCGCCTGAGTTGCTCGGACCGCCTAAGCTTTTCGGTGCTCAATCGTTCCTCGGAGAGTTCTCGTTCCTCGGAGCGTATGAGTTCCTCAGGGAAACAGTGTTCCTCGTTGTAGTATGGTTCCTCGGAGCGTGTGAGTTCCTCGGAAGTGTTTGTTGTTGTCACGTAGACTGCCATGTGTCTTCACTTTATTGATCCATGTCAGCAGACTAAATTTGGTATCAACAGAAGCCCAATGTTTCATAGTTCAAATTTTGAGGAGTATGGAACATTCTTTCTCGGAATATGATAGCTTTAAATAGTTCTCCTGATTTTTAGGAGTGTTTCCCTTGTATTTATTTCTCTTTCCAAATTCGTAGAATCAGGCTTTTTGAATTTTCACAACCGCCTCGATCTCTGCGTCCTTTTTGTCCTTTTAGCCCCCCGTAGCGTAATCGTTTCTTCTCGCTTCGATTGCCGCTCCCTTTTTGTTTCCCTAGCCGCAGGTAGCGTAATTGTTTCTTTTTGTAATCATTACTTTACCATTTCCCAAGGCAAGGTATTTAAACTTCACAGACACTCCCATCGTCTTCTACCTTTTAAAATTTGGATTTTTGAGTTTTCCATCGTCTCTTTCTCTCCTGTGTATTCATATCTTCCATCGTCCGTTGTCATCAGATCCACTCTTTTTCTGTAAGATTTTCTTCCTTCTTCTTCATTTCTTTTATTCATCATGGTTTACCCTGTTGAATCTCTTGGTAAGTTTCGTTCTGATTTTTCTATTCCCTCCTAGGTTGTTCTGGAAGAGCCTTCTGATTATTTTCTCTTGGCTGAGGGACATTGGTTCCCCAGTCTCTTTATTGCTGAGTGTGGATTTTCTTTTCCACCCAATCCTTTATGTCTGGAATTTTGTCAATACTTTGACGTTGTTCCTGCAAGAATAGCCCCCAATACATGGAGACTAGTTAATGGGGTGCATAGGTTAAATCAAATCCATGGAATTCGCATAGGGATTCCAGAAATCATGTTTTGCTATAGATGGGAAGTTGGTGATAACACCTTTTATTTAAAAACTAGATTTTTGAATAGGGCCTTAGTATTCAATCTCCCGGATGCTAATAGGGATTATTTTGAGCACGGGGTTGTCATAAAAAATTGGCAACATGCTCCTTTATCTGGAAATGAAGTTTATCAGGGTCCCAGATGCCCTCCCTATGGCAATGGGATAGGTTATTTTTATTTTATTTTACTTATTTTGAAATCATGCTTCTTTTGTGTTTGATAAAATGTGCTACTGATATTTTATTTATTTGCAGTTGATAGCAAAAGAAAGTGCCCAAAAGAAGCGGACGTAAATATAAGGCACTTAAAACTTATCTGAAGTTTACATCAGAGTGTTGCCGACGAGCACATTAGGTCAGCTTCGTATCTGCTGTAGTACAAGAGCTATACCACTTCTTTCACTGCTCGTCCGGTGATAAGTGACGCAGAACCAGTACCAGCTTCCACCAGCTCCTCGCCTAAATCACACATTCCTTTAAGTGAAAGGATGAAGAAGAAAAGACCTCCCACCCTTTTCGAGAAGCCTGCCTCTGGTGCTGGAGAGGCAAAAAGAAGTAAGGTTGATGTTCTAGAAGGGACAAAGAAAACTGATGTGCCTTCCTTGGCTGCTGCTGTTGTGAAGGTTATTGAGAAGCCCGCAGTGGCTCCGAGCAGGTCTGCTGCTCCTGGAGAGGTGATTGTAATATCACCGACCAAGGGTTCTTCCTTGGTTGAATCTGTTCTTGTTCCCCCGGGGAGGTTGAAGAAGATCTCCTCGGTCAATTTGGCTGACACCATCACTCAGCCCCCAACCATTGGAACTGGGGTTCCTACTTTTGTTCCCCCGAGTTCTGCCATGAGCTCGGTAAAGTCCTGGATCATTCCCGAGGTCCAAGGTACTGAAGAAAACCTTACTCGGGACATGATCACCTCATTATCTGCTCGCCACCTTGCTTCTGTAAGTGTTCTTACTTTGAACTTTTCATAGTTCCCTTGTCATTTCTGTTTTTGACTTGCTTTCTTTTTCTTTTCACAGTTGACGAGCTGCTTCAATATAATTGTGAAGAAAGACGAGGCGATTAAAGCTTCATGCTCCTCGTCTAGTGTGGAGGGAGCTCTGGAGGAAGCTATTAAGTCTCTAGAGGATTCTCGCCAGACATATGCTACTGACAAGGCTGTTTGGGAGAAGAAGCTTTCCTCCACCGAGTAGGAAAAAGCTCAAGCTGTTGAAGTCTCCAAAGAGTTGGAGAAGAGAATAAAGGACTTGGAGGGGAAAAATAAAGAGCTCGACGGGAAGCTCAAGAATGCTAGAGATCTAGAGAATAAGCTCAAGGTTACTGAAGAGGAGTTGTATCAACTTCGGGAGGTAAATCGGCAGAAGGAGGAGGCTGAGAGAAAACTAAAAGCTGGTGATGACCTGTTGTCCGAGAAGCTTTCCTCGAAAAAGTTGAAAATGAAAATGGCTGTGAAGAAGTCCTTCAGCGCTGGCTGGGACAAGGGGTGGAACAAGGGGTTGGCTACCATGGTGTCGCAAGTGGACTATGGCAGTCTCAAGTACTTCAGGGATGGATGGGTTGCTACTCTACAGGAGCTGAAAGTGGATGAAAATTTCTAACTCTTCCAGCTACACATCCCTGGTCCCCCTCCAACTCCTGAAGACTTAGAAGAGGGCGAAGCTGCCTCCGAAGAGTCTTCTATGGTGATGGTAGATCATCCCCCAGCAATCCAGCCTGCTCCCGAGGAACCTCAGCAAATCATTACTTCTTCAGAGCAACTGTTGGCGCTCCCCGAGCAGCTTTCTATTCCCTTCGAGCAAACTACTTCCTCATCCTAGCCTCCCGAGAAAGTGTTGGGAGACAAGGAAAAGGTATAGAGTTGTTCGTATTTATCTTTATATTTTTCTTTTTTCAATTGTAACCATGAATATGTAACTCTGAAATATTGTACTTCTGACCTCTATGATATAATAAAACTTGAACTTTTGTTCTTTCATACTGTTGTCTCTTTTTCATACTCTGTCTTGATTCTTATTGATTATTGCTTTTCTTCTTCTGTTAGTTTCTGGCCACGATGGAATTATTATCTTCTCATGATACTGTGCTGCTGAGGCAATGCAATGATTATTTTAAGGTTTGTCACACAGATCTGAGTGCAGCACAAGTCGTCGACATCCTCGGCCAAGATGCTTCAGAACAGGCAGTTGAAGCATATCAATATCTGAAGTGTCTACTTGATCGAGCAGTGGCTAATAATGTGGCCTATTATGATATGATCGAGGATCTCCAAGGCACCTTCGAAGACCTTCAGCTACAATACAAAGAATCCACTGCCCTGTTGCATGAGGGGTACGAGAAGAAGTACCAGCATATCATTGCCGACAAGGGCTACGAGAAGCTTTTTTCTGGGTACGATATAAGGGAAAGAACCTTGAGGGGTGAGGTCGAGGAATGCAGACAAATAGCTGAGTTGCTGGAGCAAGAAAACAAAAACCTGCAGAGGGAGCTATCATAGTTAAAGTCTGCAGCTTCCACTTCAAATGCCTTGATCCAAGTGAATGATGAGGGATTTTCGTTCTTGGAAGTCGAGAACGCCAACTTGAGGGACGAGTTGGAAACCTTGAAGAGGTCTGGCCCATCTACATCTTCCCTTGGTCGAGCAAGAGCTCCTCGGGGACGAGCAAGAGCAGCTCAAATTCCTATCGAGGAACAGAGGACTCAGTCTGCCTTAGAAAACCAGGCCTTCCAATTAATGGCGAAGAACCAGGCTTTGGCTGAAATGTCAAAGAAGATCAGGGACCTGGAAGAGCAGCTCTCCACTCAGAAGTCTACCTTGGAGAATAAAGAGATCTTCATCAAAAATCTCCACGAGCAGCTGGATAGATTAACATATCAATTCCACAAACAGCCCAGGGAGTTCTGGATGGCTGGATACAACGAAGCTCTCTTTCACTTGGACGATCGTATCCAGAATGCCAATAGTGAGGGCTACAAGCAAGGTTGGTTGAATGCCTTAGGTGTGCTGCAACTCGAACATGGTCATTACCTGTGGGACTATCATGATCCTGTGCTGCTCGACTTACTCGTGCCATCATTCAAACTGGACATGAGTTGGATCCCTGCTCGGGCCATTCCTTGGAGCTTGATTTCCAAATATCTCGGTGACTACAATCTCCATTCAATTATTGAAGTATCTCATCCCGAGCACCTTCTAGATCGACCATCCGTGATGAATATCAGGATGTTAAAGGATCTCAACTTCATAAATTCTCCCCTGGCTTTAAATGATCTGCCCGCTGGCGAGGAACCTGTGTCAAAAGCAGAGGGGAAAAGACCAGTAGAGTAGGAATTTTGATGTAATAGTTAGTATACATTTCAATATCAATATAACTTTCATTTCATTATCAATGTAATCTATTCTTTGATTTAATGAAAGACTTTTATTTTTATTTGCTATTGTCTTATAACACTTTATATTTACGCATGTGTATCTGATAAAAAGATAACAATATTGTGTAGTTTGCGGATCAACTTATTGTCGAATAGTTTGAACTTGTGGTAGTCATTTGGTAAAAATAATATTTTGTTTCTCGACCAACTCAGTAATAATTAAAAAGTTACGAGTATAAAAAATGTTGCTCGATCACTTTAAATTTGTCGACCAACTACAGTTAGTGGGTTTTTATCCCCGACCAGCCATAGTTGGTAGATTTTTCTCTTAAATGTTTCCGACCAACCAAGGTCAGTAAATTTTGCTTGTCGACCAACTACATTTGGTGGGTTTCTATCCCCGACCAGCCATAGTTAGTCTTTTTGAAATAATTTTACCTTCCGACCAACTCAAGTTGGCATTTTCGAGAATATATTTACTTCCTAACCGACATAAGTTGGCATTTTTAGGAATACTTTTATTTCCCAAGAAACATATAGTTTTATTTCCCTTAGGAATTCAAATTTTACTTCCCGGAGGAATACAAGTAGCTTTACTTTCCAGAGGAATACAGGTAGCTTTACTTCCCGGAGGAATATAGGTAGCTTTACTTCCCGGAGGAATATTGGTAGCTTTACTTCCCGGAGGAATATTTGTAGCTTTACTTCCCGAAGGAATATAGGTAGCTTTACTTTCCGGAGTAATATTGGTTTCTGGACCAACCTTAGTTGGCATTTTCGAGAAAAAATTTGAGTAGCCTGAGCTTTGCCGAGTAGTGTGTAGCACTAGTATTCCCCAAAAAACTTTCAATAAAAAGAAAGAATTCGGCAGAATATCTTCATTTTATTCATCACTGATAATATTTGCGCAGGTGCTCTGCGTTCCATGCATTCTTAAACTCCTCCCCTTCTAGAGTTGCTATTCGGTAAGTTCCTGGTCGAACAACTTCTGTAACTCGGTATGGTCCATGCCAGTTTGCCTCCAGCTTATTGTGCTTTTGAATTACTTTCTTCAGCACATAGTCTCCTTCTTTCAGGTCGCACTTCTTCACTCTCTTGTTGTAGAACAAAGTTGTTCGCTGCTGGTAAGCAGCATTTCTAATGGCTTCTTCTTCTCTAACTTCCTCGAGCATGTCTAAATCCAATCTTCTCATTAAGTCGCTGACAGGGGAGTTGAAATTCAGTACCCTGTGTGTTGGGAGACCCAACTTATCAGGTATAATAGCTTCACTTCCAAAGGCCAGCATTTAAGGTGATTCTCCAGTTGCTACTCGGGGAGTTGTTCGGTAAGCCCACAGTACTGACTGTAACTCGTGGATCCAATTTTCTTTCGCATCATCCAGTCTTTTCTTCAAACCATTCAGCAGTGTTCTGTTTGTCACTTCAGTTTGTCCATTGCTTTGAGGATGGCCTGGTGCTGAGTGGATCTTCAAAACATTTGATTGATGACAATAGGTAGCGAACTCCTCGTTATCGAATTGTGTTCCATGGTCTGTGATGAAAGCATGAGGAAGACCATATCGACAAATGATGTTCTTCCAAATAAATTGGTACACCTTCTCGTACGTCATATCAATGAGTGGCTCAGCTTCTACCCACTTAGTAAAATAATCCACTGCGACGACGAGGTATTTGAATCTTCCTCGGATCGTTGGTAGTGGCCCAACCAAATCAATTCCCCACATGGAAAATGGCTAAGGGGAAGTGATGGGTGTCAATAATGCTTGTGGAGTTCTTCGGATGGAGGAAAAGCACTGGCACTTATCACATTTCTTGGCGTAGGCTACATAATCAGCCCTCATCGTCGGCTAGTAATATCCCTGCATCATCATCCTTTATAAAAGCGTTCGACTTGCTACATGAGCTCCACAGGACCCTTCATGGATCTCTTCAATCAATTCTTTCACCTCGGAGGGATGTACACATCTTTGCAAACCTTCCATAATTCCTCGTCTATATAAAACATCGTTAGTTAATACATACCGAGCAGCTTTAAACTTCAATTTCTTGGCTGCGAGCTTGTCAATTGGCAGTTCTCCCTCCTCAATATATGCCCTGATGGGATCCATCCAAGATGATCCTAAATCAAGGGTGATAAAGTTCATCGCCAAATCTTCATCTATACTCCGAACAGCTAAAACTTCAATTGGGATTGTTCTTCGTAGCTCGGTACGAGTAGCTGATGCTAATCGAGCTAAGGCATCTGCTCTTGCATTCTCCATTCTCGATATTCTGACCAGCTGAATAGCAACAAATTCTGATACCAACTCCATCACCTTTGCATGGTATTTGATCATTAATTCTCCTTTAACTGCATATACTCCCAACATTTGATTTATAATCAATTGAGAATCACTGAAGATAATAACCTGCTGCGCCTCTATAATTTTTGCCAAATTAAGACCTACAATCATGGCCTCATACTCAGCTTCATTATTGGAAGCTTTGAATTGGAAACGTAGGGCGTACTCCATGTCGACCTCCTCCGGAGTGCTCAAAACTATCCCTGCCCCACTGCCTGTTGTGCAAGATGAGCCATCTACATATAGTCTCCATATAAGTAACTCGTCTTCAAACTTCTGATCTGATAGAGTTCCTCGGAGAAATATTTGTTGCTTCCTTTCATCTTCCCTTGATATTTCTCACTCTTCGTCGATCATCTTTTCTTTCCCTTTTACCAATCGGAGTTGGCCTGAGCTCGAATTTGATGATCCCGTAACATCCACTTGCTCTTTTACCAATCGGAGTTGGTCTGAGCTTGTGTTTGTTGATCCTGTAACATCCACAGGTTGATCAACGAGAAACTTTTTCTCCTCGGGGGTATCAGGATAAGTGAATTCTTCTATAAAATCTGCTACAGCTTGACCTTTTAGCGATGATCTGGGTTCATAGACTATATCGTATTCTCTGAGCTCTATTGCCCAGTACATCAATCTCCCTGATTTTTTTGGTTTATGAAGGGCTTGTCTCAACGGCATATCAGTATATACGACTATAGTATGAGCCTGGAAGTATGGCCTCATTCTTTTACTCGCCTTAATCAGCGCTAGTACCAATTTCTCCAGCCTGAGATATCTGATCTCTGCTCCTCGGAAGGCCTTAATTGTGTAATAAATTGGCTTTTGTACTCCATTCTCCACTCTGATCAACGCCGAGCTAACTGCATTCTCGGACACAGCAAGGTATAAATACAATTTTTCTCCCATCACCGGCCTGGACAACAGTGGAGGTGCTCCCAAGTATTTCTTCAAGTATTGAAAAGCATTCTCACATTCATCATTCCACTCAAAAGTCTTTCGGAGTATCTTGAAGAATGGGAGACATCGATCAGTTGCTCGTGATACAAATCTGTTGAGTGCTGCTACTCTTCCTGTAAGACTTTGCATCTCTTTCTTCTTCGTTGGAGATCGCAGCCCTAATAGAGCTTTGATCTTTTCAGGATTCGCCTCAATGCCTCGTTGGTTGACAATGTATCCGAGAAACATGCCTTCTCGTACTCAAATATGCACTTCGTCGGGTTCAGCTTCATTTGGTATTTATCTAGTTGATCAAATGTCTGACTTAAGTCAACTAGATGATCAACAGCTTTTTTTCTCTTCATCGGCATATCGTCAACATAGACTTCCATATTGCAACTGATTTGTTCAACAAAGACTTTGTTCATCAGCCTCTGATATGTCGCACCTGCATTTTTCAAACCAAAAGGCATAACATTATAACAATAAGTTCGCCTAGGGGTAATGAAAGAAGTACTCTCCCTGTCTTCAGGTTTCATTTTAATCTGATTATAGCCAGAATAAGCATCCATGAAACTCAGCAGCTCGTGTCCCGAGGTAGCATCGACTAGTTGATCAATTCGGGGTAATGGAAAGTGATCCTTTGGGCATGCTTTGTTGAGGTCGGTGAAGTCTACACACATCCTCCATTTGTTGTTCTTCTTCTTTACCATCACCACATTGGCTAACCAGTCTGGATATTTAAAATCTTCAATGAAGCAAGCTTTCTGGAGTTTCTCGACTTCCTTCTGTATAGCTTGATTCTTTTCGGGGCTGAACACTCTTCTTCTTCGCTTTACTGGCCTGATCTCCTTATTCACATTAAGTTCGTGACATAAGAAATTTGGATCTATTCCTGGCATATCTTCATGACTCCACGCAAAAGTTTGCTTTCTGCTTCTAAGGAAAGTTATCAATTCCTGTTTCAGTGAGGTTTCCAACGATGAACCTATTTGAGTAGTTCGTTCAGGGTGCTCGTCGTCCAGAATGATGTTTTCAGTAGCTTCCACCACTTGACCCTTCACGAGTTGTGACTCATCTCTGGGATCCAATGTTTCAATTTCTTCCCCTTCTTTCACTTGATAAGTAGCAATCTTTTTCCTTGATTCCTCCAGTTCCTCTTGCTCGGCGGATGAATAATAGCATTCCCGTGCTACTTTCTGATCACCTTTAACAACTCCTACTCCAAAATTTATTGGAAATTTCAGGCACTGATGCACCGTAGATGGTACAGCCTCGAATTTCTTCAATCCTACTCTTCCCATGATGATATTGTATGATGATTGAACATTCTTATCCATCACAAAAAAATGTATTCTTTCTGTTCGACAAGCAGGCCACGTACCAATGAATATATCCAACTTGATCGTCCCAAGTGGAAATACTTTCTCGCCAGCAAAACCGATGAGGGGTCTATGATAAGGCTCCAGTTGAGATATCTTTAGATTTAAACAATCGAAGCACGAGTAGAACATGATGTCTGCTGAGCTGCCATTATCGACCAGTACTTTTGAAATCATTACCTCCTCCATTCTCATCTTGATCACCAATGGGTCATCATGAGGATATAGAACACCTGCAAGGTCATTCTTTGAGAACCCAATAACCAATTTCTCTTTGTTCACCTTTCTCGGGCGATCTTCCTCAGCTATATTTATTCATTGAATGTACGAGCAAGCTTGAGCCTCACAGAGGTAAGCTGTTCTTTCGGCAGTAAGGTCTCCTCCTCCTGCATCTCCACCTGTTATAACATTACAGTCAAATGACCCAAAGTGTATTGAAAATACCTCTCGTTTTAGCTGTCTTGGTCTCTTGGGAAGATCGGAGTCATCCTCGGGATCAACTTCATGGTTTCTTTTCTTGTTCTCCTCTGCTCGACGAGGAGATCTAAACCTATCTCTTACTCGGTCATTGTTCTTTCTTTCGCTTCCATGATCAACATACTTTGATAGCTTTCCTTGTCTGATGAGTGTTTCAATCTCATTCTGAAGAGCTATGCAATTTTTGGTCATATGGCCATGATCTTTATGAAACTCACAATACTTTGCTTTATTCCTCTTATCAGGGTCTGCCTTCATTTTCTCTGGCCAGTTGAAGAAAAGTTGAAATCTTACCCCGAGGAAGATTATTATACCATATTTGAGCAGATCCCGTAAGAGTTCCCGAGAATGCTCTGCATCTCATCTCATCTGGAACAGCATAGATGTCGTCTGCAACCTGGAATTGTTCTATATGAAGGACAGGGTCAGTCTTTCCATCATATTTGGGGGTCACAACAGGTGCTTTGAACTTTGATGGTGTTGGAAAATCTACAATGGACTGGACAAAAGGTGTTCCTCGAACAAAGGTTCGTTGTAGATGGTTCTTAGCTTTAACCATTTCTCCCAATCTATCCTCTAGCCTTTGAATAGAGCCTTTCCATAAATCATTTCCTTCCTCGGGCCTGTTGGTTCGAGCAACTGATCGCGTTCAGGTGGCTTCCTGGGATCTATCTTGACGAGCAACTAGTCGCGACTGGGCAGATCCTTCCCTTTAGTCTGATAGTCATCGAAAACTCCTCGATGGGGCTCTAGGAGGACTTTTGCTCCTCCTAGGACCTAATCGATCGAAAGGAAATACTCTGCTTAATCTTTCTAGTGCACTGGCCCTTTCTATGGAGAGAGTGATACGTTGTTCAGTATTTGTGGCTCGCACTGACGAAGTTCCTCTAGGTTGATAAGAAAAATCTTCAAACTCCTCATTGCGATATGAATTGGTACGCCTATTACGTGAAGAATATGCACGTGTATTTCTTTGAATACTTCGTGGTCTTGAATGGGTTGGTGCACCGCCATGGAGGGTTTGTATGAGTTGATGCATATTTTCTTGCATGACGGTCTGGCCCTGAGCCAGATTTGTCATTATTCCATCCAGATCTGGAATATTTGGCGGAGCAGATGGATTTGGAGGGCTTCCAGCGTTTCGATTGCTTGATTCTGGAATATCATCCATTTGTGATGGATTGTTTTTTATGGAAAAAAGATATCACTAGTCGTTTCCCACAGACGACGCCAATCTGTTGATGTAAAAAATTAGATCATATCTAATTATTCAATCACAGATAAATAAATGAGACAAAGAATTTTTAAAGTGGTTCAGCCTTATAAGAATGGCCTACGTCCACTGTTATGTTATTGCTGATTGTTGGGAATTCTCGATTATAAGTTATCTCAAGAAATTACGGTCCCTTTACAATGAGGATTGTACAATGTATTTATAGCCATGGGGCTGTAATGTGAAAGGGTAATACATTAAATGATGTACATATGAAAGAGTGATACATTCAATGCTCCTTAAGCGTATGCGTCTGAATGATAAGCATTTGATGCATAGTCAAACTATTGGTTATCCCGCTATTAATGCTTTGTTTGAGGTGCAGCTCGGACCGCCTGAGTTGCTCGGACCGCCTAAGCTTCTCGGTGCTCAATCGTTCCTCGGAGAGTTCTCGTTCCTCGGAGCGTATGAGTTCCTTGGGGAAATAGAGTTCCTCATTGTAGTATGGTTCCTCGGAGCGTGTGAGTTCCTCGAAAGTGTTTGTTGTTGCCACGTAGACTGCCACATGTCTTCACTTTATTGATCCATGTCAGCAGACTAAATTTGGTATCAACGGGGCAAAAGAATAAGAAATGCTCAACAAAAATAGCAAGAAAAGAAAAGCGTAAAAAATAGAAAAAAAAAAGAAAAAAATGAGCAAAAGCCCGGAAAAGGACTAATGGACATCTTAAGAATAGTTTCCAATTCCAAGTTTCCCAAACCCATTTCCTTATAACCATTACACCTTAAAACCCGAAAAAGTCCTAACCGAGTCAAAATTGCGAAACTAGTTACCCCGTGGAGAGCTAAAACACAAAGGATAATAAAAGTGATTAAAGGTGGGAATTAGCGGCGATGTTCCTGTTTCCCTATAACCGTAATCCGATGATGAGATCCATTTACCATAGAATTTTATCTTTCTATTTATGTGCGTGAACTTGGTTTCAATGCATTTACTCTTTATATCACGCACACTGAGAGAAATAGCCACACTTTCGAGAGATTTGTTTGTGAGAGAACTCCGTGAGAATTTGAATCAAAATGAATTTTAGAATATGTAACGTAATTGTCAATCAGTGGAATTTCGAGGTTAAATTTCTGGCTTCACACACACACACTGTGATTTGAGACTCTTGAATGTGAATTGATAATGACTATTTTCTGGATAAGTTTGAATTATATTATTTTGAGTTTTGTTTGAGTCGAATTTTGTGGGTATATTCACTGCAAACCATCACGAGACACAACTCGTCCTACTAGGGTGACCTAGGGGTTTAAAGGCTTTTTGTATATGCTCAATGCAATCGCTTGACCGCGAAAGTGGTAATATATCCAATAAAATGAAATTTTTAACAGTTGACCCATAGTTACATTATTTTACATTGCTCGGAACGCGCAAAGTTCTAAGTTATGGGGGTTTAATTAGGCCCAAATTCTTCCGAATTTAGCCCCTTAATTTAGAGACTTTTACCATCTCGAATAATGTAAAATTAGTGTAATTATCGCGTTTCCTCGACACTAACTCCTTCTAATAAGTACATCTAGTTTCATGTATTTCTCCTAAATTTTTCAGGTATTTGAAGCATTGAGGAAGAAAGAAACTGAAAAAGCAATGAGCAAAGTCAAAGAAGGAAAGTCAAAGGGCAATTTCGTAAATTTATAGCCTCGTCCGGAGTTAAAGCCAACTATAAAGTTGAAGAGAATTCAATTTCAAGAACTTTGGTAGAAACGACAAGTCAATCCGAGCTCCGATGATCAAGTTACAAATATTTAAAGTTGAGAAGGAAACAAGGAAAAGACCCCTGGATGAAAAAGGGGGGTAATTCGGACATTTTATTGGAAAAGGATCCAGACCGCCTCAAAAGAAAAGTTTTTTCCCAAACTAGGGGGCGATCCGGACCTTTAATTAGAAAATGATATGGTCCGCTTTGGAAAAAAACTTATGTTTCAAAAAGGGGGGGGGGGTGGGGATCTGGACCTTTTTCCAGAAAAGTATCTGGACCGCCTTAAATGCTGAGGAGCCCTGTCTCGAAACAAGGGGAGATCCGAACCGCCTACCCCAACCGGTCCGGACCGCCTGCCCCGAACGGTCCGAACCGCTTTGGGTTTTCTTCAATTTTTATTCTTTTTTCTCAAAGTTTTTATGGGTCAAACTCTTGTGAATTTCGGACCTATTTATTCTAGTTTGTTACATAATAATAGGAGTTCGATTTTTTAGGTTAGCTAATTAGGAGTAGAGGATTTTTGTAGTAAAAAACCCTAGTTTTTCATAAGAAGATTTGGCTGTAAGGATTTTCATTTAATTTATGCAATTCAAGTAATATCTTTGCCTTTAATTTTCAATTACTTAGTATTTTAATTGTTGAGTTGAATTTTCAATTAGTTTCTTTAGAGTTAATGTTCTATTTCTTAAACACTCTTTTTTTCTCTAAGTTAATCATGTCTAGCTAATTTTCTAAGGGTTGGGGTGCATGAACCCCACTCGATGTAATTCACGATAATGGGAAGTATACTTTTGAATTAAAATCTTAGATGAATCGTGTTGCGTGACTGTTACAACCGTCATAGAAGTTTTGATCCCGTTTCTCCTAGGTAATTGGGATGCTTAAGAATGCGACGCGCGTGGTAGCTAATACGACACCGCTTTACTCGTCCTTTGATTACATACTATGCGGGCTACGATCCCTCATATATGTAATGCTTGGGAGTACTAAAGACCGGGTTCATTTAAAATTATATTTCGGAATCTAGTATCCTACGAAGTGAATTACTAGGGTGTGGGGAATTGTAGCCCGACCTATTGTTCTCCTTTCATAGTTAATCCGAAAAACCATTTGTCATCAGCTTTTTGTTTAATTAGTGTAGTTTCATTTTGTTCACTCTTAGTTTCTTTAGTTAATCTTTCTCCACTTTGCATCTAGCTGTAGTTGTTTCATATTCCAAATCACCTTTTCATTCTTTTTAGAGTCAAAACTAGGTTACTCTCATCTTTCTAACGTCTTCACGACTCTGTCGTCCTTTTTCCATGAGGATCGATACCCGACTTATCGGATTATTACTTGAGCGACATGCTTGCACTTGAGCCTAGATAGTACGCACACTAGAACACATTTGTGGTCGTGTCGGAAACTAATAAGGGTCTTATGGTGACCTTCAAGTTTGCTATCTCGCAGTCCCAAACCTCTGAAGTAGTTATTGAATAAGTCGTTGGATGAACTACTGTTGTTGATCAAAACTCTATCAACCTTTCCTTACTAGACCATCATCATGACAACCAGAGGGTCATCATGTGGATAAATCACCACTGACAAATCATCTTCAGAGAATCCTATCACTAATCAATCACTGTTCACTTTCCTTGGGCGTGTGTCCATATCACTAGAAAAGTTAATTTGTTGAATGTAAGAGCAGGCTTTGGCTTCATTGAGGTAGGCTTTCTTCTCTGCTATTTCATCTTCTCTGCTAGATTCACCTCTAGCAATAAAGTTATATCCAAAAGAGATAATTTTTACCTCGCGCACAAGTTCCGTATATCTCCTTGTAAAGTCCATATCTTTTTCGGAGTCATCATCCCTATCTCGTTTCTTGTTGTCTCCTTTTCTATAAGGGGATTTCCACCGTCTTCTAGGCTCTTGCTCATCCGAATGGTTTGTTTGGCATCCTTTATTCATGAACTTTGACATTTTTTCTCTTTGGATCATGTTCTCTATCTCATTCTCCAGAGTTGTCCAATTGTCAGTGTATGGTCGTGATCTTTATAGAACTCATAGTATTTACTTTTATCTCTTCAATTTGGAGGACACTTCAGCTTCCCAGGCCATTTTAGGTCTCTACTCTTATGAATCTCTTCTAGAATATAGTGAATGTTGACGGTTATAGGAGTGTATTCATCGTATCCTTTTGGCTTCTTTACCTTTTTATCTTTCTGCTCTGAGCTCTTATTGGCATCAGTCTTAGAGTTGTTAGTCTCTTTAGCTGCCATAACCTCATTGGCATTCATAATTTTATCGACTTTAGCCAATAATTCGATCATAGTCTTGGGTGGTTCTTTAGCCATTGCATAGTACAACTTCTCAGGTAGCAAGCCACTCATCAATGCAGTGATCATCGTTTTCTCATAGTAGTCGACGATCTCTAACGTTTTACTATTAAGTCGGGTGATGTATTCACGATTGATCTCTACAGCTCTCTAGCAAACACTTAGTAAATGAGCTACCCTTTTAAATGGTTTAACTCCAATGCAGAAATTACTGCCGAATAAATCATCCATCTATTGAAAGCTGAAGATCTTTCCTCATGATAAATTATCTTACCAAATTTGTGCCGACCAAGTAATAGTACTAGAACATGATCGGCCACCCAATTCATAAGGGACTGAATAAATGTTGACAACAGATTGATATTGCTCCACATGTAGTACTGGATTCATTTTTCCATCATACTTTGGAGTTACCACGGGTGGTTTGAACTTGGTAGGTGTGGGGTAATTCACAATTGAAGCTGTTAGAGGTTATCCTTTCATGAAACTCCTGTGTAAGGGATTTTTTTAACTTTGCTATCTCCACCAAATGATCCTCCGGTCGTTAGATTGAGGCCTTTTATGTCTAGTCATCTGTATTAGCCTTGGATAGTTATAGATTCTCGATCATTCTTTTTCATTAAGCTCTCTCCCTGGGAAGTTTACTCGGTGCATATTAACCCCCGTACGCTAGTCCTTGAGCTGACAAATCCTTATCGATGATCGATGGATCCTCTAGGTTTTCTATGATGATGACCCTTCACTACTTGGGTACCTAGCCGATCAAATACTGAGCCCCTTCATATCCTCTATAACATGGATGACCTTTCCTCTAATAATGATTGCTCTTCATAATGATTAGTGGTCTTAAGGAGTGAGGTGGCTCTTGGGCGGTTGGATCTATCATCTATTGATCTATAATATCTAGATCTACTTTTTTCATCTCGTGATCTGACATTGATCCTGGTAGGTTCTAAGAGTGCACGGTCGTGATAGGTTGATTGCCTATCTCCATAAGGTGTGGGAAGGAACATTTATCCTCTCCTATTAGTGATTTTTTGCCTAGATGGTATGATAGGGTCTGCTATGGGCCTACTTTGACCGACTTGAAGCATCTGAGTCAATTGCGTCACTGTTTACTATATTGTATCTTGACCTTCATCTATGCTCATTAAAATTCTTTAGACGTCCCCCATCCCCACATGTGTGGATGGAGGAGTGATTTCATTTTCCCTACTACTTTCAATATTATCCCTTATTTGTTACGACAAAGGAGCTGACAGGTGAATTTAAATAAGAAATAATAAATAGGTTGTCTTATCGTTTCCATAGATAGCGCCATCTGTTATTTTCTAAAATTGATGTTAGGATAATTTTAGGTATTAGCTAAATAATACCAATAATAAACTACAACATATATAGAAGAAAATTATTTGAACATTAAAGAGATGAAAAATAGAGAAAATGATAAGAGATTAGACGTGGTTTAGCCCAAAGAGGTGTCTATGTCCACGGGTGCAAAGCTACTTTATATTAGGTCATAATACAAGCTCTCAATGGTCTTTCTAGGGTTATATGTTTTCAATTTTCTCCATATCCCATCTATGGGATATAGTGGGCTATTTATAGTAGGGGAAAGAAGAAGAAGAACAAGTGGAGTGCCTTTCCAAGTCAGGCAGTTACACCTTTTTACATTATTGATGACTACCAATCGTGTGCTAGCTTGGGGGTTTAACCGACATGCATTTATATAAGAGATTATAGATATTCCCGCATGTATCTAAGTCTTGACATTCTGACTTGTTGGTGGTTAGCCTTCTTGCTGGTGGTCGGTCATACTGTCGATCAGTAGAGGATATTAAGCCAACCAAGATAATGACTTCCAGATAATGCCTAATTGAATATTTCATGATAACAAGTGTCAAAACTTCATTGGTCCATGCTATACTCTAGTTTTACGATACAAAGTTATAATGCTGGTTTGGGGTTAAGGTTATGAAATGCAGGGATATTTATGGATTCAAAAGTTTTTTGGGAGGAATACTCTTGATGAATGGAAAATTACGAGCAATTTTAAAATTGGAATATAATTTCCATAAACGCAGTAGATATAACATTGGAGCGTGACAGAGATTATTAAACACTATTTACATCAAGGAAAACTTTCTCTTTCGTTTCTTTTATTCTTTTATTCTTTTTCTCATATTTTTCTTTTTTTCTTTTTTCTTTCTTTCTTTAATTTGTTTCTCTTTCTTTAATTTTTCTCTTCTCTTTTTGTTACTTTTGTTTTTATTTTTCTTCTTTCTTTTTCTCTTCTTTTTCTTTTGTTTTTGAAGAGGTAAAAATCCCGAGGTAAAAGCTTTGATACCAATTCGAGGATACGTGATATAAATTGTTATGGGATTCACAAATTTCAAATTTTAAACTTATTTAAATTGAGTCAATCTTCAATCCAAATTAATTAAACCCTAATCATGCATCTGTGTGGATAAATCAAACATCCAAACACAAATCAATCGGAAAATAAATTCAGGATAAAACCCCTTTCGGGTAAAACCTTTTATTTCACTATCTAACGTAAATCGCAACTTACAATTACACAATGAAATCTGCAATGAATCTCCCACATAAAATCCACATAGACCGTAGTCGTTAGCAAATAGGCCCTGCAAGAACTATCAATCCAGCAGTAGAGATAATCTTCTCTACAAGAGAAACTTTGACAAGAAGTGTTTTGGGTTCCAAAACTATTCACCAAAGTATATGGGATGATTTTGTGAATAAAAAACAAAGTGTTGTGCCCTAAAAGTGAAGACTAAAATTCAGCACAGTTTTTGTTTGGAAGAAGTCTTAATGAAATAGTTTACCAAAGCATGTATTTATAGCTAAACAAAACACTTGAGGAGGCGAAGGTCATTCGAATGACATTGCCTTATCGTTTGAATGACATTAGATGTCATTTGAATGACTCTAAAAATGACCTTAAAAATGCGAAACAATATGTGGTTGTTTGAAGCACAAAAGGAACAACCTATCTCACGACCTATCAAATGACATATGATGTCGTTCGAAGGGGTCATCTCAATGACTTGTTAATGTCGTTTGAACGACATTGCTTTGTCGTTTAAACGACATAAGCGAAATATATTATTTTAAAAATCACACCTACATGTCTTCTAAAAAATATTTTTACTTAGAAAAATGCCTCATTTTGATAAAAAAAATAGTTTAAAAAAATATCCCAATACTATCGTAAACCAAATTCGAAACTTAAACACAATCCTTACCAAAATCAATCTCGTAGATGTCTGTTGTTGAAGAACTTGATATTTGAATCCATCGTTTTAAATAAATGATCACGAGCTTTCTTCGACGGCCGTAGCGGTAAACGATATACTTAATGTAAAATCACGACTATGGAAATTATGTCCTTACAAATCACCCCTTATGTCTATGCCGGTACAAAATAAAAACAATCTGAATTATCAATGTTGATGTAAAAAATTAGATCACTCTAATTATTCAATCACAGATAAATAAATGAGATAAAAGATTTTAAAGTGGTTCAGCCTTATAAGAATGGCCTACATCCACTGTTATTTTATTGCTGATTGTTTGGGAATTCTAGAGTACAAGAAATTCCGTTCTAGATCCCAAAGTTTGGATTCAGGATCCTCCCCCTTTACAATGAGGATTGTCCAATGTATTTATAGCCCTGAGGCTTTAATGTGAAAGGGTAATACATTTAATGATATACATATGAAAGGGTAATACATTTAATGCCCTCTTTGCGTGTGCGTCTGAATGATAAGCATTTAATGAACCAGTTGAACTGTTGGTTATCCAGCTATTAATGCTTTGTTCGAGATGCAGCTCGGACCGCCTGAGCTTCTCGGTGCTAATGAGTTCCTCGGAGAGGTCTTGTTCCTCGGAGCATAAGAGTTCCTCGGAGAGGTCTTGTTCCTCGGAGCATAAGAGTTCCTCGGAGCGTATGATCATCTCGGAAGTGCTTGTTGTTGCCATGTAGATAGCCATGTGTCTTCATATGGTTGGTCCACGTCAGCAGATTAAATTTGGTATCAACAGAAGCCTCCAATATTTCATAGTTTGAAATTTGAGGAGTATGGAACATTCTTTCTCGGAATACGGTAGCTTTAAATAGTTCTTCCTGATTTTTAGGATCATCTCCCTTATATTTATTTCTCCTTCCTAATTCGTAGAATCATGCTTTTTTGGACTTTTCTGCTCGCTTTGGTTCCCGCGTCACTTTTCGTCTTTTTAGCTGTTGTTGTTCGCTTTGATTCCCGCGCCAATATTTAATGCCTTTTTAACCGCCGGTAACGTAATCATCTTTTTTATAATCATTACTTCGCCAGTTCCCAAGGCAAGGTATTTAAACTTCACAGAGATTCCCATCGTCTTCTATCTTTTCAAATTTTCATCTTCGAGTTTTTCATTGTCTTCTACTCTCTTGTGCGGTCATCTCTTCCGTCGTTCATTGTCAACAGCTTTAGTCTTTTTTCTGTAAGATCTTCTTTCTTCTTCTTCTTCTTCTTCATTTCTTTTAATTCATCATCATGGTTTACCCTGTTGAGTCTCTTGACAAATTTCGATCTGATTTTTCCATTCCTTCTTGGGTTGTATTGGAAGAGCTTTCTGAGCCTTCTAATTATTTCAATTTGGCTGAGGGACATTGGTTCCCCAGTCTCTTTTTTGCTGAGTGTGGATTTTCTTTTCCACCAAATCCTCTGTGTCTGGCATTTTGTCAGTACTTTGATGTTGTTCTTATCTGGGGTCTTCATCAAAGGGTTGCTGACGAGCACATTCGATCAGCCTCCTATCTTCTCCAATACAAGAGCTATACAACTTCTTTCACTGCTCGTCCAGTGATCAGTGAAGCAGAGCCAGTACCACCTTCTGCAAGTTCTTCGCCAGAATCTCATGTTCCGTTGAGCGAAAGGATGAAGAAGAGAAGGACTCCTGCTCTGTTTGAGAAAACTGCCTCCGGCTCTGGGGAGGTAAAAAGGATTAAGATTGATCCCCCAAAGGAGGTGACAAAGAAGACTGGTGCAGATCCTCCAGCTGCTCCTGCTAAAGTCTCCGAGAAGGTTGCTGATAAGCCCGCAGTGGCTCCGAGTAGCTCTGCTGCTCCTGGAAAGGTGATTGTGTTATCACCGACCAAGGATTCTTCCTTGGTTGTACTTGTTCCCCCGAGGAGGCTGAAGAAGAGCTCCTCGATCAATTTGGCTGACACCACCATTCAGCCCCCTGCTGCTGGGACTAAGGTTCCCATATCTTTTCCCCCGAGCTCTGACATGAGCTCGGTAAAGTCCTTGACCATTCCCGAGGTGCAAGGTAATGAAGATAACCTTACTCGGGATATGGTTACTTCTTTGGCTGCTCGTCATCTTGCTTCAGTAAGCACCTTTACATTGGACTTTTCATATTTTCCTTTGTTATTTCTCACTTTTGTTTCTGACTTTGCTTTCTCTTTCTGTTTATAGTTGACGAGCTGCTTTAACATAATCCTTAAGAAGGATGAAGCAATCAAATCTTCTTGCTCCTCGTCCAGTGTGGAGGGAGCTCTGAAAGAAGCTACCAAGTCCTTGGAGGAATCTCGCCAGAGCTACGATATTGATAAGGCAGCCTGGTAGAAGAAACTTGCTTCCTACGAGCAGGAGAAAACTCGGGTTGCTGAGGCCTCCAGGGATTTGGAGAGGAAAGTGAATGCCTTGGAGAAGGCTAATAAAGAGATCGATGTGAAGCTTCATACTGCTGGGGAATTTGAAAACAAATTCAAGGCTGCTGAGGAGAGGTTGGTCCAACTCCAGGAAATAACTCGGCAGAAGGAGGAAGCTGAATAAAAACTGAAGGCTGCTGATGTTTTGCTGGCCGAGAAGCTTGCCTTGGAGAAGGCCAAAAGGAAAGCTGTCGTGAAGAAGTCCTGCAGCTCTGGCTGGGACAAAGGTTGGGATAAGGGATGTGCTGCCATGGTCTCTCAAGTGGATTATGGCAGTGTAAAGTATTTCAGGGATGGATGGGTTGTTTCCCTTCAGGAATTGAAGGTCGACGAGTCATCCGAGCTCTTCCAGAGATACATCCCTGGTCCCCCTCCTACTCCAGAATAATTAGAAGAGGAAGAAGCTACCTCCGAGGAGTCTTCAATGATAGTGGGAGAAAATGCCCTAACCAGTCAGCATGCTGTTGAGCAAGGAGTTTCTTCTTCTGAGCAACAACTGGTGCTCTCCGAACAAGTCATAGTTCCCTCCGAGCAACCTGCCTCCTCTTCCCAACCTCCCGAGAAGGTTTTGGGAGATAAGGAAAAGGTGTAGTGTTGTTCGGTTTTCTCTTTCTATTTTTATTTTTTGTTTGTCAAATGTAACTCAAAACTTGTAACTTCAAATTTCATGATCTAATAAAACATGAGTTCTTTCTTCCATACGATTGTCTCTTTTCTATCCTGATCTTCTTGTTGATGGTTGTATTTTCTTTGTCTACTAGTTTCTGGCCAGGATGGATCTGCTATCTGTCAATGATACAAAGCCGATGCAGCAATGTAATGAATATTATAAGGCTGGTCACACAGACCTAAGTGCATCAGAAGTTGCCGACATCCTTGGTCATGATGCTTCAGAACAGGCTATTGAAGCTTATCAGTACCTGAAGTGTTTACTTGACCGAGCTGTGGCCAATAATGTGGCTTACCATGAAATGATTGAGGATCTTCAATGTACCCTAAAAGACCTTCAGAATCAGTACAAGGAATCGACTGCCCTGTTGCATGAAGGGTATGAGAAGAGGTATCAGCAGCTTTCTGCCGAGAAGGGCTACGAGAAGCTCATCGCTGGGTATGATGTCAGGGAGAGAACCCTAAAGGGTGAAGTTGAAGCATGTAGACAGATTGCCGAGCTATTGGAGCACGAGAATAACAATTTGCAGAAAGAGCTAGCACAGTTGAAGTCTGCAGCCTCTTCTTCAACAGCTATAATCCTAGTGACTGACGAGGGATTTTCATTTTTAGAGGTTGAGAATGCCAAATTGAGGCAAGAGTTGGACACCTTGAGGAGGTCGAGAACTTCCACATCTCCTCAGGGACGAGCAAGAGCTTCTCGGGGTCGAGGAAGAGCAGTTCGGGTTCTTATCGAGGAACAGAGGACAGCATCTGCCTTAGAGAACCAGGCCTTCCAACTAAAGGCGAAGAACTAAGCATTATCTGATATGTCAAAGAAGATTCGAGACCTGGAAAAACAACTCTCTGCAAAGATATCAGTGTTGGAGACTAATGAGCTTTTTGTCAATAGTCTCCACGAGAAGCTTGAAAGGCTAACGTATCAATTCCACAAATAGCCCAGGTAGTTTTGGATGGCTGGATACACTGAAGCATTATTTCACTTGGACGACCGTATCCAGAATGCCAATAATGAGGGCTACAAGAAAGGCTGGCTGAATGCCTTAGGTGTGCTGATGCTCGAACAAGGACACTATCTGTGGGACTACCATGATCCCGGGTTGCTCGACTTGCCTGTGCCACCGTATAATTTGGACATGGAATGGATCCTAGCTCGTGCCATTCCTCGGAGTTTAATTGCAAAATATCTTGGTGATTATAGTTTACATTCTCAATTTGAGGTATCTCGTCCCGAGCATCTTCTAGATCGACCTTATGTGATGAACGTCAGGATGCTGAAGGATATGAACTTCATAAATTCTCCTCAGTCTTTAAATGATCCGCCTGCTGGCGAGGAACCTGTATCGAAAGCTGAGGGGAAAAGACCAATAGAATAGGAGTTTTTAATGTAACAGTTAATGTACATATCGATGTAACTTTATTTTTATAATCAATGTAATTTATTTCGAATTTAATGAAAAACTTTCATTTCTGTTTGCAAATCTTAATTGCTATTGTCTTGTAAATATTAACACTTTACATTTATGCATATCTGTTAGTAAGATAATAATATTGTGTTGTTCATCGACCAACTTAGTAATAAAAGTTACAAGTATCAGTAATGTTGCTCGATCACTTCATAATAAAGTAATGAGTATAAAAATGTTTAAAATTTTTCCAACCAATCAAGGTTGTTAAATTGTGTTCGTCGACCAATTATAGTTAGTGAGAGTTTATCCCCAACTAACCATACTTGGTAAATTTTTGTATTTTTCATAAAATGTGTCCGACTAACCAAGATCAATAAATTCTTCTCGTCGACCAACTACAGTTAGTGGGTTTTTATCCCCGACCAACCATACTTGGTACAGTTTGGAATATTTTTTCCTCGTCGACCAACTACGTTGGTACAGTTTGGAATATTTCATTTCCTAGCCAAACAGGTTAGCATTTTTAGGAATATTTCTCCTCATCGATCAACTAAGTTGGTACAGTTTGGAATATTTTCTCCTCGTCGACCAACTAAGTTGGTACAGTTTGGAATTTTTTCTCCTCGTCGACCAACTAAGTTGGTACAGATAAATAATTATTCAATCACAGATAAATAAATGAGACAAAAGATTTTAAAGTGGTTCAGCCTTATAAGAATGGCCTACATCCACTGTTATTTTATTGCTGATTTTTTGGGAATTCTAAAGTACAAGAAATTCCGTTATAGATCCCAAAGTTTGGATTCAGGATCCGCCCCCTTTACAATGAGGATTGTACAATGTATTTATAGCCCTGAGGCTATAATGTGAAAGGGTAATACATTTAATAATATACATATGAAAGGGTAATACATTTAATGCCCTCTTTGCGTGTGCGTCTGAATGATAAGCATTTAATGAACCCGTTGAACTGTTGGTTATCCAGCTATTAATGCTTTGTTCGATATGCAGCTCAGACCGCCTGAGTAGCTCGGACCGCCTGAGCTTCTCGGTGCTAATGAGTTCCTCGGAGCATAAGAGTTCCTCGGAGAGGTCTTGTTCCTCGGAGCATAAGAGTTCCTCGGAGCGTATGATCATCTCGGAAGTGCTTATTGTTGCCATGTAGATAGCCATGTGTCTTCATATGGTTGGTCCAAGTCAGCAGATTAAATTTGGTATCAACAATCAATCAAATGCCTATACAAATCAAATACCCTCCCATGAACCAAAAAGTGGAAAGATGCTAAAAAATGTAAGTCTTAAAAAATATTCAACTTTAAATCTATTTAAATCAAATCTCTTTTCTTTCTTTATGCCTCTTTTGTGTGCTTTCCAAGTGATCGTCAAAGTCCCACACACAATAAACAAAACAAATACCTGCGTGACGTATCGAGTTTGAAATGAGATAGACAAAAATCCAATATAGTAAATCAATCAATTCTCAATTCTCAAATCTCCCCCATAATTCATAATTCATTAAATCTCGCCTTTTTTATTTGTCCGAAATAGAAAAGGAAAAGAATAAACAAAATATATATGGAGTGTCGTGACAAGCATAGAAAATATAAATCAATTACGCTCATGCAAGGATATACTCAAAAGTATCAACAAACTCTTTTTAATTTTTCAAAATTTTCAAGAAAAGATAATTTACAAAAACAACCCACGCCATGAATTTACACTAAGATAACCAAATCGTGGAAACGGAATGAATGGATGCGAAAAAATTCGATAGAAAAATAAACGCAGACATTCATAACATTTGTGCGCGATGAATATGGATACTCCTAACGAATGAACTCAAAATCGTTCTTAGGGGTAAAAATTGTTGAATTCAAATGACATAGACTCAATCTAATAAAAAAATCAAAGTCTAAAATGATTTCCTCACCAATAACGTCTAAAACTATGTAACGTTTTTTCAAGACTTTTTCAGTACGTGCAAACCCATTGATTTATTTCCAAGCAAACTCCCTCATGCATAATAATGATCTATATTTCTATTCAATTCTTTTCTTTTGAATGATCATATCAAACTAAACTAGTTTGGCCTTGGCTACTTTTTACAATACCACACTTTTTTGGCTTTTTTCAAATAACGGCTTTCACGCAAAGATTATTTGCTCCTTTCGTAGCCCTTTCTCGTATTCACTCATCATTTTTTCATATAAAACAAATTCCTCACGGGCAACAGTTCTTACATGAACTACTTTCATCGTTAAGTTTTATCGCATATGATTCGTTTTAAAGACATGATTGAGTTAAATACACTTCGACCAATATATAATAGAGAAGAACAATAATCAAATAAATCCGTGCAAGTGTGCATTAAAGAAAATCATGAGTCAAACATGTAGAAAGTAATCTCAAATCTCATCTTAATGACTCCAAGCATTATAAAGCACATGGATGAAATGATGTATCGTCTCAAAACACTATCAAATAGTCACATGGATATAGAATGATGTTTTGACTTGGTCATCCTAAATTTCCATCCATAAACGGTGTAAAATGACATACAAAAATCTTTTTGTATTTTTCCAAAACTTTTATCAAAATAAAATCTTTTTGGCTTTTTCAATTTTTTTCACAAAAAAAATAACATCTATTTGTATTTTTCCAAAAATTTTTAAAAACCAAAATCTTTTCGGTTTTTCGAAAAATAAAGGAAAATGGAAAAAATATATACAAAAGCGGTACACACTAGCAATAGGCATAAAATATCATCATTAAAATCATCATATGCTAGAAAACAAGTCTAAACCTCAACCATTAGGTGCGAAGGTTTTTTCCAAAGGTGGTGAAATCCTATGAAAAACATCCATCAAATCGTGTGAAGTTTTGACTAAATACTCAACTAGCTCTCTAAAATGATCAAAATCTTTCATGTGATGTGTAGGAGCATGTGAAGTATCATGTGTGGGTGTGCGTGTGGGAACATGTGTAATAGCATAACGAGGTAAAAACCTTTGAGACACGCTACCCAACTTAAAGCAAAATTTCCTAAGGTGCCCTATTTTCTTGCAATGGGAACAAACATAAACGGGTCTAGAAATGCCTTTCTTAAAACGACTTGGATGCGCTCTCCTACGTGGAAATGGACACCTAGGTGGATTAGGTCAAGAGCCATATGGATCTATCATAAACTCGAGAATCAGTTCTGGTGCAACATAGGAAGTAGACACATCGTCATAACCTATTCCTAATCTCTCAACATTACCCAAAAAGGGATCGAGGAGAATCTTTCCAACCTTCTTAGATGTATCCTCTATAGTAACCTTGACCTCCTGCGCACGTTGGATATCTCTCTCGAGTTGGGACACACAGGATTCAAGTTCACTCTTTTTCCATCCTAAGACAATCAACTACTCACTTAAATAACCCTTCACCTTCTCAAGTTGACTCGCCAACGCCTCATATACCCTCAAAACTTCTATCTCTCTCGATCTCTCCAAATCTAACACCTTAAGATCTAACTCTTTATTTAACTTCTTCGTCTTTAAGGTCTCGGTGTATAAATTTCTAAATGCATTTTGGAGACCTCTTTCACCCTCACATTCAATTTCACCTTTACTCTCACTTGAAACACTCAAACATCATCAGGACTCTCACGTATACAAGTGTCCTCATCATCGTGGGACAAACTAGATGTGCTCACGTGATTACCCAAATAGGCAACACACACATCATGTGATGATTTATCCCCAGAATCATTCACCTCGACATCATTAGCACTAAGAGTGGTTGACATAGAAATTTTCTTGCCCTTTCTCTTTAGCATAGTGGTATATTCAAACGCTTTGTGCCCTTTGCGCTCACACTCAAAACATCCCGCATCTTCCTCTTTCTTGCCGCTCCCTTTGGCCTCCTCTTTTTTTTTCTCAAAATCCTTTTATTAGAAGAATTTGCTTTGAAAGTTTTGAGAAACTCTTTAAGAGTTTTAGCAAACATGGCCACGTCAACAAAATCAAACTCTCCCTCAGACTCACAAACTCTATCTTTCTCCTTATTAATAGAAACTTCCTCTCCTTTTCTAGATTGTGCCCTAAGTGCAATCCCTCTATATTTAGGCTTAACGATTTTGGAAAACATGTCGGTCTCAAAATTTTCAAGGTGTCCTACGAGTTCTTCCAACCTAAGTGTATCTAATATCCCCAAAGATTTTAAAACAGTGACATTGGAATAAAACGGGATTGGAGTGACCTCAAAATCTTGTTGACAACTCTCACTTCATTAATTTTCTCACCCAAATTAAAACTCGTATTCACTATGTCCGACAACCTAGCAAAAAACTCGTCAAAACACTCGGACTCTAGCATGGTTATAGTCTCAAACTAGGTGGTCAAAATTTATAATTTCGATGCCTTAACCGTGTTGCTACCCTCATGTATCAATTGGGGGATATCCCATGCCTTTTTAAATGTGGTGCAGATAAAAATACGACGGAACTCATCAGCGGTGAGGGGTCCATAAGTAGTGCTAAGGCCACGGGAGTTATAGGTACTCCATTTATATTCATCCTCAGTCCAGTCAGACACTGGTTTGGGATTGGTGACCTTTTTAATGGTGAGAGTGGGAGGAGTCCATCCTCTTTCGCAAATAAGCCAAACGCATTCATCGATAGCCTTTAAATAAGATCTCATGCGGGATTTCTAATAGGAATAATTCGTACCATCAAAGACGGGCATCCGGTTATATAAGTTGTCCATCGAAAGAATTGCAAAAATTTTCAAAATCATTTAAAAAAATAACAATATCACAAAAAGTATGCAAAAAAAGAATCACTCGATAATTTAGAGCAACCGACTCTGATACCAATTTGAGGATTCGTGATATCAACTCTTTATGGGATTTGCAAATTTTCAATTTTAAACTTATTTAAATAAAACAATCTTCAATCCAAATTAATTAAGCCCTAATCATACATCTATGTGGATAAATCAAACATCCAAACACAAATCAACTGACAAATAAATTTCAGGAAAAAACCCCTTTCGGGTAACACCTTTTATTTCACTACCTAATGTAAATCGCAACTTATAATTACATAATGAAATCTGTAATGAATCTCTCATAGAAAATCCACATAGACCGCAACCGTCAGCAAATAGCCCCCATAAGAACTATAAATCCAGTAGTAGAGATAATCTTCTTTACAATAGAAACTTCGACAAGAAGTGTCTTGGGTTCCAAAATGATTCACCAAAGTATATGGGATGATTTTGTGAATCAAAAAAAAGTTTTGTGCCCTAAAAGTGAAGACTAAAATTCTGCAGATTTGCAATTTTTGTTTGGCAAAAGTCTTGGTGAAAAAGTCTTCCAAAGAAGGTATTTATAGCTAAACAAAACATTTCATACAACGGAGGTCGTTCGAACGATATTAGGTGTCGTTTGAACGACTCTAAAAATGACCTTAAAATGCAAAACAGTACGTGGTCGTTTGAAGCACAAAAGGAATGACCTATATCGCAATCTATCAAACAACATGTGATGTCGTTCGAAGGGGTCATTTGAATGACTTGTTAATGTCGTTTGAACGACAGAAGCGAGAAATATTATTTTAAAAAGCATGCCTACTTCTAAAAAATATTTTTACTTAGAAAAATGCCTCATTTTGATAAAAAAAAAATAGTTTCGAAAAATATCCCAATACTATCCTAAACCAAATTAGAAACTTAAAAACAATCCTTATCAAAATCAATCTTGTAGATGTCCGTTGTTGAAGAACCTTCATATTCGGATCCGTTGTTTTGAACAAATGATCGTAAGCTTTCTTCGATGGTGGTAGCGGTATACGACATACTTAATGTAAAATTAGGACTGTGGAAATTATGTCCTTACAGTTTCTTTTATTCTCAATCTGACATGCTCAATTGCAACCACATAACAAGAACATCATTCAATCCCAAGTACCATTCAAAACAAAGGTATATATATGATTTGAAAACTCCAATATGGAGTCAATTATGGGATTTTGGGTTATGAAGCAAAAGGCTATATTTAGGATCAAAGGGGTTGAGTAGGAAAACATATAGGGTGAGGTCAAGGTAAATATGGGTTAACTAACAAAGAAGGACTATGATACTTTCCTAAGATTTATGCCATTCTCGAGTTAACACAATTTTGAAAATTATGATCAAGTGACACATTTCATAATGATCTCAATTAATAAACGATCAAAGAACGAATAGTTAGATTAACGACGACTTTAATATTTTCAAGGAAGAAAGAGTAATGTATAAACACTCACAAATAAAGAAAAGAGAAAACCTCATTTGGCAAGTTTATACAATGCAACAAAATATTAACGAGTTATAAAAATCTCAAACCAAATCATTTAAACAAGAAAAGCATGTGTGCTCAAGGTTATAAAGTTTAATTTATGAAGTTTTTCATAATATCTATAATTCGAGGATTATAGTCTAATAAATTCTAAAATCGAGAACATGCATCATTTAATTATCAATTGGATTGGGAAATTATTTAAATATCATCGAAAAAAGGGCAAAATGCCCAACAAAGGGGAAAAAGATTTTTTTTTAAATCTTTAACTTTTTACAACAAAAGCATGCTTGGAAAAAACACGTGATCAAATCAATTAAACTAAATAAGAAATGGGAATAACATATCCTATATCCCTTAACTTAAACCTTGCATTTTCCGTAATGTGAATTAAAAACCAAGTTAAAGAGACGAAGAGAGAGAGATTACCCAAAATGGAGCAATCTCTAGAAAATATAGGTCTAAAGATTCTACAAAACATCTTAACACCAAGCATAACAAAAAAAGAAGAACTAAAACTTCAACGAATTACACTGGACAATTTGAACTACTATTTATGACCTACAATTTGAAATTCTAACTAACTAAACACTAGAAGTCAAAATTTTAAATGGTTCACCCAGACTATGATTTGACTATAATGGATAATTTGTGTACCCTCAATAAAGTGCATGCCTCTCAAAAAAATTGGGTTTCATTTATGCAATGAAAGGCATATATAAGGAGTAATAAATGAACCATCGCCAGTTAAAAGTTTTGGGGGGATGGGGGGGTGGGGTGGTAGATTTTAAGAGGGATAAGTAAACATGGGATACGAAAAAGATATAATTCCCTCCACATCATTTTTCAATTGTAATAGGAAGTGGAACACATGTAAGGGAGAATACTCATGGAGAGCATTTCGAAAAAGCATTCATTGACAAGAATTAGGTCAAAGTCATCAAGAATCTCATCAGATTCTTCTATTCCTTGCAATGATTCGACAACAGTGAACGGTAATAGAGATGAAATAAATTCAATCTCGATGGATGACTCCTCATCGCTCAAATATTGAATTTCGATAGAGAAAGATTCACTTTTAATGAAGTGTTCTTATAAAATTATTTGAGGTGAGACGAAACTCTTAACCTCCTCTTTATTTTTCAAAGAAGAAATAATCTCATTTCAAGGTGCTTCCTTGGCTCAAGGGATTCCTCATTTAGTTGGAAAAATTCTTCAAAATCAAAAGTATAGTAAGGAAAATCATCGTTGGATTCGAATAATGCCTCCAACTATTGTTTCCAACAATGAGTTTCTTTATGATAACGGTTTTCGAGCTTTTCATTTTCAAGAATGTGAAGGCCCTCATGCAATGTCATAGGTGGAGGCACGGATTATTCAGAATGAAAAGTTTGAGAACTATTATTGGAACTACTTTCAAAATTATTAGTATAAGAATTTTGAAAGTTATTGTAATAATAATTTGGAAAACTATTCTCACGATAAGTTTTAACATTCTTATTGTAAGAATTTTGAGGCCCGATATCGAAAAAATCATTCTCAAAATTTCCCACATCCTTTACTTGACTTTTGTAATACTCGCCCAAAGTTATAGGCTTTTTAACTGCCTTTATTTGTAAGTAACCACCCAAAGTCATCGGTTGATAGGGAGTTTGACAACTATCGTTGCCATAAAAATGCGAATCATTACAATTACCAAAAGTACTAAAATAAAACATGATAACCAAAAAGTTCAAAGATGGAAAATCCACGCAGAGAGGTGTGCGCCAAAAAATTCAAGCGTTTCTTAGAACTCATATGTAGAAATCTAAAAAGCAAATTAAAACAAAAAGAGCAAAACAAAATGTATAAAAAAAATATTGAATCATTGAAATTCTAAAGCAAAACACTCCCTCGTAATGGTTCCATTTAATTGCGAGGGAAACCATTCATCATGTAAATACCCTGGTCATTGATTTCTGTTCCCATCGCTATGCAAAAGCCTAAACTGTAACTAAACTCTTATGTGAGTATAACGGCTAGTCCGGGTATCGAATACACAAGAAATGTTGCTGAATTATATTGATTTATGACTTCTTAAATAAAGTTGTAAAAGTTGATCTAGTGTTTTGAAATGACTTATAGTATTTTTTAAACAAGACAAATATTAAAACTACCTCAATTAAAAAGAAGAAAAGGTACAAATTGAGAATTATATCCCTCACCCCAAATTGATTATCATAAAATTGTTATATGGGAAGAAAATCTTATCATGATCAAATCTCATTTCTCATAAAATCTTAATTGATTTTGGCATCAACAAGTATCCCCGATATTACACAAGCAAGGTCGTAAACATGGCGCATACATGCTAGAAACCGTTAAATCTTGTAGGAGTAAAATCAAGAACACCCGAACTTATTATACATGTTTAATACATCACCAAAGAAATGCAATAAACTAATCTTAGGTGAGTTCAATTATATCAACCTAATCTACTTTAGCTACAAAGCATGGTAAAGTATGTACTTAAAGAAAGCAATGAAAGAAGGAAAGTAAGTATTAAAAGCAACTCAATTAAAAAAGAAAAAAAACAAGAATATATCTTGGATTGATTAAAAAAGATGATGAATAGTACTTATGTAAGGACACAAATTTCCAATTGAGTCCATATATAGTTTTGGCTCAATTCCGGACAAAAACATTTATTCATAGGATAGTATTTAATTGTAATATTCTCAAGCCTATGAAGTGTTTGTTGAAGACGTAGCGGCAAAGAGTATAAAGCTTCATCAAATGTGCCGGTTTGCGTGCCTCGTTTCTACGTCATCAACTATATTTCCATGCTCCCAAGGTATGAATGCAATATTATATATATAGGAGCTTGGAACAAGTTTATTGGGTGTTAGGTTTTATAAAAATTGCGTTTTGTTTTAAGAAAGAATTAATTAAAACTTTAAATAAATGTTTATAAAGTTTTTTGGGCTTAAACAAGAATATTCAAACTTTCTGATTTTTCGTTCGATAGAGTCGTTCGAACGAACCTGCCAACGAGGTTCCAGTATAGGCCTATGAAATGTCGTTCGATATGTCATTCGAACGAACCTTATGTTCGAACGAGATATCCAATGAGATTCTAACGAGTTCAATCCGGAACGTCGTTAGAAATCTCGTTCGAACGAGATTTCGTTCGAACGAAATGTCGTTCGAACGAGATGCCAGGCGGGAACAGTTTTTGGCAGTTTTGCACCCACTTCCCCACTTGGTTTTTAACCAACTTTTTCAGATTTTAATATGTACGGGAAGAACTTTTTCCAATCTAACTTTTCCTAACTTTTCCATCTCTTAGAGAGAGTTTGAGAGAAAATTGTTTTAAAGAAAATGTTCATGTTTTGAGTGAGATTTTTAGAGAAAAATATCCATCACTCTAGTGCATTACACCCATATTGTTTATCCAAGTTCTTATATACATATCAAATTGCTTGGAGTTTGGCACCGGTTTATCTCTTCCGTTTCAAAGACAAGTTTTTGTTTGCTTCTACATCCATCAAAGAAGAAGACATTTTGTTGCGATTCTACCCACTTGGAGAAAGGATCCTTGCTCGGGTGACGGTGACCATATAAAGTCCTATCGGTGGATTCCGAGACTGTGGTGGTGTTCCAAGGTTATCCGCTAGGACGAGGTGTTTACAAAAAGAAGCGTCGGGGCTTGAGAGGGATCGAGTCGTGCATTGTAAGTCTATATGTCTTGTAATTGTAATTCCGTATCTAGTGGATTTGTGGCTAGGGCCGTCCGAGGTTGTTTCCCGTCTTGGGTTTTTCCTCATACATCGCGGCGTAGTGTGATTGATTTATTTTATCTTGCTTAAATAATTTAGAACGCATGCTTAGGATAATTCAAGATAAAATTCGGTTTAAATCATCACACTCACTTTAATTGGGACTAAATTAAATATTGGGTAAAGTTTATTTAATTCAAGTCATTTGCTAAAATTTGGTTTCGCCTAATTTGCTAATATTGATAAATATGACTTAGGCAAATTCTAGGACTTGGATTAATTAATTAGTTTAAGTGAATATATTAATTGATTAATTTTACTTCACTTGGTGTAATTTTAATTTGTTTAAGGAATTAAAATTTGTTGTTTTAAAGTTGAACCACCACACCGCTTCCGCATCTTGAATTTATATAAAAGGAAATTATAACTTTGATTTTAATTGAAAAGCTCACGCTTTCTCAAATTGGTATCAGAGCCGGAGCGCTAAGTTATCGCGTTAAAGATCCGTTTTTCGGCTTTTTGTATTTCCTTACCTTTTTAGGTGGTTCAATTTTTTATCACTCTCACATTTTTTCTCTCTCAATGGGACGTCTTAATGAAAATTTGTCCAATTTTAATGAAAATAAAATTTTTGATTTTCGAGAGGAATTAAATGGGCTTAACAAATGTAACGAAAATTTAAAGGAATTAAATTTGAGATTTGTAAAAAGAATTAAATTTCTTGAAAATGAAAATTCTTGTTTTAAAGCTCACATTGAGTCTTTGCAAATCTCCTTATCTCAAAAAGATATTTTTCGTGAAAAGCTCATGGACTTACATTCAAATTTTGATATTTTAGAAAAGTCCAAGAAAGAGAGTGAAAATCGTGAAAAGACTCTTAGGGACAAGTTTGCTCATATTGAGGGAGAGCGTGTTAACCTTCTAGGAATTATTGAAAATTTAAAGAAGGAGTCCCATAATTTTGAGGAGTCTAATTTATTACTTGAGTCCGAAATTTTAAAATTGAAAAATGATTCTCAAGACTCTAGTAGTAGTTCTAATGGTTCTATCACATCATGCTCAAATTCTTCCATTACTAAAGCTAAAACCATTGTTTGTTTTAGAGGGTCAACTTTGTACAAGGTCTTTAAAAAGGGTCACACCTTAGGTAACATTCCTCGTGTTTACACATGCTTGCATTGTGGTAGGAAAGGTCACCTTAGGTCATTTTGTTTTGATCTTAAAAGAAGTCCAAGGAAATCTTTATCTAGCATTTCATTATTTCCTAATCCCCATCATGTTAAATATAAATCTATATGGGTTAGGAAATCATTATTAAATGTGCTAGATACAAGATTTGTTGATTCTCATTTACTATCACATGAAACCTCCCTTGCTAAATTTAAAGGCTGAATGTGTTAGTGTTTTATGCATACTCTAGCTTTTTGTGCTTCATATTATATATCATTGCTAGATGTATGCATGTTTAGTCATTTTCTTGTCATTGCCTCATTTCATATCATATGCTAGAAATTATGACTTGTTTATCTTTTTGTATTATATTTTGTGTTTGAATTAATTGAAAAATATAAAAAGATTTTTGTTTATCATTTGTGTTTTATTTATTTCATTTAAGCTTAATGAAAAATACAAATGATTTTTGTTTATTCTTTTGAGTATATATATTTATTTTTGGTGAAAAATGTTAAAAACTCAAAAAGATTTTTTATGTGTGTATTTTAGTTTGACACACTTTAAGTGGCATATACTTGTGTTTGAATTCCATCTTTTACGCTCCCACGCGGCTAGAACTTTTGGTTTAGATTATCAATCCTTATTATGTTCTTTACCATATTTTGTGGAGTAGTTGGATTTTGTGTTGTTTAGATGAATTCTATTTTTATATGCCTCTTTTCACACATGCACGAGCTCTTTTGAAATATTAATGTCACATGTTATATTTGAGCTTTTTGAGGTGTTCTCCTACCAATCTAGTCATCTACATATCTATGACCTAGGAGGACTAGTGCATGTCAAAATCTTTTGCATGTGAGATTTGTGTGAAAATGAAAACATGATAAATATAAATGTGCACGGGGAAGGGCTACGAAAGGACTAAGTGAACCTTTGCGATTGTAAGCCACCGTTTATTAGATCTAAAAGAAATACATGATCCAAAGGCCTAAAAACAGAATATTTGGCATTAAAAAGAAAACAATTGCCAAGGCCTATGTTTGTTTGATATATTCATTCAAAAGCAAAAGAATATAAATGCTTATTGAGGGAGAATTGGATGGTATATCAACGGTTTGCACAATGTCCGTTTATCCTAGTTGTCTTTAATGTCATGACTCTATTTGGTTTGTAGAATCATCATCATGCTAGGCTTGTATGCATTGTGTATGTTTGTTCATTGAGTTCAATCTTCATATTGTCACATGAGGTTATATTTAAATGTGATGAAGTTTGCAATCAATTGAGAACTCCGTGAACATGTTTCAAGTGATTGGGTCTAAATTTAATCGTTACTAGTTCACACCCCAACACTTCCGTTTCCATATGACACATTTTTGCCATACGAGTGTGCAAACTTATTGTATTTTTGTGTCATGTGCGTGTTTATATCTATATATATGTGCTTGTGCATTTTTGATATATTTATAGTACTTATATATGTGATATTTTGTTTTGCCTTTGCCTTGCTTTTGTTGCCCATATGCTTTCATGTCTTATCACTTTAAGCTTCAACATGCTTTTATGTTTATTAGTTCTTTATCCTTTGCCTATTCCTGAACAAAAAGGGGGATAAATGATAGGGGAGAAATGGTATCTAATCCTATTATTATTGTATCTTAGTTTGGGGGAGATTTATCTTAGGGGGAGACGTCTTTTTAAGTAGGTCATGTGTTTGATAAAGGGGAGAATTAATTTAGGGGGAGTAATTAATTAAAATTGCATTTAATACTTTGATATACTTTGATATTCCCTATGCATTTGATGAGTTTGCTTAAGTGTGCAGGAATTATTCTAAAGCGGCATCTTTCAATGGCAAAGCGTTTGATCCTTGGGTTGAGTCAAGTTTGGGTGGGTTATGTTTTGAGTCTAGTAGAGCTTGACGGCCCTTTAGGATTTTTGTTTGGTTTTTGTCCCGGAATAGCCAAAGGGGGAGATTTTTAAAGACACAAATTTCCAATTGAGTCCATATATAGTTTTGGCTCAATTCCGGACAAAAACATTTATTCATAGGATAGTATTTAATTGTAATATTCTCAAGCCTATGAAGTGTTTGTTGAAGACGTAGCGGCAAAGAGTATAAAGCTTCATCAAATTTGCCGGTTTGCGTGCCTCGTTTCTACGTCATCAACCATAGTTCCATGCTCCCAAGGTATGAATGCAATATTATATATGTTCATACCAAAATTAATATGCTGATGTGGACGAATAATAAGAAGACGCGTGTCAATCTACGTGGCACTATAGCAACGAGGATGTTCATTCCCCCGACCAAGTCAGACTCAGTCCGAGCAAACAAGTACACTCCGAGGAACTCCAGCGCTCCGAGGAACTCTAACTCTCTGAGGAACTCCAGCGTTCCGAGGAACTCTAACGCTCCGAGGAACTCTTGAACGACGAGCAACTAAGACGGTTCGAGCTGCATCTCGACCGCAGCATTGATTGCCAAATAATCAACAGTTCAACTATTCATTGAATGCTTATTATCTTGACGCACACGTTTGAAGAGCATTAAATGAATTACCCTTTCATATGTTTATCATTTAATGTAACACCCTTTCATGTACAGCCTAAGGGCTATAAATACCTTGTATCACCCTCATTCAAGGGGAGGGGAATTTCTTGATAGAACTTGTAATCGAGGATTCCCAAACACTCAGCAATAACATAACAGTGGACGTAGGCCATTCATACAAGGCTGAACCACTTTAAAATATTCTGTCTCATTTATTTATCTGTGATTAAATTATTAAAGTGATCTAGTTTTTTACATCAACAGATTGGCGCCGTCTGTGGGAACGATTGTTATTATCGTTTTTCACCAAAAATCATTCATCATCAATGGCAGATAACCCGGAATCCAGCAATCGAAATTCTGGAAATGCCGAAAATCCTCCAAATCCCTCTGCACCTCCAGATCTGGCTGGGATTATGACGAATCTGGCTCAAGGACAAACCGCCATGCAAGAAACAATGAGGCAACTCATACAGACCCTTCATGGCGGTGCACCTGCACGTTCAGGGTAGTGAAGTGGTCAGAGGCAAACTTATTTACTTTATTCACGATCCAGGCGTATTGAGTCATATCGTAATGAGGAATCTGATGATTTCTCTTATCAACCTGGGCGAACTTCGTCAATAAGGTCTACAGATACTGATCAACGCATCACTCTCTCTCCAGAAAGACCCAGTGCCTTGTAAAGACTAAGTAGGGTGTCTCCTTTCAGTCAATTAGGCCCTAGGAGGAATAGGAGTCCACCTAAGACCATGTCGAGGAGTTTTCGATGACCATCAGATCTAAGAGAAGGATTAGCACAATCACGACCAGTTGCTCGTCATGATAGATCTCAAGAGGCCACATCAGAACAATCAATTGCTCGAACTAATAAGCCCGAAGAAGGAAACGATGCGTGGAAGGGTTCCATTCAGCGCTTGGAGGATAGATTGGGGGAAATGGCTAAGGAGAAGAATCCCTTACAACGAACTTTTGTTTAAGGGACACCTTTTGTCCAGGCCATTGTGGGTTTTCCTACCCCGTCAAAGTTTAAAGCACCTATGGTGACCCCCAAATATGATGGAAAGACAGATCCTGTTCTACATATAGAGCAATATCAAGCTGCTGCCGACATCTATGTCGTCCCCGACGAGATGAGATGCAGAGCATTCTCAGGAACTCTTATTGGAGCTGCCCAGATATGGTACAACAATCTTCCTCGGGATAAGATTTTAACTTTCTTTCAATTGGTCGAGTTGTTCATCGGTAATTTCTGTTTTGGGGCAAAGCCAGTAAAAAGAGTAGCACACTTGTTAAGTGTTAGACAAAAATCTGGTGAGAGTACTAGAGATTACATAACTCGTTTCAATAACGAGAAACTGGAAGTTATAGATTATGAAGAAAAGACTGCAATCACCGCCTTGATGAGTGGGTTGTTGCCTAATAAGTTGTATTACACTTTGGCCAAAGATCCACCTACAACTATGTCAGAGTTGATGGCAAAAGCAGCCAAAATCATGAATACCGAGGAGGCTATGGCTGCGAAGAAGAATATGGATAAAGAAACCAAGGTGGAAGATGATAAATCCAAGAAGAAAGAACATAAGGGCAATGGCGGTGACAAGCATTCCAAGAATAATAAATCGTCATGGGAAGTCCTGAAGAAATTGGATAATTATACTCCTTTGAAAATGGGTATTAATCATGTCTTGGAAGAAATCAAGAATAACGAGGAAGTAAAGTGGCCAAAGAAACTGAGGTCAGACCCCGACCTAAGGAACATGGATAAATACTGCGAGTTTCATAAGGATCACGGCCATATGACCAAAAATTGCATAGCTCTTCAGAACAAGATTGAAACACTCATCCGAAGAGGGAAACTAGCAAAGTATGTTGATCGGGGAGGCGAAAGAAGAAATAATGACCGAACTAGAGAAAGGTCTAGATCTCCTCGTCGAGCAGAGGAGAAAAAGAAAAGGGATCATGAAGATGATACCGAGGATGACCCCGATCTTCCCAAGAAACCAAGGCAGACAGAACGAGAGGTATTTTGAATACGCTTTGGATCATTGGATTGTAATGTCATTACAGGAGGAGATGCAGGAGGAGGAGGCCTTACTGCAGAAAGAAAAGCTTACCTCGGTGAGGCTCAGGCTTGCTCATACATTCAACGGATAAATTTGGCTGAAGAGGATCGCCCGAGGAAGGTAAACAAAGAGAAGCTGGTCATTGGCTTTTCAAAAAACGACCTGGCAGGTGTTCTTTACCCTCACGACGATCCTTTGGTGATCAAAATGATGATGAAAGAAGTAGTGATTTCAAGGGTGCTGGTAGATAATGGTAGTTCGGCGGACATCATGTACTATTCATGCTTTGACAGTTTAAATTTGAAATTATCTCAGTTAGAACCTTATCACAGACCTCTATTGGGTTTTGCTGGCGAGAAAGTTTTTCCACTTGGGACGATCAAGTTGGATATATTCATTGGAACTTGGCCTGCTTGTCGAACAGAAAGAATAAGCTTCTTTGTGATGGATAAGAATGTGCAGTCAGCTTACAACATCATCATGGGAAGAGTTGGTTTGAAGAAGTTCGAAGCAGTTCCATCTACAGTACATCAGTGCTTAAAATTCCTTATAAATTTTGGAGTGGGGGTTGTGAAAAAAACAGCTCGGGAATGTTATTATTCGTCTGCCGAGCAAGAGGAGCTTGAAGAGTCAAGGAAAAAGAATACCACCTACCAGGTAGAGGAAGGTACAGAAATTTAAACACTTGATCCCAGAGATGAATCCCAACTGGTAAAAGGACAGGTGATGGAATCTACGGAAAATGTTATTCTGGACGACGAGCACCCTGAACGAGTAACCCAGATAGGTTCATCGCTAGATGTTTCAATAAAACAGGAATTGATAACTTTTTTGAGAAACAGAAGGAAAACTTTTGCATGGAGTCATGAAGACATGCCAGGAATAGATCCGAACTTCTTATGTCATGAGCTCAATGCGAATAAGGAGATCAAGCCTGTAAAGAAGAGAAGAAGAGTTTTTAGTCCCGAGAAGAATCGGGCTATACAAGAGGAGGTCGACAAACTCCAAAAAGCCCAATTCATTGAAGATGTGAAGTATCCAGACTGGTTGGCAAATGTGGTGATGGTGAAGAAGAAAAATAATAAATGGAGAATGTGTGTTGATTTCACTGATCTCAACAAGGCATGCCCAAAGGATCACTTTACATTGCCCAGAATTGATCAATTAGTGGATGGTACCTCGGGGCACGAGTTGCTCAGCTTCACGGAGGCTTACTCTGGCTACAACCAGATTAAAATGAAACCTGAAGACAGGGAAAGCACTTCTTTTATTACCCCTAGGGGAACTTATTATTATAATGTTATGCCTTTTGGTTTGAAAAATTCAGGAACGACATACCAGCGGCTGATGAACAAGGTTTTTGCCGAGCAAATCAGTTGCAATATGGAGGTCTATATCGACGATATGCTGACAAAGAGCAAGAAAGCTGCTGATCATCTAGTTGACTTAGGTCAGACCTTTGATCAACTGGATAAATACCAAATGAGGCTCAACCCGATGAAGTGCACCTTTGGAGTACGAGAAGGAATGTTCCTCGGGTACATCGTCAACCAGCGAGTCATTGAGGCAAATCCAGCAAAGATCAAAGCTCTTTTAGGGTTACGATCTCCAACGACGAAGAAAGAGGTGCAGATTCTTACAGGGCGAGTCGCAGCGCTCAACAGATTTGTATCCCGAGCAACTGATAGATGCCTCCCATTCTTCAAAACGCTTCGAAAAACTTTCGAGTGGAATGATGAATGTGAAAAAGCCTTTGAAGACTTGAAGAAATATTTGGGAGCACCTCCATTGTTATCCAGGCCAGTAATGGGAGAGAAATTATACTTGTACCTGGCAGTATCAGAGAATGCAATCAGCTCGGCATTGATCAGATTGGAGAATGGAGTCCAGAAGCCAATTTATTACACAAGTAAGGCTTTTCGAGGTGCAGAGATCAGGTACCCAAAGCTGGAAAAATTGGCATTGGCATTAATTGAAGCAAGTAGAAGAATGAGGCCTTATTTCCAGGCCCATACCATCGTCGTGTATACCGACATGCCATTGAGACAAGCCCTTCATAAGCCAGAAAAATCAGGGAGACTGATGTATTGGGCAATAGAGCTCGGTGAATATGATATTGTACATGAACCCAGATCATCATTAAAAGGGCGAGAACAAACTATACTCCTTTGGTTAGGAGGCGTACACTAGTGTGACCAACTAAGGTTGGTAAAAGATCTAGTGGACATGATAGTTCAGATCCACGACCAACTCCGGTTGGTAAAAGGGCGAGAACAAACAATACTCCTTTGGTTAGGAGGCGTACACTAGTGTGACCAACTAAGGTTGGTAAAAGATCTAGTGGACATGATAGTTCAGACCCACGACCAACTCCGGTTGGTAAAAGGGCGAGAACAAACTATACTCCTTTGGTTAGGAGGCGTACACTAGTGTGACCAACTAAGGTTGGTAAAAGATCTAGTGGACATGATAGTTCAGACCTACGACCAACTCTGGTTGGTAAAAGGGCGAGAACAAAAGATGATCGACGAAAGACCAATCTCGGTTGGTTAGGAAACAAGATATGCTCTCAAATGCCAACTTATGTTGGTCGGGAAGTAAGTTTATTACATAAAAGTTCCTCGAAGAACAAATATTCCAAACTGAACCAAGTATAGTTGGTCGGGGATAAAAACCCACTAACTGTAGTTGGTCGACGAGGAAAAATCTTTGGCCTTTGTTGGTCGGGCACATTTTATGAAAAAGACAAAATTTACCAAGTATAGCTGGTCGGGGATAAAAACCCATTAACTATAATTGGTCGACGAGCTCAACTTAACAACCTTAGTTGGTTGTAAGAAATTTTAGCATTTTTATACTCATTACAGGTACTTGTAATTTTTTTACTAAGTTAGTCGATGAATAGCACAATATTGTTATCTATTTAAACAAATACATATGCATAAATATAAAGTGTTTGACAACACAAAACAATAGCAATACAGATTTGCAAACAGAAAATGAAAGTCTTTCATTAAAATTCAAAACAAATTACAATTTACATATGTGTACTAACTATTACATTGAGATCCCTACTCTATTGGTTTCTTTCCCTCAGCTTTTGAAATAGGTTCCTCGCCAGCAGGCGGATCATTTAAAGTCTGAGGAGAGTTAATGAAGTTCAAATCCTTCAGCATCCTAACATTCATTACTGAAGGAGTATCCAATAGGTGCTCGGGATGAGATACTTCAATCTGAGAGTGAAGATTATAGTGTCCAAGGTATTTTGCGATTAAGCTCCGAGGAATGGCACGAGCTAGAATCCATTCCATTTCCAAGTTATACGGTGTCACTGGCAAGTCAAGAACCCCGGGATCATAATAATCCCACAGGTAGTGCCCCTATTCAAGCTTCAGCACGACCAAGCCATTCAGCCAACCTTGCTTATAACCTTCATTATTGGCATTTTCAATGCGAGCATCCAAGTGATAAAGGGCCTCATTGTAACCTGCATTCCAGAACTCACGAGGTTGTTTGTGGAATTGGAAAGATAATTTCTCTAACTGCTCATAAAGGTTCCTGGCAAAAACATCCTTATTCTTCAGAGCAGACTTGGTCGAAGCAAGTTGATCCTCAAGAGTTTGGATTTTCTTAGATATTTCGGATAAAGCCCGATCTTTTGCATTCAATTGGTACGCTTGAGTTTGCAATGTTGATAAAGTACGAGCTTCTTCAATACTACAAGGAGTTCTTGATCGACCCCGAGCAGGTAGAGTACTTCGTTCCTCGACAACATCCTGGGTAACTCTTCCTCACCCACGAGAACCTCTTCCTTGTCCCCAAGTAGAAGTAGAAGTACCAGATCTTCTCAGGATATCCAACTCTTGCCTTAATTTGGCATTCTCAACCTCTAAGAAGGAAAATCCCTCATCAGTCACTGGGACTACCGTTGTTGAAGAAGAGGCTGCAGATTTATATTGTGCCAGCCCTTTCTGCAAATTATTATTCTCTTGCTCCAGCAGTTCAGCAATTTGTCTACAAGCTTCAACTTCTCCCTTTAGGGTCCTCTCCCTGACATCATACCCAGTAAGGAGTTTGTCGTAGCCCTTCTCGGCAGAAAGCTGTTGATATTTCTTTTCATACCCCTCATGTAACAAGGCATTTGACTCCTTGTACTGAGTCTGAAGATCTTCTAGAGTATATTGAAGCTCCTCGATCATATCATAGTAAGCCACGTTATTGGCTACAGCTCGATCAAGTAAGCCCTTCAGGTATTGATAAGCTTCTACTGCCTGCTCTGAAGCACCATGGCCAAGGATGTCGACAACTTCTGATGCACTTAGGTCTGTGTGACCAGCTTTATAATATTCATGGCATTGTTGCATCAACTTTGTGTCATTAGCAGACAGAAGATCCATCCTGTCCAGAAACTAACAAAGAAAAAAAGAAGAAGATCAAGACAGAGTGCAGATAGAGAAGAGACAATCATATGGAAGAAAAGAACTCAAATTTTATTAGATCATAAGGCAAAGTTACAAAGATCTGGGATACAAAGTACAAGTAAAAGAAAAATAGAAAGAGAATACCGAACAACTTCACACCTTTTCCTTGTCTCCCAAGACTTTCTCGGGAGGCTGGGACGAGGAGCTTGGTTGCTCGGTGGAAATAATGAGTTGGTTGGCGGGAGCTGGAACTTGTTCTGGAGGAGCTGGCAGAGATGAAAGCTCCTCGTCAGTAGGCTGGGTAAGGATGAGATCACCCACTACCAGTGAAGATTCTTCTGAGGCAGCTTTGTCCTCTTCTTCATCCTCGATGGCTGGGGGAAGACCAGGAAGATGCTGTTGAAATAACTCGGAGTCCTCTCTCACCTTCAATTCTTGCAAAGCAGTAACCCAGCCATCTCGAAAGTATTTCAAACTTCCATATTACACCTGAGTCATCATGGCAGCTACTCCCTTGTTCCACCCTTTGTCCCAACCTGTGTTGAAAGACTTCTTTATTTCCATCTTTCTTTTCATTTTCTCCGAGGAGAGCTTCTCGGATAGAAGGTCCTTGGAGGCTTTCAGCTTGGTCTCCAACTCCTCCTTCTGACGATTTGCTTCACGCAGAAAGGTCAGCTCTTCCTCAGCTGATTTTAGCTTATTTTCAAGCTCCCCGAAGGTAGTGAGCTTCTCGACGTATTTCCTATTCTCCCTCTCCAAGTCCTTCACTTTATTTCCCAACTGCACCTTTTCTGCTTCAGATGCAGCCAATTTCTTCTCCCATTCACCTTTATCCTCGTCGTACTTTTGACGGGATTCCTTCAGAGATTGGGCCAAACCTTGGAAAGCGTCCTCTACTCCAGACGAGGAGCTTGAAGCTTTGAGCGCTTCATCTTTCTTCACTATGGTGTTAAAGCAACTCACCAGCTGAAAAAAAGAAGGTAGTGATGAGTTAGTGCCGAGATACATATCTTGATAGAAGGAAAGAAGAATTCAAGATAAGAAGAAACTTACTGAAGCAATGTGATGAGTAGCTAGGGATGTCAGCATATCCCTAGACATGTTTTCCTAGATGCCTTGGACTTCAGGAATAGTCCAAGTCTTTACCGAGCTCATTGCAGAGCTCGGGGGAATAATGGTTGGAACACCAGCTCCACTAGCTTGGAGCTGGGGAATGACTTCAGAAAAACTAACCGAGGAGGACTTCTTCAATCTCCTCGGTGTCTTCTCAACAACTTCAACCAAAGAAGAATTTTTGGTTGGAGAGATAGTGATTACTTCCACAGGCGCATCCTTCTGTACAGGAGCCACTGGGGGCTTCTCGGCAGCCTTCTGAGCAGCAACAGAAGGAACATCATCCATTTTCTTTGTCCCCTTTGGGACTTTAGCCTTGTTCCTCTTTCCATCCCCGACAGAGGAGGTCTCTTCAAAGAGAGCAGGAACTCTTCTCTTACCCATTTTCTGACTCAAAGGAATGTGAGAGTCTGGTGAAGAGTCTTCAGAAGCTGGCAATGGTTCGCTAATGCTAGCCACAGGACGAGCAGTAAAAAAGGATGTATAGCTCCTGTACTGCAGCAAGTATGAAGCAGACCTAAGTGCTCGTCTGCAACCTTCTGATGCAAACTCCAGATATGTTTTAAATGCTTGATATTAACTTCTGTTTCTTTTGGATTTTTTCTCTTGTTGTCAACTGCAAACAAAAACATAGTGAAATATCAGTCATACATTTTGTCAAACACAATGAAATCATAATTTCCAAAAAAAAAAATAAGATGAAAATAACCTATTACATTGCCATATGGGGGGGCATCTGGGACCCTCATATACTGCATCTCCAACCAAAGGGGCATGTTGCCAATTCTTTATAACTACCCATGTTCAAAATAATCCCTGTTAGCATCAGGGAGGTTGACTACTAGAGCCCTATTCAAAAATCAAGTTTTTAAATAATAAACATTATCTAAAACAGCCCATCTATAACAGTACATAATCTCAAGAATTCCTATACGAGTTCCATGAGTTTGATTTATCCTATACACCCCATTAACTATTCTCCATGTGTTGGGGGCTATTTTTGCAGGGACAACATCGAAATACTGACAGAACTCTAAGCATAAAGGGTTTGGTGGAAAAGAAAATCCACATTCAGCAATAAAGAGGCTAGGTAACCAATGTCCTTCAGCCAAATCAAAATAACTTGAAGGCTCAGAAAGAACCTCCAAAATTACCCAAGATGGAATAGAGAAATCAGAACGGAATTTCTCAAGAGACTCAATAATGTAAACCATGATGAATAAAAGAAGAAGGGAGAAGAGCTTACAGGGAAAAAGGAGATCTGTTGACAAACAAACGAAGAAAGGGATGGACGCACAGGAGAGAGAAAAGCTATAGAAAACTCGAAAGCATAAATTGAAAAGGTAGAAGACGATGGGATTGCCTCTGAAGCTTAAATACTTTACCTTGGGAAACAGTGAAAGAAATGATTACAAAAAAGAAACTATTACGCTACCGGCGGCTAAAAGGACAAAAAGGGCACGAAGATCCAAGCGCTTATAAAAATGCAAAAAAGGCGGATTCTGCGAATTTGGAAGGAAATTCAAATACGAATAAAAGGCTCCTAAAACTCAGGAAGGTCATTTAATATTGCCATATACCGAGAAAGAATGTTCCATACTCCTCAAAGTTTGAAATATGAAACATTGGGGGCTTCTGTTGATACCAAAATTAATATGCTGATGTGAACGAATAATAAGAAGACGCGTGTCAATCTACGTGGCACTATAGCAACTAGGATGTTCATTCCCCCGACCAAGTCAGACTCACTCCGAGCAAACAAGTACACTCCGAGGAACTCCAGCGCTCCGAGGAACTCTAACTCTCCGAGGAACTTCAGCGTTCCGAGGAACTCTAACGCTCCGAGGAACTCTTGAACAACGAGCAACTAAGGCGGTTCGAGCTGCATCTCGACCACAGCATTGATTGCCAGATAATCAACAGTTCAACTATTCATTGAATGCTTATTATCTTGACGCACACGTTTGAAGAGCATTAAATGAATTACCCTTTCATATGTGTATCATTTAATGTAACACCCTTTCATGTACAGCCTAAGGGCTATAAATACCTTGTATCACCCTCATTCAAGGGGAGGGGAATTTCTTGATAGAACTTGTAATCGAGGATTCCCAAACACTCAGTAATAACATAACAGTGGACGTAGGCCATTCATACAAGGCTGAACCACTTTAAAATATTATGTCTCATTTATTTATCTGTGATTAAATTATTAGAGTGATCTAGTTTTTTACATCAACAATATATATAGGAGCTTGGAACAAGTTTATTGGGTGTTAGGTTTTATAAAAACTGCATTTTGTTTTAAGAAAGAATTAATTAAGACTTTAAATAAATGTTTATAAAGTTTTCTGGGCTTAAACAAGAATATTCAAACTTTTTGGTTTTTCGTTCGATAGAGTCGTTCGAACGAGATTGTCGTTCGAACGAAAATGTCGTTCGAACGAACCTGCCAACGAGGTTCCAGTATAGGCCTATGAAATGTCGTTCGATATGTCGTTCGAACGAACCTTCTGTTCGAACGAGATATCCAACGAGATTCTAACGAGTTCAATCTGGAACGTCGTTAGAAATCTCGTTCGAACGAGATTTCGTTCGAATGAAATGTCGTTCGAACGAGATGCCAGGCGGGAACAGTTTTTGGCAGTTTTTTGGTAGTTTTGCACCCACTTCCCCACTTGGTTTTTAACCAACTTTTTCAGATTTTAATATGTGCGGGAAGAACATTTTCCAATCTAACTTTTCCTAACTTTTCCATCTCTTAGAGAGAGTTTGAGAGCAAATTGTTTTAAGGAAAATGTTCATGTTTTGAGTGAGATTTTTAGAGAAAAATATCCATCACTCTAGTGCTTTACACCCATATTGTTTATCCAAGTTCTTATATAGATATCAAATTGCTTGGAGTTTGGCACCGGTTTATCTCTTCCGTTTCAAAGAGAAGTTTTGGTTTGCTTCTACATCCATCAAAGAAGAAGACGTTTTGTTGCGATTCTACCCACTTGGAGAAAGGCTCCTTGCTCGGGTGACGGTGACCATATAAAGTCCTATCGGTGGATTCCGAGACCGGGGTGGTGTTCCAAGGTTATCCGCTAGGAAGAGGTGTCTACAAGAAGAAGCGTCGGGGCTAGAGAGGGATCGAGTCGTGCGTTGTAAGTCTATCTGTCTTGTAAATGTAATTCCGTATCTAGTGGATTTGTGGCTAGGGTCGTCCGAGGTTGTTTCCCGTCTTGGTTTTTTCCTCGTACATCGCGGCGTAGTGTGATTGATTTATTTTATCTTGCTTAAATAATTTAGAACGCATGCTTAGGATAATTCAAGATAAAATTCGGTTTAAATCATCACACTCACTTTAATTGGGACTAAATTAAATATTGGGTAAAGTTTATTTAATTCAAGTCATTTGCTAAAATTTGGTTTCGCCTAATTTGCTAATATTGATAAATATGACTTAGGCAAATTCTAGGACTTGGATTAATTAATTGGTTTAAGTGAATATATTAATTGATTAATTTTACTTCACTTGGTGTAATTTTAATTTGTTTAAGGAATTAAAATTTGTTGTTTTAAAGTTGAACCATCACACCGCTTCCGCATCTTGAATTTATATAAAAGGAAATTATAACTTTGATTTTAATTGGAAAGCTCACCGCTTTCTCAACTTACAATACCCAAATGGTCAAACCTTTGGAGAGAGAACGGAGGAAAGCTCCTAAAACCAACCAAACCCTAAACAAGACTAACCTAAAATAAAAGTTATCCCTTTTTATGATACCCAAAAAATGAAAATACAAAGAAAACAAAGAAAAATAACCCAAAAATAGATATGTGAGGAAGTGTACAGTAACCCAAATCGATTTGGGCCTGATCCAAATAGATTTGGGCCTAATTGTACTCTTTATCACTTTGATCCAATTTTGACACTTCGTACAAAAATAACTATAGATCTTCATACAGACTCAGAATGATGCACGATCAGAAGCCACAAAAAGTTAATTCAATGCTCTACATATTATTATTTTAAAACCCTCCAAATTGTGCAATATGAAACTATTAAATTACCCTCGAAGTTGAAGCACATGCTGAAACTTTTTTAAAATAACCATAACTTCCTCATTAGGGATCGAAATAACTCACGGTTGGCGGTCACGCGGAGATAATTTGATGATATATATGTCAGTACTTTTATACTATCCAAAATATGGAGTTTAAAAAGACCAAATTTCCCTTGAAGTTGCGTCTTACGAATAAACTTTTCTAAAACGCATCCAATTTCATACTATGCACCCATAATACCTAAAAAGGCTCAAATATACCTTGTAAAACATATGAATAGATAAAATATATGTTGTCTAGTTAATGAGCATAAACATAGGAATTAACGTACACGAGGACGATAAAATGCGCAAGAATAAATGAGTAAAAAAAATATTAGGGACAAATTATCTTCCTCAAGTGCTGAATTTATAGTTGTCTACAATAGCTAACTTTTTTTAGATCCAAGTAATTAATTTTGTACAATAACCACCCATAAATAATTCTTTTTGGCTCCAAGTAACTTTCACTTTGAATTTGATTTAAATATCTATCATAACCACCTATACTTGCCTCCAATTAACTATAGTTCGAATTCAAATAATAACCACTTTAAGATACCCATTTCTTCCACCAAAAAACATGCAATAATCACTATATAACCACCACCAACTTCCTTCATCATCTAGCCACGTGTCAAAAAATGTCACGAGCTGAACCCAGAAAATATGGTCTAAATAACTATGTGATTTTTTTTATTGATATGTATATTTAATTTTCATTATGAATTATTTCTAGCTCATAATTACAATTATTAAAGAATATTTCAACCACTTAAATTTCTTATGTGCGATTGCACTTTCATTTTAATTTAAAATTGGCTCTCTCTCTCTCTCTCTCTCTCTCTCTCTCTCTCTCTATATATATATATATATATATATATATATATATATATATATATATATATGTGTGTGTGTGTGTGTGTGTGTGTGTGTGTGTGTGTGTGTGTGTGAACATGTGTGTGTAGTATTATTTGGATTTTATTTTGATTCGCAAGTGCATTTCTTTCTCAATTTTAGTTTCACTCCATGATTTTGATTTTGTTATCAACCCATGGATTTAGTTTTCAATTTCATACTAATGGCCCAAAAACAACCATAGGGGTTATTTGAATTTTAAGAAAATCATTGGCAAATTAAAATTCACACAAATTCAATTTTAATAATGAAATAACTAATAAAAGAAATAAATTAAACTCCTTTTTAAATGTAAAGCTAGAAAGATGAAGATATATTAAAATAATATAAATATTAAACCCAATGTTTACATAATTTGCCTTTCTTGCCTACATAAAGACTTGAGATAGCAGTCGAGGAACTCCACTATTCTTGTCCATCAGGTGGGACAATCCTATAGTACAATGCGAGAGATAATGTGTCAGTATCCCCTTGACAATTTCGCTCTCGACCAAAATCCATTACTAAGGAAATATCATTAAAGGAAACATCATCCATAAACACCCATGTCTTTAACTCGCTTTAAAAAACATGACCAAGGTCTTTAACTGCCGTGTAGCACAACCTTAAGTATTTTACTTACCATTAATTATAATAGAAGAGTATTAATTTAAAAGATGGATCACAAGATATTTTTCATACTTTAGAACAATCAAATAATTTTTCTAGATTGATCTATTACTAAACAAATTCTTTGATTAGTCTAAAGGGATAAGAACTTTAAAGAGAGTGAAATTCAATTATTTTCATGTGAGAGATATGTTGGATATTCTTAGTAAGATTCAAGGTTACCTTCCCAAAAACGTTTGTAGGTGTATTTATATCCCTTATACTAAGTATCATTGTTATAGCCATTTTAAGAAACTTGTATAGAATCATAAAAGAAACTATTCATTTTAATTTATAAAATGTAACAACTTTGAAGTGCCTTATTCATGGTCTCAAGCAACTAAGATTTTTGGTTTCTTTCACATTCTTCAATGGTCTCCCTAGCATTTGGAAAACTATGTTGCTTCAAATTTTCTAACTTTAGTGACTCCCCCGGGATCCTTACCCAATTGCAAACCTTTATACATGTTTTTTTAGATATTTAACACGTTTTTTATGAAAATATAGCCTTACTCACTAATGATGTGAGAAATCATACATATATCATTTCCAACCATCATATCAAGTATAAAAGTGTAAATAAAGCAAGTAAAGGTAGAAAATCACAAGATATAGAGTGTTTCGGCTATAAAAAGGAGCCTACGTCCACTTTGTTGCCTTACTTTCATTATGTATGTTTAATAATACAAGTTTGTGGTTCCATAAGAGGCGTACAAGAGTGATAGAGAGGAGAATATAGGAATGTAGAGTTGGGTAGCCATGGATGCCGCCTGTAAGGCAGGTCCTTAGATGGTTGCGGCCAGGTAAATCCCCAAGTATCTGGTAGTTTGCAGCAAGAGGTATAGTGGAGATTTTTAAAGGGCTTCACTGCTAGATCAACCTGGTATTTGTGAGGTGAGCACTTCTATTTATAGAAGTCAAAACGAGGTGTCACGTGCACGGAGAACATGATGTATGGATAAGTTTTACAATCGTTGAATCTTTCTAGAAGTAGGATAGTCGTCAAGTGAATGATGATGTGTTAATATCCATGGCAGATTTTATTATGGAAGGAGCAAGTGGGCGCGACCTGTTTGAACCCAGGCAGTGACTATTCAAGGAGATGTTGCATCCTGACTGTGTGTTGCAACGATTGATGTTAAATTTTGACTATAACATGTATGTCCCATGAAACAGTATTATGTATGAACCATTAATATGGGCAGCGGCCTATCTGTTCCGAGGCAGCAACCTTTCACTTAGTGTCCACAGCCTATGTGTCAGTATTGGGCATATCAATAAACCCTCAAGCCTCAGTTCCAAGAGGTGGTAATTTGGTGTTGTGGCTGTGTTTTATGCCCTTGGCCGCGGTGTTATTTCTCATGGCTTTGCATCTTCTCTGTTTGGAATGAGGCTTAGTGCTATGGTCATTGACTTGAAACGACTCACCTTCTAGCACCCTCTTATATAAATGGAAGGGTTTACATGTTTTCATTACCTTAGCAAAATCATTGAGAGCAAAATAAGGGAAAACTGTTGCGATTTTATTTCCCAGTTTTTGGTGACTTTGTATGGTTGTTTGAAGTCTGTGGGAGGACGAGCAAAGTGGTTTTAAGATGGTGCAGGGCGAAGAAAGGTGGTAACTCTTCAATTCTTAATTTCTTTGTACCTAAATTCCCATACTGAAATCTCAATTCCATGATTTGAATCTCTACATGTTTGAAACCTTCTAAAACTAGAGTTTTCGATTTTAGGGTGAATTTAGAGTAGACAAATGTAGATGATTTTTCGGGTGTAGAAATTAGGTTTTTGATTGGATTTGGGGGAAAATATACGTTTAGCTGGTGTTTACGACGAATTGAACCAACTTATTGAATTTCTGCATGAATTTTGGATTTGGATTTATGGGAATTTGGAATGTTGGGATTTCTTGAGTAAAATCTTTGCCAATCCCTTCTTCAAATTTATTTTTGGCCAAGAACACCAAGAACATGTTTTTTTTGTTCTTGGCCAAAACCGTAGGATCCTTGAAGGATTAAAACTCAAACTGTTTACCTATTTCATCCCCTGGTTGTGGCTTGATTGTGTTTTCGTACTAACTTACTTCGTCTTCTTTTTAATCCTTGCTTCTAAATTCCCCCTGGATACAGCCTTTAGTTGGTTAGAACTTACTAGATGCATCCATTACTTTTTCCTTATTCCCAGGTTAAAGTTTCCCTTGGCTATATCCTATTGAGAAGGAGCCAACTTCTAATTCTAGGATATCAATGATCCTCAAGTTGTTGAGCCCCAGGTTGATGATGGCATAAAGGAGCAACCTACTGCAATAGGACTGATGTCTCATGGTGGATATTTTAATGGGGATTCCAGACATATTCATATTTCAACTACTAGTACCCCTTCGCGGATGGTGATGGCCATAAATGATAATTTGCCAACTCTGCAAAGTAGAGTTATTGTGGGACATCCTCAGCCTCGCTTAAGGCAGCCTGACCCAAATTCTCCTCGGGATACAACTGCCACTATAGTCCCAAGGATAAAGAAGGTTGTGTAGGCATCTGATGTTAACTAACTGGCTAAGGAGGATGTGGAGTACTTATAGGATTACACCCTTCACAGCTTGCTGAGGGTGAGTATTTCAAACATTATTCTTTTTTATGGGTAGTATTTTACGCTTAGATTCTAACAGTTCCTTTTTCAGGATGTGGAGTCTTCTTTAGCCCAAAGGGCCAAACATAAGAAGTTGTATTCACAGCATAAGGTTGCGGAAGCAAGTCACCAAGCTCATCTTGAAAGTATCAAGGATGAGTCTTTTGAAGCTGGGAAGAAGTCTTCAGTCGCGACCCTCCAAGCATACAAGATGGAGGTAAATGCCAAGGTCAATGATGCAGTAAAGGCTAAAGATGAGGATGAGCAAAAATTTGTTCAGGCCGCGAAGTCCATAAAAATTATCGAGGCTAAGGCTATGGAGGTTGCTAGTCAGGCCGCAGATATGTAGGGCAAATTGACTGTTGTAGAGGCAGATCACCAGAGGCTTGTAGAAAGTCATGATGAGGCAATGCATAATAAGGACGAATAGCATGCCACAGACTTACAGAGAGTTATTGATGGCGTCGTGGCCTCATTCAAAACCTCTAAGGACTTTTATTTGATTAATAATAAGTCCTACCTTCATGGCTTCCGGGATCGTAGGCACAGGGTGGTTAAAAACTTGCCAGAGTCTAAAGACAAAAAAATTACTTGAAAGCTCAATGATGCTAAGCACGTGGAGTCCGTGGCTGGACCAAAGGTTGCAGAGGAGTTGTCCAGAAAGTAGCATAAGGAAGTTGCACTTAAAGATGAAGAAACGGAGACTGTGACTAATGATGATGTATAAGAGGATGCAACCTCTTAGTTTCATTTCTCTTTGCCTTATAATTTTTGAAGTATGCTTGCCCTTCGCGACTTTCAAATATTGAATCATCTTTTGTAATTATATACAGCAGCAGCCATACTTTTGATGTTGAATTCCATGCTCTCTCTTAGGCTATATATTTGGTTGACTTATATCTGAAGGCATGTAGCTTTATGTGTCTTAAACAGGTTGCGAGCTTTTATTGCTTAATCTTTAATGCTTGCACATTAGCTTTAAAAAAGATTGTAACCTTCGCATAGAACTCCCACTTTTTTAAGATAAGCTACAGCAATATAGACTGTGTAGAAAAATTAGTTGTGGCATAAACGGCCGCGGCCATAAACTTCAGATGCTTGATTATTTAGTCTTCATCCTTTAGATGAATGTCACGATCATTGCTTAAGATGACTGGGTATCAAATTACCCTTCCACGGTCTTTAGAACTAGGTTTAGGTCCTTGTATAATTGTTGTTGCAGTAATGCTAGGTCACCATGGTTTATTAGGAACAATTTACCTTACCGCGGACATCACTGTCCTTGGCCCACCTTCCTTATTTGACAATGACTTCTTACATAGAGTTTAACCTTTTCTTATTTTAGGGGCATTTTTAAGCCTTACCGGGATGGGTTGTCAATAATCCACCCATGGTTATACTGATATCTTTGGTATTATCAAGCCTCCCCAAGCAAGGTATGTTTTTAAGCCTCCAATAGATATATAGGTATTTTTAAGCTTCTCTAGGCTGTGCTAGTAAGCCATCGACGACTAATAATGAGTATCAATAGCCTTTAAGGCTATAATGAGTATTAGGAGTCCTCAAGGATAATATAAGAATTTCATATCTTTGAATGCTGAGAATGGGTATTATGAGCCCCTAAAGATAATATAACCATCTCGTATCTTCAAATACTTTTCAGATGTAAGGGGTGTTATGGGCCAATTAAGGTCGTCACCCATTCTCCTCTATAGACTCCTCCTACCGTACTAAATAATTTTTGAAATAGTTGGTAATTAAGTTTCCTTTAAAATCTATTAAAACAAAGATCTGTCACAAGATTTTAGATGAGGAGATCAAGAATTAAAATATGATTAAATCCATCATTCATATATATATATATATGATTTTGTTAGTGAAATACAAAGCACATATGTAAAAACTACAAGAGTTTTAGAAAAATAGGAATATAAATATTTGGAGACAAAAGCTAGGCATGCGGTCTTTTAAGTGTGGGTTGCAGAACTTAGGAAACGTTGGAGCATTCCCTGACTGATAAGCATCTCAATCTCATTTTTCAAGGCAAAGCAACTGTTGGTGTTATGGTCGTGGTCTTGGTAAAAATCACATCATTTGACCCGGTTCCTTTTATGGAACGAGGAATTAAGCTTCTCGGTTCACTTAGGTAGTGTGTCCTCCTTGATGCTCTCTAGGATGTCTTCAAGACTAGATATCAAAGGGGCGTAGTCTTCATAATATCTTTCTACTTTTAGTACTACCTATTTCCTCTTCTTCAAAGGCATGGGTGCACCTTATGTTCTATGGTCGTGACCTTTTACTGGGAGGTGAAGGTTGTGGACTCCAGCGTCATGACCCTGTATGACAGGAAGTTAATATGGCCTTGGAGTGAGACCTAACTGTCATAAAGGTGGTTGATGTAGTTCAACAAATGGGTTATCTCTTCATTCTTCTATGGATCACACTCAGAGCTTCTATCCATGACATCTGCTTTGTTAGTCTTTACAAATTTACTCTGAGAGGAACTAAATAATGGTGAGAAAACCCAAGGAATTTAGATAAAAATTATATTGTAGTAGCAGGGAGGTAACCTTTAAATAACTGGATGCGACCCTTCTATGTACAAGGGTAGTTGCAGCCTTAGGGTGGAATGGGCGAGGCTGTAGCCCATGATGCATATAAAGTTACTGTCGTGGCCTCCCCAATGAATTTATCCACCAAAGTTGATTAAGCACATCCTGCGTATGGACTCCTCTCTCTAGGTGGTGAACGGAAAATTTAGTGAAAATATGCTTACTGTTGTGAAAGGGACGTGACTTATAGGCAATTGACCTTCTAGGCTCCATCCGTCTGGAGGCAGTGTAGGTGTTTTCTCAAAAATGGACCAAAAACTTAGGTTTCACTCACAAAACATGACCAAAAAGGTCTACTAGGAGCCAACCAAAGACATAAAAACTCAAGTGCCATATAGCACAAATTTGGTAGTGAAAACTGAGAATATGGGGATAAGAAAAAATCAAAATGAATGAGTGCATCCTTAGTTACCCACCTTTACGAGGCCATGTACTTTCGTGTTTTCTAACACTAACTAGGTAGGGAAACATCATTAGATATAGAAAATAGATCTCAGCCATGGAAAAAGTCCTAGAAACAGATATAGAAATAAAGAACCCCCTTATGGAGTTTACATGTAAAATATGATCTCAACAACCAAAATATCACCCATGAGATGATGACTCGAGGGTCCCCGTAGATGAAATAAGGTGTTAGGAACCCGAAATGAGAGGAAGCTAGATTTAATACCTCGTTTCCCACGGACACTGCCAAAAAGATAATGCGAAAAATCATACGTATATAATTCCCAACCATCATATCAAGTATAAAAGTGTAAATAAAGCAAGTAAAGGGAGAAAATCACAAGATATAGAGTGGTTTGGATAAAAAAATGAGCCTACATTCACTTTGTTGTCTTACTCTCATTATGTATGTTTAATAATAAAAGTTTGCGGTGCCATAAGAGGCGTATAAGAGAGATAGAGTGGAAAATTGATGAATGTAGAGATGGGAAACTAGGGATGCGGCATATAAGGCAACTCCTTAGATGGTTACGATCAGGTAAGCCCCCAAGTGTCTGGTAGCTTGCAGCGAGAGGTAGAGTGGGGATTTTAGCAGGGCTTCACTGCCATATCACCCAGATATTTGTGAGGTGATCACTTTCATCTATAGAAGTCAAAATGAGGTGTCACGTACACGGATCACATGACATGAGGATAAGTTATACTATGGCGAGATCTTTTCAGAAGTAGGACAAGTGTTAAGTGAATGATGACGTGAAAATATCCGCGAAGATTTTATTATGGAAGGAGCAAGTGTCTGCGACCTATTTGAACCCGGGAAGCAATTGTTCAAGGGTCGTGACTTATCTGTCCCATGCAATGGTGTTACATGTGACCCATTGAGATGGGTTATAGCCCGTCTGTCCCAAGAGCAACCTTTCACTTAGTTTTTGCGATGCAGGTGTCAGTATTGGGCATATCACTCACTTTTATACATAAGTTTGTTTTCATTCTTGATTAATTTTTTATCATATGTCTAGATATAGACCTTATAATTTAGGCATATCTCTCTATTATTCATGTCTTGGTCTTCTTGTTCATATTGATGAATACTTGTAATTCTATGGATCTTATTATCATCTTTTGATGTATTTTATCCAATTAACATTGTTTGATCCTTTATTTCACTTTCGTTAAGACTTATATTTATATATGTTGACACTTGATCTTTTTTTCCAAGGCTTAACTTATCTTATTTGAAGGCTCTTGTACTCATTCTTAACTTTAAGGCTTGATTTCCTCATATTTAAGGATCTTTCCCTGTAATAATTAATTCAATGTTTTCTTGTTTGATCTCTCGAGTCCCTTGGCATAATATCTTGTGGTGTTATCTTTAAGACTTAATATTCTTGACCCTTTTACTTGTTTTGTAAATTTCTTTGAGTCTTAACAAATATATCAACCTTAGAATAACCTAACTCAAATAATGTTGCCAAAGAGATAATTAGTTAGACATGGTTTTATCTGAACTATTATCAGAATTAATTAATCATTATTTGAAATACATTTTGAATCATAATATGCCCCTTTGAATGCTTACAAATTAGTTGATGCAGTGAGAGAAAACAGAATAAAAATTATGAATATTTAAAATACATATTATAAGATCTCCCTTTACAAACACATTTTATTTCATACATGTTTAGTTTTAGAGCAGTAGTCTAGACTAAAACCATGTTTTTGGTAATAGTTTTAGTTGTGGATTTTGTAATAAAATTAATTTTACCCGTTTTAATGAGAATCGTGTATGGGTATAATGTTTGCACTATTTTATATATTGATGACGTCTTTTATTTTACACGGTTGTTGATCTGATGTGTAGAGTACGTCTTACACACAAATGATGAAATCACTAGTTCTTGTGGAATATAAGTTTTCTTATTTATAATCTTAGATGGAGTTGGACACACGATTGGCAGGGGTGTAGAACAATATTTCAGCAGATCTATCTTGATTATAGAAAATAATATAGGTTCAATTTATTGTGCTAGTGTACTTTATGTTTACTGAACGAACCCACATTGATGTCATTGTCTTTATAGTGATTTTATAAGACAATATACACCTTATGATTATTAAATTTACTTAAGGCTCTTCATTTTGATATGCCCTATTGACATGTGAACTAGTTATTTATTTCTTTGACCTATCGAGTGAGATTCATTATTGGATAAATAAACCCAATAGATTGGATAATGGTGAAATGTTTTATGATTAAAACCCACATCTTGGCATAGAGATTGATGATACCCCTTGAGATGTTTATAATCTTCATATGTGTCAAACTTTGCAAGTGTATTATGTTGCTCTAGCACTACAAATAAGTTAAGTTGGACCACTCAAGGACTCAAAGAAAATGATTAAAATAAATTGTCCGCAATTTATTTTAGTAATGGGTATATATAACCATTGTTATGCCACGACACCCAATTTGTTAGGGCAACCTCCAATTAAACACAACCTCATATATAATAAAGATAAAATGGTAATAATGGAAAGCATAATAAAGATGTAAATAAGAGAGATAACAACAAGATATACATGGTTCACCAACTTGAATACATCCATAGAGAGGCCTAATTCCGCTATATTTTGAATAAATTATAAGTACAATAGAGAATATTTGCATTCCCCAGCAAAAGTAGCCTTCTTCCCATGGACAATAGTGAGATGGGATATCATGATCATGAACGGGCTAAAGAAGAGAGGTAGACACATGGCTAGTAAGTGTTGAATGAGTAAGCATACTGAGGAAATAAGCATTCATTTATTGTTGCATTGTTGGGTATTAAGGGGTCTAAGGGAGATTATTTATTCCATTTTGGGGGTGAAATGGGTGTGCGCCGAGTCATTGAGAGAGGTAATAGTTGTCTGGGGCTATAGGAAGGGGGTATGGAGGTACGTTATGTGTGGAAAATGCCCCCATTATGCATTTTTTGGACGATTTCTCTTAATAGGAACAATAGGTGCTTTGAGGGAGAGGATATTGAGCCAGATAGAGACCATTACATTATTTTGAGCTCTTTACATGGGTGCTTTAAGGAGGAGTCACACTTTACTCTTAAGTTCTTGCTATTTTTTTTGGGAGGATTTGGGGTAGGGGTTAATGTATTTATTGTATGGCATTTTTGGTGATGTTGGGAGGGATTTTGTCACCCTTCTCCTTTTTGGGGTATTTGGTATTCTCATTTATCTTTTTATATATATCTTGCATATGGGCTCCCTCCCACTTAGGAGACTTCAATTTATATACTTTTCTTACTTATCAAGAAAAAATAATAAAGAATATACTAGTAAATCACACACCCTCTACTCTCCTATCCAAATCTCGGATAATTATTCTACACTAACTCTCCACCGAAGTGGGTCCAAGTTCTAAGCCAAGAACCATCTCAATCTCTTGCCTTTGAGTATTATCAATTTACCAAATCCTATGTATGTCATTTCCATGTAAATCAATGATAAATCCCTCACACATTACATCTTAAGCACACATACAATACATGAAATTTGTCAATCTTTTAACAACATTCGTGGGTGAGAGGGAAAAATCTCTCACCTCTCACCTCTCACCTCTCACCTCTCACCTTAAACCATTACCTTTGGAGGAAGACATCCTCCATCTCTTTAGCTCTAAAGAGAGAAACTAAAGACTTAGGGATTTAATCCTCATAAGATTCCTTTTATATATGAAATATATTTGTGGTGAAACCCCCCCAATATCCCAACTTGAAAATCCTTAATTCACAGATCTAGGACCATTCATTACAGTGAACTAATACCTTCGTTGGTTATGACTCCTAAAGTAAAACATGCCAAAAACATTTGAAGACATTTGTGCCTAGCAAGCCCCCTTCGTTGTCTTCATTTTAGGAACCTACTACTATGGGTAATTTGAGCTGAATTCTACAAATCTTCAGTTTGGTGAGAAATATTGCAAACGACAATTGAGACTCCACCCAATGAGAATTAACTCCCATGAAGAATGTCCCCACTTGTCATGTCAACTAAACGAACCATCATTGATCTTCATTGTACTAGATATATCTATCTGTATACTATTAAATTCCTCTTCAAAGATCTAATTAATTGGGAAAACTTGCCCTCGAAGTATACACCTCCTCTTATAAAAATACCCATTGCACATTGTAATTTTTAACTACTCTTCTTGGACATATTTTGAATTTAAACACATGGGTCAATGCCTAAATGTAGCTGCAAGAAGTCTAGTATACCCATCGACTCCAAAGAGGGGCCTCTACCCCCCCCCCCCCCTTCACTATCGTCTGCCAGAACATACACCCCCGCTCATTGGTTGTAAACGAGAGCATTTGTATGTCCTTATTTACTCGTGCACCTCTTTCTTAGAATATACCGTTGATATAAATTCAGACGACATTAACTAATCACATCAAATCCATATAACACCGTGTGATTCATAAACTCAACCTACAATCCAGCATTCTTCTATTTGGAATTCATTACTTTTGGAGATTGTGAGAATATCCCCAAAAGTCTATCATATACTTCTAATCATATTGAGGTACTTCATGATCCATAACCATACTAGTTTAAAATATCAAACCAAGAAACGACTCAATTCCCTCCACACGTAACAATGTTCATTGCCTATGGATGAAGACTTGTTATGATAACATCCCTGACAATTAATTTTCTTTTGAGTAAAAATAATCAATTTTATTCTAGGTTAGACCTCGTCGGTGGCTAATGCACTATTACTAATTGAATTTGAGGATAAAAATCACACCCTCTACATCTTTCTACGACTTTCATTCTTCAATCAATCCCATTACACGACTTATGTTGACAAGAATGATTTCCCCACATTAGTGAGAACGAAATAGCCATTACCATTGAATACCTCCACCTAAACTTGTGAAGTAATATCCCCTTTTATGGTTGAATGAACACACCTAAAAAATCTAGCACTAGTGGTTTGACATCAAAATCTCATTTTGGATTTTTGACAAACACCTTTTGTGCACCAAGAGATTTGATACTAATTGTTATGCCACGATACCCAATCTTTTGGGATAACCTCTAATCAACCACTCCCCCAAATATAATGAAGATAAAATGGTAGTAATACGATAAAAGAAATTTATAAAATGACTTTAGATGTGAGAGACACCCCGAAATCATAATCTTACTATAGGAAAGTATGTATGCGCATGTGGGACCGCTAAAAGAGTAATAAAGGTAAGAGAACTAACTACATGAGTAGAATCACAAACTACATGAGTGTGCTGATAAAATATGGAGATGAACTACATGAAATAGATAAAAATTGACTTGAATCTCAAAAGTAACATTAGGATGACTACGTAGCCAAAAAAGGCATAAAACTCCACGTAGTTCGCATAATAAATAAGGGTGGTCTAAATCATAATCCGATTTTAGGGTCTTTTTTTATCTATGAAAATATGGTGAAGTGTGGTGAAAGTATGAAAATAGGTGAGGATACTCTAAATTGGGAATTATGGCTTAAACCACTTTTTTAGATTTTTTTGCTAATGAAAATATATTTTAGAGTATATATGATACTAAAAATATATAATTATCAAAGTTAACTATAGATTATAGCAACTATAAAGTAAAAATATAACATTAAAATATGCAAAATGATATATATGAGAATAACACATGTAAAAGGATTTTAGACCTTTAAGAAATTTCAAAATCTGTTTTGAACATATGATTTGCTGATTTTTTAATGTATGGTGATGGTGGTGGAGTGGTGGTTAAAGTTAGGGTCGAGTAATGTAAGAGAATGTGTCGTAAAATTATGTATACTAAATTCAAATGGTTGTAGCACTGAAATCGAGGTCATGTGCAAATGAGGTCAGGATTTCCTTATATAGGGAAACCCTAAATTGAAAAAGGATAAGTCTGCCCTTAATGTCCTACATATCGGCATGCTGACTGGACTTTCCTACCAACTAAACCCTACACACTTATAGGCAAGTCCTCTATAACTGTGTTTTCGGGGCATAACTTTTGATCTGAAAGTCCGATTCATGCATAGTTGGAAAGAAAAATTTGAAGATTTTTTATTTTGTAAGGGAAGGACTCTTAAGTTAGAGAATTGACCAGGGTTAAATAGACTTGGAGAGAGGGCATTTTTATTTGGTTAGGGTTTAAAGAAGGATAGGGGTTTGAGATGGAAGGACTTTATTTGGAACATATGAAATAGTGTATGGGTGTCGGATAGGGTGTCTACATTAACCACTTGCAACCCTTAACCCCAACCTATTAGATAAAAATATCACTTAATACTATTTAAAAATCACCCAAAAATCCTAAAACTCACCAACCTCCTAAAACACCAAAATATCGAAATATTGACTTCCTAGGGTTGGATCGATTCGGTACCTATCCAAATCGATCCAGGTCCCAGACTATTTTTTTTATTATTTTTTTTTATTTAGTTCATAATTCAACCTCGTACTTAATTCAATTCAGTTATAATCAATCTATAACAGTTCTTAATGATATGATAATAGTATATGGACATTTACCAACAATTCTAACATAATAAGGGAATACAAAATTCTAATAAAGTTAACTACAAAATTGGAAATAATATGTTGAAAACCATTTATATCCTTAAATTGTGGATTCTATTCCCAAATTATCATGATATACGTGCATTAAATATACTAACACATATAACTCATCTAATATGTAATATATTCTTAGTTTTACATAATAATTTAATTATACTTACTATCAGAATTCCACATGAACCCTGATTTAATCAATTCCACAAATTAGCATAAGGTTATTCTTTTCATTTGAACTTAATTTTCAGAATTTTAACAAGAAGAAGAATAGTAGATTATTATTTTATAATTCATATAGACAACGATGATTATCCAATTTAACACTTGTTATTATATTTAAGTGTCAATTCTCACTTAGAATCAAATTTTATAAATTGTATAATTTAATTAGATCAATTAGTATTTCAATCTAGTATAAACATTCCTTCCTTGCTTATTTTTCTCTTTCACTTTCGATTTTTACTTCTTTAGCTTTCTTCTTCCAAGTTTGACTCCCATTGCTCTCTCCTCACTTTAGGGTTTAGATTTAGGTTAGATAATTAAATGAAACTAGGTTTAGGTTTACTTGCTACTTAAATAACAATTTCTAATTTTCATCATTTAAATTATCCTAAATTTACATGGGCTTATGGACCTCTAAACACATTTTATCATGTTAAAACTTACCGTAATTGTAAACCAAACCCATGGGTGCATTCTCTCACCACTTTTAACCATATATGGGTTTCCAAAAGGTCCCAAAAGACCAATCCAACACATAACTCAACATAAGTCCAATTTAAAATAAATTAGCACATCATTATTATTTGAAAAATATATTTTAGTCATGCTACACCAAATTAATTTATTAACGATGTTATTAATTTTACTAAATCATTTAGCACATAAGGATTTGTTCATTTAAATAACATGCAAAGCTGTACTAAATTAATTATTAAATTTTACATATTAAATTAAAACTTAAACCAAATTTACCAATTAATTTTATTTACTAAACTATTTTTCCTATTAATTATTTATTTAAAAACCTGGGGTACTACATGCTTATAATTTCATCCCTTGTTAGTTAAGGCAGTCATTTTTATGGAATCATGCCTCTCCAAGCTAACAAAAGTTTCTTCCATATTATTATGGGGAATGTGACTATCAACCAAATTTGCATCACCAATCTAGGTTTATATAAAACCAACTACTGTTATGATCTTAAATCGAGTGTAAAGTTGGTGTTCTTCCATTTTAAAGCTCATTCTGATAACCTCGATTTAGTAAAATATAAATCCACCCAATTTTCATAAGAATGTAAAGCAGGACATTCTTTGGTTCTATTGGTCTCTCAAATGGAGTGGATAAAAAAGTTATAGCGTGCCTGTGACACTTGGTAATGTCAATTGTCATTGATATTTTTTTATAGTTTGCCACTTCAAGGTCTAATTGGTCATTATTTTTATTGTAAGGACATAATTTTCATTATCCATAGTTTACATAGAATATGTCATATACCGCTACAACAGTTGAAGAAGTTCACGTTCATTGTTCCAGTCAACGGATCCGAATTTCAAGTATCTTCAACATATGTGCGACATGATGTATAATTTCATATAAAATGTGTTTAAGTTGTGTAAATGCTTTACATTAGTATTAGAATATTTTCCAAAACTGTTTTATCAAACTAAAGCATTTTTTCTAGGTCAAAATTAATTTTTTAAGACCTGTAAGTGAGGTTTTTAAAATAATATTTTTTCGCTAATGTCATTTAAATGATAAGGTAATATCGTTCAAACGACTGCTTCTAACGACATCACATGTCGTTTGAAGGGTCGCGCGAAGGGTCGTTTCTTGATTGCTTCAAATGACCACATACTGTTTTGTGTTTTTAAAGGTCGTTAGTAAAGACATCTAATGTCATTCAAACGACATGACAATGTCATTCGAATGACTTCTAACGACATGCACCGCCTTAATATTTTTGATGAGCTATAAATACATATTTCATTAAGACTTTTGATACATGAAACCTTTTTTTTGGCAGACCTTTAGTCTTCATCTTTTAGGGTTAAAAACCTAATTTTTGATTCACCAAAATATCCTAATTATTTTGTGAATCATTTATGGAACCCAAATTACTTCTTGGAAGTTTATCTTTGTAGAGTTCCATCTCTACTACTGGATTGGTAGTTCTTGCGGGAGCTGCTTGCTGGTGATTGCGGTCATTGAGGTTCTCGAGGGGATCTTTAGTGGTGCTAGGTTGTGGTCTATGTGAGTATTTTGCAGAAGATTCATTGCAGATTTCATTGTGTAATTGTAAGTTGCGATTTGCATTATATAGTGAAATAAAGGTTTTACCCCAAAGGGGTTTTTCCTTAAACCTTGATTTGTGATTGTTTGAGTTGCATATTTGATTTATATCACATATATGCATGATTAGGGTTTAATTAATTTGGATAAAAGATTGTCTCCAATTAAATAAGTTCAAAATTAGAAATTCGTGAATTAAATAAATAATTCATATCACACATCTTACATTTGTGTATGAATATTCTTATTGCGGAAGAGAATCCAAGGACTATAAAGTCAACTTGGTTGACTTGGGCACTATTTGATAAGCATAACACCTCATGGTATTGATTATTCCTTGAGGTATTCACAAATACTTTAGGGTATGAGATTACTGTGACATCGACCCGAAACTTCACTCTAGTGCCAAAATCACAATAGCCAGCTATGCTGAATTTGATTGTTCCAGGAAGTGAATGATTCTAAGGATGAATCATCACATGGTATATGTGTCGCCATTATGGCAAGTCACATGAGCACACCTAGTTTTTCCCACAATGATGAGGATACTTGTCTACGTGAGAGCCCCGATGATGATTTGAGTGTTTCGAGTGCGATTGAAAGTGAGGGTGATAGGGATCTCCAAAAAGTGTAAAGATATTTATTCATTGAGACCTTAAAGATGAAGACGTTTAATAAGTAGTTAGATCTAAAGGTGTTATATTTGGAGAGAGAGAAATAAAAGTTTTGAGGGGATGTGAGGCATCGGCGAGTCAACTCAAGAAGGTGAAGGTTTATTTAAGTGAGAAGTTGATCATCTTAGGCCGGGAAAAGAGTGAACTTGAATCCCGTGTGTCCCAACTCGAGAGAGATCTCGAATGTGACAGGGAGATCAAGGTTAATATATAGGATACATCTAAGAAGGTAGGTAAGATGCTCTTCGATCCCGCTTTAGAAATCTTCCCATGTTGAACCCGAGCCGGTTCCCGAGTTTCTGATAGATCCATATGGCTCTCAACCTAACCCACCTAGGTGTCCATTACCCAATAGGATAGTGCGTCCTAAACTTTTTAAGATAGGTGTTCCTAGGCCCGGGTATGTTTTATCCCATTACAAGAAGAGAGGACACCTTAGGGAATTCTGTTTTAAGCTTGGTAGTGTGTCACATAGATTTTTACCACATGTTCCCACACACGTACCCACACGTGATATTTTGCATAATCCTGCACATCACATGAGAGAGTTTGCACACATTCAAAAGCAACTTTAATTTTTAGTCAAGACTTCACATGAATTGATGGATTTTTTTCATAGGATGTCATCACCTTTGGAAAACTCCTCCGCACCTAATGGTTGAGGTTTAGACTTTTTGCTAGAATAGGATGATTTTCATGATGATATTTTGTACCTATTGCTAGCGTGAACCACTTTTGCATTTATTTTTTCCATTTTCATATATTTTTTGAAAAACCCTATTGATAAAAAATTTAAGGTGGCGCGTTGCTCAAACAAAACATTAATGTCGCTCGAACAGATAAGCATGTCACTTGAACGAAAGCTTCGCACGAGATCACATGTCACTCGAACAACTGTTTATTTTGCTCGAACGAGATTAAATAAAAAATAATTTTTTATTTTCCCAAAAAATATTCCTCCATAAAACTTTAAAAAAACTGTTAACGAAAAACTCCACTCCAACACTTAGAAAATATTTTGTAAAAAATATCCCAACACTTTAAGTGAACTGTTAAGGTACTTAAATACAACCTTACCAAAATTAATCTCATGGAGGCTTGAATGTTGAAAAACTTTGATATTCGTATCCATCTTGGTGTATGAATGATCTTGAACAATTCTTCAACGGTTGTAGTGGTATACGACATACTCACATGTAAGCCGGACAATAACATAATGTCCTTACAAATCTCCTCATATGTCTATGCTGGTACAAAATAAAAACATCCGAATTATCAAATCAAAAAGTCCATACAAATCTAATACCCTCCCATGAACCCAAAATTGAAAAGGTACTAAAGATGCAAGTATCAAACTTTTCTTCAAAAATCTTTAACATTAAATCTATAAACTTTTCTCATCAGGGTGTGCAAAATATGATCTTCAATTTTTGTACCTACACACATGACATGAGACAAATAAAATACCTTCATGACGCATCGAGTTTGAAATGATATGAGAATAAATAAATCAATAATCAAATCTCTCCCATAATGCAAAAACTCCCCCATAATTCGTTCCCCCCCTTTTTATTTGTTCGAAATAGACAAGGAAACGAATAAACAAAACAAACATGGAGTTGTCACTAAAAATATGCATAGAAAATATGAATCAAACTACACTCATGAAAAGAGTAACTCTAAAGCATCCACAAAATATTTTTGATTTTCCAATTTTTAATACAAAAATACAAAAATAATTTTACAAAAAAATACACAATATGAATATACACTAAGACAACCAAATCAAGGAAACGGAATGAATGGGTGTTAATAATTCAATAGGAAAATCAATGCAATCAAGCATAACATAACGATGAATATGTGTACTCCTAACGAATGAATCTCAAAACCGTCCTTAGGTGCCAAAAGTGTTGAATTTAAATGACATCGACTTAATCCATCAACACATCAAAGTCAAAAGTGATTCCCACACCAATAACATCTAAAACTATGTAATGCTTTTTCATGACGCTGTTAGGACATGCAAACTCGTTTTTCATTACTTTCCATCCAAACTCCCTCATAAAAAAATATGCATTATATTTTCTTTTGAGGTGATGAAACTAAAACCTATTGGCCCATTTTTGGCATATTTGTCTTCTTTTTGCCTTTAAATTTTTTTGGGATCTTTTCAAACGGTGGCTTTCACGACGATTTAATTTTGAACTCTCCCAGCCCTTTATCGTAATTCACTCATCATATTTTATTGCAACTAAATGATTTTTAGATGCAGTACTTTCATTGTCAAGTTTTATCGCATTTTGTTCATTGTATAGACATAATTGAGATGGATATACTCAAGCCAATATATGATAAACAAGTATAATACTCAAATAATACCCTGCACATGTGCAATAAAGGAGATAAGGAGACAAACATGTAGAAGATATCACTAATCACATCTCAAAGACTCCAAATAATGTAAAGCACATGGATGAAATAATGTAGTATCTCAAATCACTATCAAATAGTCACGGGGGATATGGAATGAAGTTATGATTATGGCAATCTTAAATGTTCATCCATAAACGGTGAAAACAAAATACAAAACTCTTTTTGTGTTTTTATTTATAAAAGAAAATCTTTTTGACTTTATCTAAAAAATTTCAAAAATAAAATCTTTTTGGATTTTTCAATTTTTCAAAAAAATGAAAACCAAAAACAAACAATGATACAAAGGATACAATCTAGATATAGGAATCATATGATATGAACAAGAAAAATGCATCATACTCTAGACATGGTGACCACCCCTCAATCAACTGTGCAAGTTCCTAAAGACTTCCTAAGACTCTTGAATCTGAGGGCATCTAAAGTAGGGGTGTAAACGGATCGGGTCTGGATCGGGTCTGGGTATATCCAGATCTGATCCGGGTATATTTTTAGCGGATCGGGTCTTACCCGATTACCCGACGGGCCTCAGAAAATGGATTCAGACCCGAATCCGTTAAGGACCCGGAGACCCGACCTGATTACCCGACCCGAATATATATATATATATATATATAACTGTTTTTTTATTTATATAAAACTTATATATATATTTTTTATATAAAACTAACTGTTTTTATAATATAACTTATATATATATAAACTGTTTTTATAATATAATTTATATTATGTATGTAAACTGTTTTTATAATATAAAACTAACTGTTTTTTTTATATATAACTTATATATATATATATATATATATACTGTTTTTATAATATAAAACTAACTCTTTTTTATATATAACTTATATATATATATATATATATATATATATATATATATATATATATATATATATATATATATATATATATATATATACTGTTTTTTTTTATTATAATATAAAACTAACTGTTTTTTTATATATAACTTATATATATAAATAATGTTTTTACATACATATTTACATACATATATTAGTTATATATATATTTAGTAACTATATGTAAGACTATATATATATATAATATTATATATAAATATATATTTATTATATTATATATATATACACATTCGGGTCGGGTCCTTATCGGATCGGAGTCATGCATATCCAGATCCGATCCATTAACTAATCGGGTAATCGGGTAATCGGGTAATCGAATAATCGGGTCTATAAAATTTGCTCATATCCGTTAATTTAGGTCGGGTCCGGATCGGGTCCGGGTCCGGGTCCGGTCCATTGAAAACCCTAATCTAAAGGCTTTGTAAAAATATCGACTAACTGGAGGTCGGTAGACATAGAACTCAAGGATACGACCTTTTCTTCTACAATTTCACGGATAAAGTGCTCGCGTATCCTAATGTGCTTTATGCACGAATGCTGGACTAGATTACGGGATATGTATATTGCGCTTGTGTTATCACAGGAAATAGTCATGGTGTCTTGTGATATCGCATAATCCTCCAACATCTGCTTCATCCACATAAGTTGTGTGCAACAACTCGCAATGGCTATGTACTCAACCTCCGTAGTGGACAAAGAGATGGAGATTTTCTTCTTACTCAACCAGTAGACAAGAGCAGAACCAAATAAGAAACACCCACCAAAAGTGATCCTATATCCATCTGCATCTCCGGCCCAATCGGCATCCAAATAAGCGGATAAACAGTTATTGGTGTTAAAGGAATACCAAATGCCAAGTGAGAGAGTTCCACTCACATATATGATAATACGTTTAAGAGAGAGTAAGTGTGAATCTTTCTGGGACGCCTGATATCGCACACAGACTTCAACACTAAAGGCGATGTCGGGATGACTGGCAGTCAAGTAGAGAGTACTACCTATCATACTCAGAGACAAGGTTGGCTCTACGTCCTTGATTAAAGTGTCCTTGCTAAGCTTTGTTGAGGTACTCATCGCGGTACGTGTGTGCTTAGAAGAGTCTAAACCAAATTTCTTCACAAGGTATCTAGCATACTTGGATTGGGAAATGAACATTCCATCCTCTAGCTTACGAACCTGGAGACCGAGGAAGTATTTAAGCTCACCAACCATGCTCATCTTAAACTCACTATTCATCTCCTTCTCAAAGTGGTGATCATGCTTGGAGCAGGTGGATACAAAGACTATGTCGTCCATATAGACTAGGGCAACCAAAATTGCATCGTCATCTCTCCTGACGAATAATGTCATATCAACTCCCCCTCTTTTGAAGCCAGGAGCTAAGAGATAGGAAGTAAGCCTCTCGTACCAAGCACGGGGTGCTTGCTTCAAACCATATAAGGGTTTCCTCAGATATTAGACGTGATCAAGGTGCTTGGGGCCTTCAAACCCTTTTTGTTGTTCCACGTAAACCTCCTCCTATAGAATGCCATTCAGAAAGGCACTCTTGACATCCATCTGATATAAATTGAAACGCAAACGACATGAGATGGCGAATAGTAAGCGAATGGACTCAAGTCTTGCAACAGGAGTGAATGTCTCGTTAAAGTCTACACCCTCTATTTGTGTGTAGCCTTGAGCGATCAACCTAACCTTATTTCGAATAATAGTACCAGTTTCATCCGCCTTATTCTTGAAGATCAACTTGGTACCTATCACATTTGTCTCACTAGGTCGGGGGACCAGTTCTAAGACATTATTCTTTCTAAACGTAAGCCACTCATCTTGCATAACGCATATCCACTGTTCATCTTTGAATGATTCCTTATAATTTTTGGTCTCGACTTTGGACGTGTAGGAAACATGGCTAACAACAATTTCTAGCTAAGCACGAGTCTTGACCCCTAGGGTGGGATCTCCTAGAATAGCACTAGGATCATTAGTCTTGCAAAACCAAGCAGGAGTGTCCCCTAAATCAGGAATAGGATCCACTCTGGGTGTGGGAGGCACACAGGGATCATTAGTAGAAAGTGCGTCATCCTCACCCAAAAGGTTAGAATCAACAAACACCGGCGATTCGTCATCTTGCACGATGACGTTTATTGACTCTATAACCTTAGAGATACTCAGGTTAAAAAGCCGATATACTCTACTAGTCATTGAATATCCTAATAATATTCCCTCATCGCTCCGGGAGTCAAACTTTCCTAACTCATCTCTATCCCGTATGATGTATCATTTACTCCCAAAGACACAAAAATATGAAAGTTTAGGCTTCATTCCAGTCAATAATTCGTAGGGCGTCTTAAGTGTGTGTGTGGACGAAAGGTAAACCCTATTCATCGTGTGGCATGAAGTAGACACCACCTCTACCCAAAAATTCCTAGCAACTCTACGACCTAGAAGTATAGATCTAGCCATCTCCTGAATCGTCTGATTCTTCCTCTCAACAATCCCATTTTACGGAGGAGTCTTCACGGCTAAAAAATCATGTTTAATCCCGAGGCTATCACAGTAAAGATATACTTTAGATTTATTAAACTCAATGTCTTTGTCACTATGTATCCTATTGAAAGTGACTCCCTATTGATTTTGCAGGACACGACACTTAGTTGTAAGAAATTCCACAACATCGGAATTCTCTCTCAAAAAACTAACAATCGAGTAACGAGAGAAATCATATACCATCACGAGGATATACTTATTACCACCCAAACTCTCAGTACAAGTAGGACCTATAAGATCCATGTGTATCAACTCAAGCACTCGTGAAGTGGTAATGGAATTTAACTTCCTATGGAGACTACGAACTTGCTTTCCCAACTGACAGGGTCCACATACATCGAAAGTCGGCTTTCCAAGTAATGAAAAGCCACGTATTAGATCGTTTTTAACCAATCTCTCAAAATCTTTAAAATTCACATGACCTAGACTTTGATGCCAAAGATCCATATCAGTGATAGTAGCGCTATTGCAGACAAATGAGGACTTGGGAACAATCCCATAGCAATTATCTTCAGTCCTCACCCCTTGCAATAGAATTTTACCGACTTGATCATAAATATTGCACTCGTTCTGATCAAAATTTACTTCTAAGTTAATATCGCACAGATGGCTAATGCTGAGAAGGTTTGCTTTCAAACCTTTGACGTACAAAATATCCTCTAGCTTAAGAAATCCTGGTATCTCTACTGTACCTTGTCCTACTATGCTAGATTTTCTCCCGTCTCCAAAGTTGATTTTTCCTTCCTTACGATCCTCTAAGTAGGTTAAAAATGTGACATCACCTGTCATGTGCCTAGAGAACCCACTATCGAAATACCACTGAGAAGTGTTATGTGCTTTAAGAGCGACATAAATAAGGGATTTTGCGTCGAGTTTAGGCACCTAAGATGAGGTAACCTTCTGTTTGCCCTTGTCATTATTGGCTCTATTCGGGATATTAGAAGTGTCCGCTGACGGCATAGAAATCCGTTGAAACTCTTCCATTAGACTCTGAGAAGTGGAAACTAGAAACTCAACCAGCTCTTTAAGACTCGAAAAATCACTAGTATAACGTGGTGGAGCAAATATACATCGGGTCCGACCCAAACTATATCAAAACTCCCTAAGGTGGCCCTTTCTTTTGTAGTAGGTACAAAAGTACACAGTCTGTGGTCGACTTTGGTTTTCTTTTCTTGGCTAAAATCTTCTTCGGGGGTTTTACTGATGGCCATATGGATTCGTCGTAAACTCAGGAACTGGTTCTGGTGTCATATGGGACGAGGAGGAACCATCAAAACCAATTCCCTGCCTTTCACCAAAACCTAAAGCATGGACGAGGAGCATTTTTTCCATCTTTCTAGATTTGTCCTCTATCTTTACCTTAACCTCCCTGGCTATCTCAAGGTCATGAGTAAGTTGGGCTACAATGGCTTCTTATTTCTTTCGAGGGTCCATGGAGGTTTGGAGCTCACCCATAAGACTATCCACTTCCTTGGTCAAGTTACCTTTCTCTTTCTCTAAACATCTTTCTCTCTCTCTCTCACCAAATTCACACTCTCTGTCTACACAAACTCTCTCTCTCTCTCTCCAACATAAATAGTATCTCTCTTTCTCAAGGCAGTGATAATGGAGGACTCTCTCTCTCTCGTCCCTCCTAAATTTTTCTCTAATCCAACTATCCTAAGTGTTAACGCTTTTTTACGCTTTTTAGTTTTAAAAGAATCCGCATATGAATCATCTTACGCGCGTCGTAAATCACTTGCGCTCTCACTTGCAGCATCCTTCCCCTCACTCACATCGCTTCCACTGTCGAAGTGTCCTGTGAAGTAGTACCTCATCGTCTTGAGGCACTGTCATTACTCACACGAGTAGACATGAATGCGGTGAAGTTACATTCATGCGGTGACTCGTCTCCAGAATCCACTGACTCGACCTCTTTGTCATCACTATAGGAGGCATTAAGAGAAACTTTGCCTTTGCCTTTGCCTTGACATCACAACCTAGCAGGACACTCAAATTCCTTATGACCTCTACCGTCACACTCATAAAATCCATCCTCATCTTTCTTAGGCGCATCCTTTTTATCCTTTTCATTTTTCTTTTCAAACTTATTTTTCTCAAAATTCTTTTTATCTTTGAAATTGCCACTTTGAGAAATTTCTTGATTTTTTTTGCAAACAAGGCCAAATAGTCTAAGTCAAAATCAAACTCTGAATCTGACAACTCTTCCCCTCTTCTCCTAGATGACTCACCACTCCTTCTTGCCGACCCCTCACTCTTCCTATCCTGGGCTTTAAGTGCTACCCCTTTATCTTTTGATTTTATTGTGTTAGGAAACATGTCAATTTCATAAGTTCAGAGGTCTCATACCAATTCTTCTAATTTCAAAATACTCAAATTTCCTAAATAATTTAGCACATTGAATTTAAGGATAAAACGCTTAGGCAGTGATCTCAAAACCTTTTTAACTACTCCAGCATCAGGAATGTATTCACCTAAATTGAAACTAGTATTAACAATATTCGACGAGCGTGCATAGAATTCATTAAAACACTTAGGTTCAAGCATGGTAATCATTTCAAATTGATTAGTTAAATTTTGAATTTTAGATTCTTTGACCGCATTTGTACCTTCGTGAGTAAATTGTAAAACGCACCACGCTTCTTTTGACGTAGTGCACATTATAATATGCCAAAACTCCTCAGGAGTGACGACACCAAAAATTGCACTCAGCCCATGTGAATTAAAAGTGCTCCATTTAAATTCATCCTCAGTCTAGGTAGTCACAGGTTTTAAGGATGTTATGTAATCTACAGTGACAGTGGGAGGCATCCACCCTCTTTCACAAACTACCCAAATTCACTCATCAATGGCCTTTAACTGACATTTCATACGTGTTTTCCAGTAGGCATAATTAGACCAGTAAAAAATGGGCATCTAATTATATAAGTGCTCCAAGGGAAAAATTGTAATTTTTCACAAAATAGATTATTCAAAAATAACTAATATCAAACATTTTTTGCGGAAAAAAGGAATACACAATAAATTACTGTAACCTTCTCTGATACCAATTTGTAAAATGTCGTGTTCGATACTAATTAAATCGAATTCGCAATTTTCCAAGTTAACCTTATTTTATCGGTGTCAATTTTCAAACCAAATGAATTCAGACCCTAAAACATGCAAGAGCGTGTGTGTATGTCAAACCAACACAAATAAAATTGCTAACGCAATGATTTCAGAACAAATCTTTTCGGGTAAGACCTTATATTTAACTATAATACTTACAATGAAATTTGTAATGGATTAACCACAGAAAACTCACATAGGCCGCAACCTAAATCAGCAATGGAATTCCTCAATAACTCCACACGAACCGACATTCAATCAACCCAGGAACACCCATGAGTACTACCTATTGACACTTACTCAGTCATCCCAGTACCTCCCTTAAGCGGCACCTAGATCAGCGGTAGAGATCTTCTCTACAAGAGAAACTTCAACAAAAATGTGTTCTTGAGTTCCAAAACAATTCACATAAACAATTGGGATCTTGTGAATTGAAAACAAAAAGGATTAAAATCTTAAAAGTGAGAAGATAATGATTCTGCCAAAGCGGTTTTCGTATCTGATAAAAACGCACGTCTTATTAAAAAAACGGAGTGGTTTAACACCCTATTTATAAAAAAACTTAAGGCGACGCGGCACTCGAATGAAACATTAATGTCGCTCGAACGAAGAAGCATGTCGCTCGAACGAAAGCTTCGCGCGAGATCACATATCACTCGAACGACTGTGTATTTTGCTCGAACGAGATTAAAAAAAAATATATTTTCCCAAAAAAAAATTTCACCTTAAAACTTTAAAAAACTGTTAACGAAAAACTCCACTCCAACACTTAGAAAATATTTTGTAAAAAACATCCCAACACTTGAAGTGAACCGTTAAAGTACTTAAACACAACCTTAACAAAATTAATCTTGCAGATCCGTCTTGATGCGTGAATGATCTTGAATAATTCTTCTACGGTTGTAGCGGTATACAGCATACTCACATGTATGTCGGACAATAACATAATGTCCTTACAAGGCCAAAGTAGTTTAGTATGATATGATCATTCAAAAGAAAATAATTAAATAGAAAAATATGATCATTATTATATATGAGGGAGTTTGGTTGGAAATATATCAACGGATTTGCACATCTTAACAAAGTATTGAAAAATCATTACATATTTTTAAACGTTATTGGTGTGGAAATCATTTTATATTTTGATTTGTTGATTAGATTTAGTTGATGTCATTTAAATTCAACAATTTTACACCTAAGGAGGAGTTTGAGGTCATTCGTTTGGACTATCCATATTCACCGTGCACATTTGTAATTAATGTTTGAGTTGATTTTTCTATCAAATATGTTCACACCCATTCATTCCATTTTTTCGGTTTGGTTATCTTAGTGTAAACTTTTGGTATGTGTTGTTTTTATAAATTTTCTTTGCTTAAAATATTTAAAAAATAAAAAAGAGTTCGTAGATCCTTTTGAGTATATCCTTGCATGAGCATAATTGATATATATTTGTTATGCTTTTCGTGACACTCCGTATTTATGCTTGTTTATTCTTTTCCTTGTCTATTTCAGACAAATAAGAAAGGGAAAAACGAATTATAAATTATAGGGGAGTGAGAATTTGTATTATGGGGGAGATTTGAGATTTGATTTTTGATTGATTTGATTTTATATTTGATTTATGCTTATCTCATTTCAAACTCGTTACATCACTAAGGTTTTTGCTTTGTTTATTGTGTATAAGACTTTGATTCTTATTTGCAAAGAACACAAACGAAGAGCAAGGAAAATAAAGAGATTTGATTTGAAGAGAATTAAATTTGAAGATTTTTAAAGACTTGCATTTTTAGTACCTTTTCACTTTTGGGTTCATGGGAGGGTATTAGATTTGTATAGGATAATTTGATTGATAATTTGGATTATTTTTATTTTGTACATGCATAGATATAGGGGAAGATTTATAATGACATACTTTTCATTGTCCATAGTTTACGTAGATTGCGTCATATACCGCTACAACCGTCGAAGAAATTCGCATTCATTGTTCAAGACGACAGATCGAAATTTCAAGTATCCTCAACATATGTGCGACATGAGGCATAATTTCATATAGAATGTGTTTAAGTTTTGTAAATGCTTTACTTTAGTATTGGGATATATTTTGAAAATGTTTTCATCAAACAAAGGTATTTTTTCTAAGTCAAAATTAATTTTTTAAGACCTTTAGGCGAGTTTTTTAAAATAATATTTTCTCACTCCTATAGTTTAAACGACTGCTTCTATCGACATCACGTGTCATTTAACGGGTAGCGTGAAGGGTCGTTTCTTATTTTCTTCAAACGAGCACGTACTGTTTTGTATTTTTGAAGGTCGTTTCTTAGGTCGTTAGTAACGATATCTAATATCGTTCAAACGAAATGACAATATCATTCTAACGACATGCACTGCCTCAAGATTTTTGTTAAGTTATAAATACTTGTTTTGGAGAACTGTGTTTTGGAGAATTGTTTCATTAAGACTTTTAATACACGAAACCTGCTTTTTGGTAGACCTTTGTTCTTCATATTTTAGGGCTAAAAATCTAGTTTTTGATTCACCAAAATATCCCAATTCTCTGTGAATCATTTTTGGAACCCAATATACTTCTTGGAAGTTTATCTTTATGGAGTGCCATCTCTGTTGCTGATTGGTAGTTCTTGCGGGAGCTGCTTGCTGACTACTGCGGTCATTGAGGTTCTTGAGGGGATCTTTATTGGTGCTAGACTGCGGTCTGTGTGAGTTTTCTGCAGAAGATTCATTACAGATTTCATTGTGTAATTATAAATTACGATTTTCAATATATAGTGAAATAAAGGTTTTACCCAAAAGGATTTTTTTACTAAAACTTGATTTTTGATTGTTTGATTTGCATATATTTGGATCAAAGAATGTCTCAAATCAAATAAGTTTGAAATTGGAAATTTGCGAATTAAATAAATAATCGATATCACACATTTCTTAACCTTTTCAATACTTTCTAGAGACTGATGACCGTAAATTATAACCTTCCATGTAATGCAGGAACTTCAAGAATCATATAACAAGGTTTCATAGATGACTAATTGCAACAACATATTACATAACCAGGCAAATCGGGTGAGCAGCCAAATCTATGAAAAAGATAATAATGTAGTTGGTCTAACTACTCAACTAAATAAGATGTCTTTTTGAAAAGAGGAGATGCTTAAAGCGGCTGAGGAGATAAAATTCGCTTACAATTCCATTGAACATAAGTACATAGAGCTAAAAAGGCCAATGATGAATTTCTGGCTAATAATGTATCCATGAAAGGGAAGAATGAATTAGAGATAGGAACTCGTTAAGGAGAAAGAGGTAGGTCAATATGACATTAATCAATCCTACAATGAGGGTTATGACGACGGGATCAAGGGTATGGTCAGGTCAAGAGGTAAACCAATATACACCAACCCTACAATTGAGGGTTAAGTTAGCCCAAGGGCCTACACTACAATTCTAAAATATATTGAGTCTGTGAAACATAATATATTTGGAGAATCAAATATAAAATATTATTATTTATAAATTTTCTAGGATCATATGAAGAATGTTATGAAACAAATCATTTAAGTTGCTCAGCAAGTCATCCTTGCCTACATCTACGGGGAAAAGGGAGGGAGAGTTGTTTCACTATGTGAAGAATGGTCTTAGAGTGCTAGGGTTTCTGGATAATAGTCCAAGTTGGAGTTAAAAGGTTGTGTTGATTTATATGTTGTCAATATATGCCCTCTTCTTAGTGGAGGGTCATATATGCACATAAGTCTTAATTCCCTACAACTGTTAAATGGTGAAATTTTTTCATAATCAATCTCTTTAAGAGTCCATCTATAGTGTTATGGTTGAGTTATTGTACAACTGGTATCCTAAAGAAGCTATCTTGTGGTATTTGCCTAAGTTATATGGATTTCGAGTAATATGACTTTGATCGGTCACAACGAGTCAGTGGTCGATTAGAGTAAGGGGTTTTTAGGGTAAGTGCTGCCTCGTGTTTAGTCTTTGTGGGCTAGCTCAATAACATCTTCCTTTATTAATATTATAATATCGAGGTTCATCCCCAATGAAAATATTTAGTTTTCATATGTACACAAGATCTCACGAGGGTGCTAAAATTTATATTCTATCTAACTTTGGCGACTTAGATGTTTTTTAATTTGATATGTAAGGATTTTCTTATTAAGGTTTTAATTTAAGTTAAACCATATAAATCAAATGATTATGAAAAAATTTGAATTTTTCAATTAAGAAGATTTTTTTTGTCAAAAATCAAGAAAGAAAATAAACTTAAAAATCAGACTAACTAAATAACCACAATAGTTTTAAATGAATTTAAATGATAAGACACAAATAAACGCTTCAAAAGGAAAATATTTGGAAAACTAAATGCTTAGATAATTAAACTATATTTGAAGACAAGTACATGAAAATAGATTATAAACTACTCATAACCTTCCCATCCTTCGAAGCTTGGTAAGGTAATGAAACTACCCCTACTTGTTGGAACGAAAAGTAAACTAATAAAAGCACAAGTGTTGAAGTGATAAAGATTATTTCTTATGTTCATGAGGGACCTCTATTTTGAACCACGATTATTACTTTATAGACGTGGATGCACTGACCTTTCTAATAGTTTAATACTTTTCTTTAACATCCATAAAGGATTGAAATATAACACGATACAAAGACAATTCGATAAATTGGACAAGCCACACATCCATGGATAATAGAGACCAAAAACAACAAAAATAACAAGCAATTCACGACAATCTTCAAGACGATGCACGTATCCCGCCATTGATTTCTCTATTCTTCATATTGACATATTTATGACTTGTGAAAAGAGGGAAAAATACCTAAACAATCCATGTTGAAAATATCATGGGGGAATTATGAAATTACTAGCCATCATGTTTAATAGAAAATCCAAATTGAATGAAAAGTACTAAGTCATGGAAGAATAAGAAGGATGCCCAAAATAAAATTCAAGGAAAAAGTAACCCCTTTTACATGTATGTATGTATGTATGTATGTATGTATGTATGTATGTATGTATGTGTGTGTGTGTGTGTGTGTGTGTGTGTGTGTATGTGTGTGGGTGTGGGTGTGGGTGTGGGTGTGTAAACACTATCCACTCCAAGACAAAGCCACCAACACAATCTTCCAAATATAATACTATAGGAGATTTGTAACAGAAGAGCTTAAGAACTCGACTCGAACTTATGATACTATAAGGCTATCCCCAACCATTATTTCTAACTCATGATTATTATATCTTAGAAACTAAGAATGGTAAAATACTCTTCTAATGGGGTTTTCTATCCAAGGGTATATGTCACGTGGGCAATGAGTCACGTGGAAATTACTATATTGACTTCTACATTTAAAAATCCAAGAAAGGTCATTCAGTATGAGGTGAAACAACACATAAAGACCCACGTCGCTAGTGGATGGAAATATGCTTTAAAACTTTGACATCACGAGATGGAACCACATATTAGAGATAGATTTGTCCATAGTTTAAAAAAAATATGCCAACTAGTATAGCTTTAAAAGTTTAATTACAACAAATTTTGGAAAAAACACATTGGAGAATGCTTAAGAAAAAGGGGATTGATTTGGTGCTCATGGTTCTGGTAGTGGTTGGTGTTTTCGAAGGTGGTGGTGACTAAAAAAATTTGCACATATGTTTAGTTCCTAAATTAGCTATGTGTCTTCTTTGTATATGAACTTTTCTCTTTCATAATTAATGGCTGATTTAAATATCAACTATTCCATTTTATCCATGTTACCTTTACTCACACAAGTGGTGGGGTGGTAGGGTAGTGGGTGTTAGAAAATTGGTATTGAACATCCCATTTTTTGTTAATTTTAAGTCCAAATAAAAAAAATAGGATTCACACATTATTTTGAGAGGGTCCATATATTTATGCATTCTCCTTGCAAGGAGGTTAATTTAGTATATTCACATGTTCAAAATAATTAAGAGGATGATGAGAAATTGGCCTTAAAGTACTCTATTTGAAGTAAGTAAACTAGCGTGCAGTTGAATGAAGTGGGTTTGTCCCACAAGAGAAAAGGAATAGAAGAATTTCTATAAGTATATATACTACTCCCAAAATGGCTTACGGGATTGGTGACTTTGGGTATCCCACTAGAGAGGATCTATATTATGCATTATTTTGACTTTGAGTTGAAAGTCCATGTACGTCGTTGCCTCCAGCCGTTTAGTATGTGGTTTGCGGGCTTTGCATTGTCCTATTTTTAGGCCAAATTTGATTTGATTTCCATCATAATTTTAATTAACCTAACGGGCCTCTCTGCAATATTTTTTTTGTAATCAAACATGCTTCATTTTTTAAACTCGTTACATTGTTCCAACTCGGCCCATTTGGAGAAATTTTCAAATAATTTGTAACTTTTTTGGCAGTTTTTTTTTCGAATTATCGTCTATTTAATTATGTGTATGCCCATCACTTTTATAAAGATTTTGTTTATTTGTGTAAGTTTGTGGATTTTCTCAACAAACTTAAATTTGTTTAGAACAGACGAATATATTCCTATATATATATATATATATATATATATTTGTTTAGAACAGACTAATATATTCCTATATATATATACCCAGTATTGTCCTTGCATTGATCGATCGTTCAAATTTCAAAACCTAGAGTCATTTCATTATAATTCAATAGTCTGAGTTTAAAAGGGAAGGTTCGTCACACTAATGTTAGTTCAGAGGCAACATAAGTTGGAGTGCTACTTTTACATTCCAACACCATCGTATTTTGATAGGCAATAGTCCAACATTTTGCAGTTTCACAATACAAATGTAATTGCCTTAAGGACATATTATCTAACAGTATTCTAATAAAATATCTTACATTTATGGTCTCATCGCTTGATTCTGTAAGCACGTGTTTATTATAACTATATTGCAATAAAAATCTATAGGAGGATATTGTTGTTCCATCAAATATGTAAATTCTTTATCATGTAATCATATTTATATATATCGGCTAGTTTATAATTTATAAACAAATTGAGAAAGAGGTATATTATTCATCAATTAACATTTAATCATCATATGCATGTCAAATGACTTTTTTTTTGTTAAAAGTTAATGGAACCTTGATGGATATGGTGTAGAAAGAAATGGCTCAAAACTATAAATATAAGGATTGTCGGATAAAAAGAAAAGCAATAGAGTAATTGACAAACTTGAAAGTCCACAAGGGCATTTAACGTAATTTATGTTAAATAATAGGATTAATTATGCTTGGACCCCTAAACTTTACCCTCTTTCATTTTACCACCCAAACTTTTAGTTTCATACCTCACCGCCTAAACTTGCAACACGACTTCAAGTAATCACCTAACGTTAACACCCACTAACTTTTCGGATGGAAAGTTAATCATGGGCGAGTTTGGAGGGCATTTTGGTCAAAACCAATATAAAACTTTAAATAAAAAAAATTAGAATAATTCATATAAAAACTATTTAATATTCTCAAAATTATAGAAAAATATTTAAACTTATTAAGAATTAGAGAAAGTATTTTAATAATCTGAAAAACACAAAAATAAATATAAATTATAAAAAAATATTTTAAAATCCAGAAAATAGTTATTTTTTTCAAAAATCTCAAAGATATTTAAAAAACTTCTAAAATTCTTGAAATAATAGAATAAAATATAATTTTTTTGAAAATAATAGATGAGACATTCACAAAGTATGAAAATATTGAAGAAAGACTTATAAAATCATGATATAATAGAAAAAAGTTTCATAAATTATAGAAAAAAATTTAATATGAAATATATTGAAAAAACTTCTTAAAATATATGAAATAAATTTTAAAATTTCTAGAAATAATAGAAAAAGAATTAAAAGAATAAAAAATATTGAAAAACACTTTTAAAAGCACACATTTGAATGAAAAAAAATAATTACAATGAAAAAAATAGATTTCCATGAAAAAAAAAGGTTTCAATAATAAAAAATAGATTTCCAATAAAAAGAAAAAAGAGAATACCATTAAAAAAAATCACAAATTTGCACCCAGAAACAAAAAATAGATTTCCAATGAAAAAAGAGATTGCTATGAAAGAAAAAGAGATTTTAAATAAAAAATAAAAAGAAAATATATCAGCAATTAAAAAACAGATTACTAATAAAAATAAAAAAATAGATTACTCATAAAAAAAGCCCACATTTTCTAATGAAAAAAAAAGTAGATTTCCATGGAAGAAAAACATATTTTCAATAAATAAAAGAAAAGAAAAGAAAAAACAAATCTATAATTAAAAAACCATATTACTAATAAAAGAACATGCTTCTAACTAAAAAAAAACTGATTTCCAATAAAATAAAATAAAAACTAATATGAAATTTGGAAATGAGAAAAAACAATAAAAAGGTTGAAATTTTGGAAATATTTTAAAAATTGAAAAAAATATAAAACATATAAAAAAAAATCCGGGTTATGTAAAAAATACATTTAAAATGCCAGGAATGGTTTTCGGTGTGCCGAATCTTTTTAGGTGTGTTGTATCGAAATGGACTTTGAAAAATTGGAGATCGAGGTGGAGGCAACAAAGACGGAGGTGGAGGTGATAAATTTGGAGGGGGAGGGGAAGAAGATGGAGGTGGAGATGGCGGACAAAGGCGAGTGTGAATGTGAAAGGAGAGAGAGGTAGGATATATACATAAGCAATGAAAACAGATTTTAGGTTAAAAGTGTAATTATAATTTTATCCTTTAAATGCGTCATAGAATTACAAAGGTGCCCTTTAATATGGTTTGGAGAAAAATGCCCTCAAAAGTGATCATGTGCAGCTCACATGACTATAATTTTCGTCGAACAAGATAACGGTGATAACAATAGGGGGTTAGTTGAAGTCGTGTTGGAATTTCAGGGATAGAGTATAAAATCTGAAAGTTTGGGTAGTAAAGCGAAAGGAGGATAAAGTTCGAGGAGCACAAGTGTAATTAACCCTAAATAATAAATACACGCATGACAAACATATGCATAAGGGTGAAAATTTGCAACACAACCCATTAACCCGACACGATATTTATACACTTTAAGTGGGTTTGGGTATAGCCTTAACGGGTTCGGGTCATAAACACGTGGCCCCGTTAAATTCACTAAGAAAACGAATCAAATTTGTGTATATTTGCGAAATCCATTTATGACCTTCCAGACCTATTTATTAAATGAACCAGACCCGTATAACCTTTAACATTGTTTTTTTTTTTGTATTTTGAGGGTCGAAAGGAGCCCCAAACAAAATCCCTACTTTTCTTTAACAATTTCATTTCTTTCTTATTCCCTCATTTAGCTTCTCTCATGCCCCTCCACGAACCCAACTAAAAAAATTCGGCGGAAACCTCTAATCTTTTCTTTAACAATTTCATTTATTTCTCATTCATTCATTTAGCTTCTCTCATGCCCCTCTATGAACCCAACTAAAAATTTTCGGCACAAACTTCTAATCTAATCTTTGGCCTATATTGAACGACCTCAGACCTTTCCCTTCTATCATTTTCGGCCTAGATCAAAAGGGCTCATATATATATTGTATTGTCAATATAAATATCTAATGATTTATCCAGTTTTGGGCTTGGTATGAATATCTATGCTTGTCTTGTTTCACCTTTATTATTTGAACATTTACTTATACCCGTTTTACCTATTTCCATCCATTAATACCCGTTAACACTAACGGGTATTATAGGATCATAAAAACAAATTTCCAATCGAGTCAATTTGTTTATAATTGGCTTAATTCAGGACAAAACATTTGAATCGTAGGTTAGACTTTGTATTGTCAATCTCGTAAGCCTATGGCATGTTTGATGAAGACGTAACAGCCAAGCTTCAGAGTTAGATACACATCGTGCCATGTTTTTTGTGCCAAGTTTATTTTCATGTTTATCGAGGATCTCGCAGGTATGGATGCATGTTGAATATAATCCTTCGATATTTTTAAAGGTGTTTGTTTTCGAACAAAATAGTTTGGAATTATTTTTAAAATGTTTTTTTGGAGAAAAAATATTTTTTATTCTGATCTCATTAGAACAAGATTTGAAACTCGTTAGAATGAAATGGCAGTTTCATTAGAATGACTTTTGATCTCGTTGGAATAATTTTGGAATCTCATTGGAATGGATATCTAACGAACATCAAACGAGAATGTTTTGTCCAGCAAAAATAATCTCGTTAGAAGCTTGCTGGAAGCTCGTTAGAACGAGAAAGACTGTTCATTCGAACAAACCTAGATTTTGTTAAAATGAAATGGTATTCTTGTTCGAATATTTGACGTATTGGACTCAATATTTTCAAGAAATTTTAGCAAAAATTAATTCCTTACCTATTTACCAAAGTTCCAAATCCCTTGTTTCTCCCTTTGTGTTTAAAGATCTAAGTGCTTAATATTTATATGCTTTAAGATCTTGAGTTTGGGCACCAGAGTTTGTTTCTTTACATCTTAAGAAATTATGTTTCGTACGGTGGACTCCATACTTGCTGTTTACATGCGGCGAACTCCTTTTTATGATGTACGGTGAAGAAGCGATGGATTCCGTGTTCTAATCCATACATGGTTGTTGAGCCTCATCAGTGGATATTGAGGCATACGTGCACTTCTGCGTTATGGCAGCTGGCATGGGAAAACTCATGCATTGCACTATAGAGGAGAGATAGAAGATAGAAGAGAGTCAAGGATTGCGAGGGAGATGAGTCATTGATTAATTCTACTGTTTGTCTTTGTAAAATCTCGTCATAGTGAACTGTTTAGTTGGGTCGTCCGAGGTTTTTTCCTTTATAATTTTCGTGCATCGGTATGTTATGAATGTTTTACTTATTTTATTTACTTATCACCTAGATGCATTTTTTAGGTTAAAAAGATAAGATTGGGTCAATCGGTTTGTCACAACAAAGGTTTAAAATTGGTGCAAAAGTTTGACTGGATTATTTTGTTTAATGTTTTGTTCTTTAAAATTGAAAAACATAAAAATATTTTTTTTAACAATACCACCCCTGGCTAAGCACACACCGGGTAGGGACATTCTCAAATTGGTATCAGAGCGGGTTACGATAAATTATTATGTTTTGATCCCATATTATTAGTCATGAATTTATGTGGTTTTAATGGTATTATAACCCCCGTGTTTATTGGGTTGAACTACGCATACTGAAAAATGCGTATGAAGTCAGCACTTAAGGCTATCGATGAGTGGGTATGGTAAGCAGTACTTAATGGTTGGAATCCACCTATTGCTTTAGTTAGAGAGAATAGGATACCCAAGCCCATATAATTATGGAGTGAGGCTGAGCATAGGTTATCAAATTATAACTCGAGAGGTTTAAATGCTCTGTTTTGTTCTGTCACCCTAGAGGAGTTCCATCGTATTATGACTTATGAGACATCGACGAGGCTTGGGACATACTCTAACTCAGCCAAGAAGGAACTAGCACTTTGAAAGTTTCCAAACCCCAAAACCTCACCACTCAGTTTGAAATGATTAAGATATTAGAGAGTGAGAACTTTGACTTATATTACGCTAAAATGTCCGATAAAGCTAATTCATCTTTTAATTTGGGAGAGAAGATACCTGATAATCGAGCAATCTAGAAAATTATAAGGTCGTTGCCTGAAAGATTTAATCCAAAGGTGATCGTTTGAATTCTTTGGGTACTTTAGAGTCTATGAAACTTGAAGAGCTTGAAGGTGACTTACAAACTTATGAGCTTGACATGTTTACCGCCAAAACTATGAAGAAGAAATATAAGGATATTACTTTGAAAACTTGAAAGGAGGAAGCACCTTTTTAGGATGATGAGTCTGACATCGAGTCCGAGGATATGGCCATAATGGCAAAAAAAATCTAAAAACTTCTCAAATTTCAAAAGCAATCGAAAGATGAAAAAAAGTTTTTGAAAAATATACTCAACAAAGCCAATCACTTCCCTAAGAACCAGAATAAGAACATTAAGAGGTATGAGTCAGAAAGATGTTATGGTTGTGAGGGTTATGGCCATAGGGTAGCCGAGTTCCCTACTAAATTAAGGAAGGAGGGCAAGAAATCGAAGGTGTATAATGCCACCCTTAGTGATAGTGATCCGAAAGAGGGACCCAATTCCCCCATTGAGCGCAACTTCACCACGTTCATGGCTAGTCATGTGAGCTTTGATCAGAGATCTTCCCATGAAGATATTTTTTACATGACACTTCTGAGGCCATAGTTTGCAGATCCAAAGTGAGTGATCGTCGAGAGAGTGGAGACGAGAGTGGGGATGAAGAAGATGATGAGGAGAGTGAACTCCAAGTTTCCTTCCATGAGTTATATGCGAAAACGTTGAAAGTGAAGAAGGCTAACTTGAAGTTGGAAGCTAGGTTGAAGGAATGTGTCGTAGAGAATAATGATAGTGTTTTGATTGAGAATCATTGGACACGTGAGAGGACTCTTCAAGAGAAGATAGAGTATGATGAGGGTGAGAGAGATAGTCTTCATGATTTGATGGAAACTATGAAGAAAGAGCTTTTAGAGTTTGAAGAGTGAAGGAATTTATTAAAGTCGATGATAGTTGAGCTTGAAGAAGGATTGAGAGATTCAAGTTGTGTCAAATTTGATTTGGAGTCTAGGTTGAAAAGGTTAGAAATGATGTTAAGCACTATCCAAATCAAAGATCACAAGAGTGGAATTGGCTTCAATGATAAAAAGACGTTCTCTACCCAAGCCAAGACTATGCATTTGAAAGAGTCGACTAGGAAAGTTATTAAAGGTCAACCTTTAGATAACACCCCCTCATCGTGTTTACACTTGCACTCATTGCTATAGGAAATGTCACCTTAGGAGGTTTTGATATGATCTTAAAAACGGTCCTAGAAAGTTTAAGAATAGAGTCACCAAGGTTTTCAAAGCTTGAGAGCGTCTCGTTACACCTATGTGGGTTAGGAAACTGAATTTAGAGGCTTTACATATTAGACTTGTTGATACTCATTTTCTTGCACATGATACTTTCCATGTTATATCTAATGGTTGATTGTGTTCGCATGTTTATATACACTAGTTTATGCTTCATGATATATGTTTTCTAGTTGTATGTTGTTTGTATCTTTTGTATTTTAATTTTAATTTTATTGAGTTATACTGAAAAATATAAAAGGAATGTGTTTGTCTTTTGTGTTAGTGTGTTTTCAAAATTGGTATTTTCTTTTGAAATTTTATTATAAAAACTCAAAAAGATTTTTTAGTTTTTGTGTATTCTAGTTTTACACATTTGGTGTGGCATATTGGTGTGTTTGAATCCAAGTCATTTTGTGTTATCCATGTGACTAGGACATTTGGATTTGATTGTTAATACTTAGATTGTTCTTAATATGCTTGCATAGAGTTGTTTCGACTTTGATTCTCCTAATGGATTCACTTTGTATATGCCTCCGCACACACATGCACGAGATTTTTGAATATTAACTTCACATGTTATATTTGAGCTTTGTGATATGTCCTCCCATCAATTTTATCATCTACATATTTCTTGACTATGAGGGATTTGTGCATGCAAGAACCGTTGCACGTGATAATATTTGAATTTTATTGAAAAAATATAAAGGTGCAAGGGAAAAGGGCTACAAAAGGTGCAAATCTCCTTTACGGGAAAGCCACCGTTGGCAAGATCCTGCTGAAACGATTAAAGGAAATAAAAGAAAGAAATTACCAAAGGCCATATGTTTAGTTTGCTTGATTTCCAAAAGTGATAGCTTCAAAAGAATTTGGTGAAAAAAAAATGATATATTTTTTTAGGGTGTTTAGTTGAAGATCAACGGGTTTGCACAATGAATCCTAATTATGCTTATTTTGCCATGACATTATTGATTTGTAGAATCACCAATATTCTAGGCTTGTGTGCATTGTGCTTGTTTGTTCATAGAGTTCACTTTATCTTGTCACTTGAGGCTAAATCATAGTTTGATAAAGTTTTACGGTCAAATAGAACTCCCTGAACATATTTGATTGTTTGGGACTTAATTTATTTATATCTAGTTCACACCCATTCATGCCATCCCACATGTTTAGTTTATGTATTTTTTGTTGAGTTTTTGTGGTTGTTTATACCTGTATATATGTGTCGATATTCATTGGTATATTTTTTATATTCTGTATATATGATATTGTTTATTTTGAGTCTTTGCAGTTTTCATTTAGTCCATATTTAGCATATGTGTTATCTTTAAATTCTATTTGGCATGATATATGATCATATAAGTATCACTTCTTATGCATTGAAATCCTTTTCTCAAAATTGATAATTTCAAATTGACATCATGTTTCATTGCTTATTCGTATTCGTATCTATTTGCTTGATATTGATAGCATTTAATCAATGTATAAATTGTTTATGCTTGTGTTGTCCTATTGTGCATTTGCTACACTTTACATCAGTGCATGATTTTATTCCCTATTTCTATTTAAAAATTGGTATATCATGCTCACACATTTAGGGGGAGATTTGATTTTTGGGGGAGTAATTATTTTATGCTTTCTTGCTTTGTCTATTCCTGAACAAAAAATGGGAGAAATGTTATCTTTTCTTTCATGATTATGATATCATTATCTTAGGGGGTATTACCTAAGTTGAGATTATTTTAGACATTGTTAGAACTTTATTCTTATGCGAATTTATACTTGATATATTCTTTTTGCATTTGAATGCGTGTTGAAGTGTGCAGGTTTACAACACGCGATAAAGTTTTCAAGCGTGCAAAGCTTCTTAAGTTTATAAGTTAGTCAAGTTGTACTTTTTCCATTGTGGGGTTGGGTATTGAGTATTTTTAAAGAACTTGACGGCTCATAGGATTTTTATTTTGGTTTTATCCCAGAATAGCCAAATAGAGAAATTTGTAAGAACAATTTTCCAATCGAGTCCATTTGTATATAATTGGCTTAATTCCGAACAAAGTATTTGATTCATAGGTTAGGCTTTGTATTTTCTATCTCATAAGCCTATGACATGTTTGATGAAGACGTAGCGACCAAGCTTTAGAGTTGGATACACATCATGTCGTGTTTTTCATGCCAAGTTTGTCTTCATGTTTATCGAGGATCTCGTAGGCATTGATGTATGTTCAATATGGTCCTTAGATATTTTTTAAGGATGTTTGTTTTTTGAATAAAATTGTTTGGAACAATTTTTAAGATTGTTTTTGGAGAAAAAAATATTTTTTATTCTGATCTCGTTAGAACGAGATTTGAAACTCGTTAGAACGAAATGGCAGTTTCATTATAATGACTTTTGATGTCGTTGGAACGAGTTTGGAATCTCATTGGAATGGATATCTAATAAACATCAAACGAGATTTTTTTGTCAATCAAAAACATTCACGTTAGCTAGAAGCTCGTTGGAATATCGTTAGAACAAGAAGCCAGTTTGTTCGAACGAACCTGGATTTCGTTAGAATGGAATGGTATTCTCGTTCGAACGAGATGCGTGTTTTTGTTCGAACAAGTTTGTCGTCTTGAAATTCTTATATTTACTATTTAAGGCGTGCTGGACTCAGTTTTTTCAAAAATGTTTGACGAAAATTAATTGCTAACCTGTTTACCAAAGTTCTAAATCCCTAGTTTCACCCTTTTGTGTTTAAATATCCAAGTTATTCATGTTCATATGCTTTGAAATCTTAAATTTCCGCCCCAAAGTTTGTTTCTCTACATCTTAAGAGAACGTGCTTCGTTCGGTGACTCCGTACTTGCGGTTTACAGGCGGTAGACTCTGTGTTTGTTGTGTTGACATGAAGAAGCGGTGGATTCCGTGTTCCAATCCATAGACGGTTATTGGACATGAAGAAGCGGTGAATTGTTAAGCTGAGTTGTCCAAGCTTTTTCCCTTTGTGTTTTTCCTCGTATTGGCACATTGTGAATGTATTACTTATTTTAATCGCTTATCACCTAGATGCATGTTTTAGGTTAAAAAAAATAAAATTGGATAAATCGGTTTGTCACAACAAGGGTTTAAAATTGGTGCAAATGTTTGATTGGATTATTTTGTTTAAAGTTTTGTTCTTTAAAATTTAAAAACACAAAAAATATATATATTTTTGTTTGTTTGCAATACCATCCCTATCTAAATACACATCGCGTAGGGACATTCTCCAGGATCACCCACCCCGTTCCTAATAAAAATAACAATTAATGTTCATTATTTTTAAATCCTTTAAGACTAACGGTTATTTTAGGGTTACCCAACCCGTACCCAATAAAAATAATCATTAAACTCATTATTTTTAAATTAATCAAGACTAGCGGGTACTATAGGATCACCCAACGATCACCCTATTTGATTCGTTAATATTAGCAGATGTTAATGTTTTGGATCGTGTACCATTAATATTAACGGACCGTGTTTGAGTATTGTCTTTAGACGACCCCATTAAGACTAACGGGTCGTGTACGAGTTAAAATTATTTTGACATGAACCCGTTATCACCCGATCCATACATGATCCGACACGACCGTTGACGGGTCTAGTTTTTTTTGTTTACCCATCCAAGAGAGGAACATAACATTTGAAAATGTTGAGCATATTGTTCTTTATTTCCTATTCATACTAGTAACATAGTCTTTGAGGAATAGATACAAGTTTTATTAAAATTACTTGTCTTTGCCCCTTTAACTTGTGTAGACACCATGTAAATTGTAAAGGTCCGTTTTAGTTTTTTTTTTTTTTCAGATTTGTTTTTATTACTGTTCCTTTTTTTTCTGATCTGTTTTCTATTATGAATCTAGATAATTATTTTTGTTGTTGATACATTTTGTTGATTAATGTAATATGTTTTTGTACATTGTTTAAGTAGATTGTAATATATTTGTTTACATTTTTTGTTGATAAATTAAAGTAGTTTTAACTTTTTCTTACTTGTGTATTATATTAATTATTTGTATCTATTTCAATTTTATAGAAAAAATAATTTGGAGGAGCTACGAGTTGGAGGAGGCGAGGAACTATCATTTGGAGGAGATAAAGTTATGGAAAATTTCAAGAGACCGAAACTTGAACATTGTACTTGAACTTGAGAAACTTGATTGATTTTCATTATTATAGATTAAAATGGACACTTGAACTTGAACAATGAAAATCTAAAAAAATGTTAGGTTACAAATTGGTGGTAAACAGGTGACGAATAAAATGGATTAAACGAGTGGAAATGAGTTGTGTCGGATTTAACGGGTCAACACGATTCGTTTGGTTAAACGGAAAAAAACGGGTCGTGCATGTCACCCGCTAAACAAACAAATCATGTACCAATTTAATTTTCCTACTCATTTATTAAACGAATTGCGTACGGGTGGTGCGATTTTATCACTCAACACGAACTCGGCTCGACTCGACTCGTTGGCACCCCTACTTATGCATATGACATGTGAATGGGAGACCATACATATTTCCCATTTTTTTATCGACTTTTCAAATCTATAGATTTACTATATGTATTTATTTGATGTATTGATGATCGTAATAAATAATCTTCTCTATTTATTTAAGACCTCAAATTTATGAGCAGTTTTATTGGCTCCGAATTTTTGACATAATTTTTGCCGACTTAATGACGTGTCCGTTTGCTATTAGTTGGTTTTTGGTACCACTGGCGTGGACCTCATAAACCAACCAATAGCAAGCGGACATCTCATTAAGTGTAAAAATTATGTCAAAAATTCGGTTAGAATAGCATTTTTGCAAATTTATAGCATATCTATTTACAAGAAGAAAAAAAAAAGTGTTTTGCGTTCTTTTTGAATAAGCACCGAAAAATGAACATATACACATGCCATATTCAAAAGCATTCAATCTAAGAACAACACAAATATGATATTTACTGAAGTAAAAATGTTAAGAAGTCAAGGACTCGCAAGAGTCGCAATAACTATTTATCTTTCTTTTTAACCCCTCAACTAACAAAATGCGATAAATTATTTTGAACATCATCTAGTGGGTTGCATTAGGCAAAAGAACATACAAATCACGTGTGACCATCATTTTTTCTTTCTTGACTCTAATTTTGTGAAGGAGTAGGAAAAAGGAGAAATTAAAGTGGTAATTTTTATTTTAATTGGACTTCTCTTTTGATTTAAGTATTTCTTGATTTTATTAGTTTCAAAACATATTTAAATTAAAAAAAAAAATGTGAAAGAAAACATACATTCTTGTTTTCCTTCAACTTTTCTCACCCAATCCTCAAGAGGTTTGTGTAAGAATAACAAACTCTAGGGAATGGTTTCGGGTTCCTCATAGTTGAGTTGATTAGAAAACGAAGAGTTGAAATAGAAGGTATATGAACTCATAACCTAAAGAACCACCACCTCCAATAGCCATTAAAAGAAACTTCATATATTCATGTAGTTGACTAAACACAGCTAAACCGGCAAACAGCATCTGATTTTCTTTCTAATTTTACTTTAGGAGTATTAACTTTTCCCTCCTTTGGGGTGGGAGCAATTTTAGGGAACCTTTTGTTTGTCAACTACTACTCTACCCCACACAAGAAGAATCCATGTCAATTAGATAATGGTTGATACTTTGATTATGGATGATTTTAATTAACCCAAGGCAATATATGCTGTCTGCACTAGTTTGTTTATTATTAGAGATTAGGATACTTCACTGTTGTCGACTAATAAATTAGTTCTAAATGATTCAAACGGGAAAGTTTTACCAGTTCTGTTTTAGAATAATTTGAGAGAAAATTATTTATGGGCCAGTTAACGGCCCTCCAAAAAATCTCATGGCACTCCAAAATAATTAATAAATGACTAAATTAATTAATAAATTACTCTTCACCTTTTACTAAATTAATAAATTACTCCAAAATAATTAATAATTAATAAATTACTCTTTACCTTTTATCCTTTATCCTTTATCCTTTTTTCTTTGGATAATCTTGGATCCATCCATATATTTCATAAGAACATCCACTGAAAAATAACTAATAAGTTAATCCACTAAAATGAAACGTCCACAAAATGAATGCATTATTCCTTTTTGATGAATTAACTTAATAATACCTTTAAATGGATGTACTTACAAAACTTGTGGATGGATTTAAGATCACCCTTTTTCTTTTAATGTTAACTAACCACTTAAATAAAATGTCATAAAATGTTGACACAAATTATTTTTAATTATTTTTAAAATTTAATAATTAAATACAATTTAAGTAAAGAATTTTTTTTTAACTTTGAATAACAATTATTAACCACTTAATCATTAAATGATTTATACTTTAGTACTTGCTTATTTTTTTTTTACTAAATATAAACACAATCCAATTAAAATGCGAAACGACACAACATTATACGAAATCTTATTTTTTTATTTAACAAGAGCACAACTCAAATAAAAGTGACACGACAGAAATCTTTTTTTTTTATCTAACACGAACACGGTCTAATTAAAATGCAACACGACAAGACATGGAATCCCATTTGTTTACTTACACAACCCAAATAAACTCAACCATACACGAAATCTTATTTTTTTTAATCTAACATGGACCCGATCTAACTAAATAACAACACGACACAACACAACATGAAATTTTATTTTTACCCAACACAAACACAACTAGTATAAAAGTCCCACGACATGACTTAAATTATGTTCATATTCGATCAAATATAAAAGTGATAAACAAGTGAGTATTAAAGTGTATATCAATTAGATCGTGTTCCTGTTAGATGAAAAAAAAAGACTTCATATCTTGTCGTGTCGTGCTGCATTGTAATTAAACCGTGTTCGTTTTAGATAAAAAAGATAAAAAAAAAAGATTTCATGCCGTGTCACATTTATTTGAGTTGTGTTCTTATTAGATGAAAAATAAGATTTCGTATAATGTTTTGTCGTGTCACATTTTAATTGGATCGTGTTCAAAGTTTAAATTTTTTTCTTTACTTAAATTGAATTTAATTATTATATTAAAAAATAATTAAAAATAATCTTGAATATAATCTTCAATTCTAAAAGAGAATATATTCAAGATTATTTTCAATTATTTTTTAAAATAATAATCAAATTCAAAAAATAATTAAAAATTAAGTCTTTTTTTTTATCTAACTGAAACACGATCTAATTGATTTACAATTTAATACTCACTTGTTTATCACTTTTATATTTGACTGAATACGAACACAATTTAAGTCATGTTGTGGGGTTTTATACGAGTTGTGTTTGTATTGGGTAAAAATAAAACTTCACGTTGTGTTGTGCCGTGTTGCATTTTAATTAGATCGTATTCATGTTAGATTAAAAAAAAAATAAGATTTCGTGTATGGCCGGGTTTATTTGGGTCGTGTTAGGTAAACAAATGACATTCCATGTCTTGTCGGTTTGTGTTTTAATTAGATCGTGTTCGTGTTAGATAAAAAAAATATATTTTTCTGTCGTGTCACTTTTATTTGAGCTTTGTTCTTGTTAAATAAAAAAATAAAATTTCGTATAATGTTGTGTTGTGTCGCATTTTAATTGGATTATGTTCATATTTGGTAAAAAAAATAAGTAAGCACTAAAGTATAAATCAATTAATGATTAAGCTGTTAATAATTGTTATTCAAAGTTTAAAAAAATCTTTACTTAAATTGTATTTAATTATTAAATTTTAAAAAAATAATTAACAATAATTTGTGTCAACATTTTATGACATTTCTTTTAGGTGGTTAGTTAACATTAAAAGAAAAAATGATAAAGGGTACCGTAAAGGTTAATTTATTCATTTACTAATTTTTTTGGAGTGCCATCAGATTTTTGGAGTGCCCTTAGCTGGCGCCAATTATTTATCTCATGTGATAATGATAATTAGCCAATTTGTGGTTAAAGCTTGAGCTCGGCTCCTTTTTTTATCAAACTAACCCAGCACGATCACGATTTGGATGTCAATTAAATCTTGAGTTTTATGAGCTTGGCTTACGCTCGACTCGTTTAGTGTAATAAGACATCAACGAGCTCGATTAGATCTCTTGGAAAGGAATTGCTAGAGCTCGGCTCGTTCACTAATTAAGAACATAATCTCCAGCTTGTTCAAGAATTGAGCTTGATTGATCTCACTTGGTTCATTTAGGGTTATTTGACTTTTGGTCCCCATTAATTATGATGTATATCACTTTGATTATCAAAGATTAACAAAGTATCACTTGGGTATCATTTTCACTTTTTGTGATGCATTTTTACACTTTTTTGACTTTTTTGTGATATTTTTTTTTTCAAAATGCGTCTCAAAAATTGAAAATGGTACCCTTCATTTAAGCCCTTATGGTTGCTACCTTACTACTACTATTTGTGACAAATTATGTGTTAACCCTTCTTTTTTTAATACTTTTTTTAATAAAGTGAGTTAAAAAGGTTGTACTTAGTAATTATAAAATATGTGTTATATTTAAAAATAAGACTCAATTAAACATCCTTTACTATATAGATACTACTATTTACAGAGTCGGCTTTGCCTATAGGCAAAGCAGGCGGTGGCCTAGGCCCCCTGATTGATCAGGGGCCCCTCCGGAAAAAAAATTAGGAAAAAAAAATTATGTATAAAAAAAATAGGTATAAACAAAATTAGTTATGGAAGAAAAATTAATTGTGAAAAAAAAATAGAGCTACCACTTAATAACAACCCCCAAAAAATAAACTTGTTTCAATTAAAATAATATACAAAATAAAAGGTCCCAAAACAAAAGGACGAGGAACTCATTTATAAATCCAATTAAATAAATTTGAACCCACACACTAAACCCACTCAACATAATACCCAACCCAACCCGCATATTTTCTAACCTTAACTCTCTCTCTCTCTCTCTCTCTCTCTCTCTCTCTCTCTTATATTATCTTTCAAACATATGACATGGATATAGATGTTAGTTTGATATTTTTAAAGAACTTGTTTCTTATATTGAAAATGAAAGAGAAAACGGATTCGAAACCGTAAAGATTACATCTATAGATATTTCTAAAGAAATGAAAATTGCCCCGTATTTCAAAAAAAATGTAGTATTTATACAAAAAAATATTTTGATGAGAACTCTAGTGATGGGATTAGACAATCATCGGAAGAATCATTTTGAGTTAATTACTTATTACATATAATAGATCAAACGCTTATGTCGATTAGAACTAGATATGAACAATTTAAAAAATATGAGGATACTTTTGGGATTTTGTTTTATTTGAACAAGTAGGAAAGTTTAGATGATAATATTTTAAATAGTTGTTGTATTAATCTTGAAAACTATTTAACACATGATAATAGTTGTGATATTGATGGAAATCAACTAATCCGTGAATTGAAAATTTTAAAGACGTTTTTACCTAAACAAACTAAAAAATCAATTGAGGTGTTAGAATAATATTAAAAGAATGGATTCTATTTTTTCCAAACGCGTGGATTGTGTATAGAATAATTTTGACAATACTGGTTACGGTTGCATTGGTCGAAAAAAGTTTTTCAACGTTAAAATTAATAAAATCTTACTACCGTTCTACCATGTCACAAGAAACATTAAATGGGTTAGCCATATTATCAATTGAACAAAATTTGTTAACAACAATTAAATTTAATGATTTAAGTGATAGTTTTGCATCAAAAAATGCGAGGACACATTTTCTTTAATTTTTTTTTTGTAAAGGGCCTCCAATTAATTGTTCGCCTAAAGTTCGTAAAACTTCAGAGCCGGCACTGATTATTTACAGTAATATGCCTTAAATTATTTATTTTTTTGCATCATAATATGTTACAGTAGGAGTGTTCATTGTAAAGGGCCCGATTATTAACTTTACATTTAGGAGTGTTCATTGTCCAGTCTTCATTTCCCTTTTAACACATCGAGAATGTCGTTTGCTTAGAAAAAAACGGATCAATGACAAAATCCATATAAATGGCCTAGTTAATCTAATTTTTAACAAGGTGAGGCAAGTCAAGATTATTAAACATATAAATCTGACTTTTTAAATATAATATAGGCCTACAATATTTGCTCGAATGAATAAAATTCTTACAGAAAATTGTAATATTCATCATAAAATAAAAACTTACAAATAATGTTATACTAAACATAGATTAAAAAAAAATAGTATATAGTATTAATTATTGTCAGTAGGCCAATCTTAAAAAAATTCATTATAACCTTAAAACTACATAAACATTTCCCTATTTATTATGTTTATAAGTCTAAAAAAGTAGCTTTTTATGTTTCCTATGTAAATTAATTAACATTTGTTCACATAATTAAATCTAGCATAACACATTTTCACTGTAATTGTAGGGCCTCTCTTGGTAGATAAATCCTCCAAAATTAGGTGTATGTTGCTTTTAGCGGCGAACACACGGTATTCTTTAGTAAAAGGCGAAAGAATAGTTCGCTTTGTGTTCACCGCGCAGCTGCGTGATTGCAACTCTAAACTGCTTCAGATTTTATGTCTGCTCCTGCGCCTCTGCTCTCTACTTATTCCGATGTGGGATTGAGAAGCAAACAAGAAGACATCCATGCTTTATTTTCATTTCTCGCAAAATGAGCTTTACAATCTGACTGCGTCACATTACATCAGTAATAACTTGTACTAATCAAAAAGCAATGTACCCGTTGGTGAAAGGAATTCATGATAAATTCTATACGTATGTCAGCCTTAGAAATGTGAAATCAACATGTGATGTGACTTAACATTAACAATGAGTGCAAAAACAGAGACTAATCGTAACAGTTTTTGGATTTAGGAATTACTGGAAGGATTTGGGTGTTTATAAACACTCCGAGTAATTGTTATGCAACAAACTTAACCAACTTTATAATAATTGTACATTATACTTGAATAATAATACATAGGGTGTTAGGATGAATAAATATGTTTGAAAATACATTATACTAAAATGGGTAAATTGACACCCTTCAAGCTGCTAGCCTTGTCACGATCAATGACCGTGACAAAATCATTGACCGTGACAAGGTCGTGACAAAGTCTTATCATGGTCATTGATCGTGACAAGTCTTTGACAACAGTACTTGTCACGGATTTGTCTCGATCAATGACCATGACAATCCTTATAATATTGTCACGGTCAAGGACCATGACACGTCCGTGACAAATGTCCCAGTAAAAAAGCCTTTCCCTTTCTTTTTCCCTCCCGCGAATTCTTCCCTCCTTTTTTCTCTCTCTCTACGCTGCTCTCCCTCTCTCTCTCTACTTTCAGGTTAGTTTCTCTTTCTCTCTCTCTTTCATTTATATATATATGTGTGTGTGTGTGTGTATATATGTGCGTGTGCGTATGTGTATGTGTGTGTGTACGTGTGTGTGGTGGGTGGGGGGGTGAGGAGGGGGTGGGGTAGGGTGGGGGAAGGGGGTGGAGCAGGGTGGGGGGAGGGGGCAGGGATGGGGGGGTTGTTTGTGTGTGTGTGTGTGGATTGTGTGTAGTGGTGTGTGTACATGTGTGTGTGGGGGGGAAGGGGGGGCAGGGGGGGGGGGGGGGGGGCAGGGATGGGTGGGGGTGGGGGGCTGCGTGTGTGTGTGTATGAATGTGCGCGGGTGTGTGTGTGTATGTGCGCGTATGTGTATATGTGTGTGTAATGTGCGTGTTTGTGCGTAATGTCCCTTGTAAACGAATTGATTGGTTATTAATTTTTTTAGTAAATTAATATATGATTGCCCCTCATTGTAAATTAGTAAATATATATATGATTAATTATGAAAGTAGGAATGCCCCTCATTATAAATTAGTAAATTAATAATTGTATACTTTAATTGTTAGTTTAATTGATGAAAATAATTAATTGAGTAGACGAATTAGAAGGAGTACGGGATACACATTTGTTGTTGACATTGCTGTTGGATTATAGTGGATCGATGTTGGGTTGGTTAGTTTTAAAAGTGGCATGACCACTGGATTATTGTCCATATGAGGGTGGGATTTTTCAACTTTTTTTGAAAATTACTTTGTATATCGAACAATATATATATATATATATATAGTATGATAATTAAATGAAAGATACTTGAAATTATATATAGTGCGCATAGATACTAGCCTTCTAACTCTTATGCGTACACATTCAATAGCCCTTAGACCAGTTCGAGAGTCATTACCCCTATAATGAGATCTCTCGAATTGTCCTGTTTGGATAGTTTGGGACTGCATAATTTCTATATAATATTCTTAATGGCTTAAAGTTGTTACTTTTGGAGGAAGTTCTGCAGTCGTATCCTAATGTTCTTTAGGTACATACTAGATTGACAAGTGTGACTGTTATTTTAATTGATCAATTGAAATAACACTCACACTTGCCAATCTACGTCGTGTACTTGGAGAACTACGGGGATATGCAATGTGCATGAGTTGTTAAGTATATTACATAAAAATGCGGTCTTGAATGGGATAGGACCACTCACCCTTTAGAGGAGATGGAGGAAATAATTTTTTTTATTATAAACTGAATTTGAATATAAATAACACATAATTAAATGAAACATACTATAAATCTAAGTTTTGTTTATACTAATCCATGAATATACGCTTCGTATCTTTAATAGGTGATTAGTTGTGGTAGCTGTGATGGGATATCCGAAATGCAAAGAGTGGATGGGTGAGACAAATAGAATGAAGGATGTGTTTCGTAGAGATGTTAACAAATTTGTGAAATATACAAAGAGATGTCATAATGATGAAGAGTTTTCGTATCCGTGTGCTAGGTGTAAGAATGGTAAGGTGTTTGAGTAGAAAACAGTTGAACTACATTTGTTAAGATCGGGTATGCAAGATAGTTATCAATTTTGGAGTTTTCACGGTGAATTGAAAGTTCCTTTTGTCCCCGACCAACCTTCACAACAACCTTCAACAAGTAGGATAGATGTAGAAGGGGACGACGTAAATCATAATATGTTAGAAGATTTAGTTGATGATGCGTACGGAGTTTATGAAGCAAAAGAGAATGAAGTTACTGATGATGTAGAAGGTTCAAGTGCTCGTGAAGATATCACGATAAAACTTGACGATGACTACCAAAGTTTAAAATTTAAGGTGACCCAACTGTTATACTCTGGCTGTGAGAAAGATCAAACAACTTTACATGCCATGGTTGGTTTGCACAGTTTGAAGACGCAATACGATTTGTCTGGCAATAGCGTGATAGGAATTCTGAAATGGGTGAAGGGCTTATTACCCAAAGAGAATACACTTCCAAATAGCTATCATGTTACGAAGAACAGTTTGAAAGGTTTGGGAATGAAGTATAAATCAATTCATCCTTGTGTGTATGACTGCATACTATACCGAAAGGAATATGAAAATCTCGATCGTTGTCCAGTATGCGATGAACCTAGATATGTCCAATCTACTAGTAAGGAAGACACAAGCTCAAAAGTGCCTAAAAAAGTATTGAAATATTTTCCCGTTGGGCCTATATTAAAGCGATTTTTCATATTACCATGGATAGCGGAGGCAATGACTTGGCATGCTAGGGCAGAAGTAGGGGGTAATATCATGCGTCATCCTATTGATTATACTTCCTAGAGGAGGATGACTTATGAGTATCCCAATTTTTCTCGAGAACAACGTAATATTCAGATGGTTTCAATCCATTTGGAAATCTAAGTACCAATCAGAGTGTATGGATAGTGATCCTATCCCCACTCAACCTCCCTCCTTAATAGTGTATGAAACCTGAATTTTCGATCATGGCTTTGTTAATACCTGGGCCAAAGGCACCAAGTGATGACATCGACGTCTACCTGGCTCCTTTGGTAGAAGAATTAAATAAGTTGTGGGAAGCGGGTGTGCAATCATTTCACTCTTTTAGAAAAGAAGAGTTTACGCTAAAAGCTATGTTGATGTGGGCAATTCATGATTTTCCAGCTTATGGGACATTATCCGGTTGTGTAGTACATGGTTATCTGGGGTGTCCTATTTATGGAGAGGAGATTGAATATCTTCGTCTATCCTTTAGCTCAAAAAATATATAACATTGCCATATGAGGTTTTTACCCCCAGCTCATAGTTTCAGATTTGAGAAAACTTCTAATTTTTTATTGGGAGGGTTTGAACATAGGCAACCACCGAGACAACTTTCGAGTTCAGAAATTGAAAGTAAATCTTCTGAATATGACCCTAATATGCTAGGTAAGAATACCAAATTTAAGAATGTCAAGCATAAGAAGACCCCAACTGGGAATGAAACTGAGATAAGAAAGGCATGGTCTAGGAGGACATTTTATTTGACTTGACTTATTGGAAGAATAACCTGGTGCGCCATGTATTGGATGTGATGCATGTAGAGAAGAACTTCGTTGAACATATTGTGGGAACTTGCCTTGGGGGGAGTCATTTGAAGGGTGGAGAAAATGCATGAAAAGACCTTAAATCGTTGAAACTTAAGCGCCAACTATGGTTGAAAGAAGATAGTAGGGGAAGGACAATAATTCCTCTGGTGCGTTTACTTTGATGAGTGGGGAAAGGAAGGTTCTTTTAGACACAATATATAATTTGAAGGGCCCATCTACTTTTTCATCCAACTTGTAAAGGATTGTGAATTATGCTACTCATGATTTACATAAGTGTAAGTCTCACGATTGGCATGTGATCATGCAATTGGGTCCTCTATTGTTTAAGCATTGTTTCTCTAAGCACAAGGATTTGCGGAGGGCTATTATGCAAATTAGTATTACCTTCTCACTCTTGTGCGATAAGGTAGTTAATCGAGAACACATAGTGGCCGTAAAATTGGCGATGATCGAAGCGATTTGTGTGTTGGAGAAGTACTTTCCCCCAACATTCTTTGACATAAGTATTCACTTGTTGGTACACCTATGCGATGAGCCACTTCTTTGTGGTCCAGTTAGATATCGGTGGATGTATCCGTTTGAAAGATTGATGAAAGTTTTTAAATATTACGTCAAGAATACGCAATACATTGCAGGATCAATTGCAGAGGAATACATCAACGTGGAGTCATCAATATATACTCGTAAATATACGCCTGACTCAACTGGCGTTGATGACATTAATGAGTTTGTCGATGATGGTGGTCATGTGATGGGAAAATGAGTAAAATTAACGAGTTTGCAACATGAACAAGTAGATCGTTATCTATTTGACACACATGAAGATGTCGAAGAATGGAAAAAGTAAGTTTTGATCATTATAATGTTTAACATTATTTTAGATTATTTTATACATGATTAATTTTGTAATATGAAGAAAATATGAAGCCTGTGAGAACAATAAAAGACGAAAAATAATGGTACAATCAGACAGCGAATTTAGGCTGTGGTTGACACAAGAGGTAATTATAATGAAAATGGCCATTATATAACGTTACATTACACTCAAATTTTACAACTAATATAATTAATTTATCTATATTCTCAGCTCTTAAATACGGGTGATGCGACATCAAGGCTTGCTCGTTGACAATGAGATCGGGGAGCGACAATTGACATCTCGCCAATCGGTGAGGAAAAACTGAGCAAAAAAGACGGACGTGCACTACTCCGGTCGGACGTCTTACGCCGAGGTGGAGCATAAGATGATGGTAAGATTTAATTTTTCTATAACTACAGAAATATATTATTCTGCATTATTTTACTTTGCGGGGCCGATACTAATTTTACTTTATTTTATTTCAGAGGACAGGGAGTGGCCCTGGGGGTAGACCACATATGCTCGATACTTATATGGCTCTTCGAACGAAGAAGGGGAAGGACAAGGAGGTGTCTCCGAGCGTCGTGGCCATGATTGTAAGTAATCCGATAATTTAATTTTTGTTACTTACGTTATAATTTTTTAATTTACTTATTTTACTAATCATGTGCTTTTTGTCATTTTAGGAAAAGATTAAGGAAGTGCATGAGCCGGAGTCTGATGCCAACAAGGCATCTTTGTCCACAGACGCACTCAGCCAAGTGATTGGCTCTGATCGCAAGGGGAGGACAAGGGGTTGAGCTCGCGGGTGGCCAAATCTAGGATCATCGGATTGGAGACGAGCGACACTGGGTTGGCTCGAACAGTGGACTCGCATGATGTGAAGCTGTCCCGTTTAGAGCTGACGGTCCAAGATATGTTCTCACTCATGAAGCGTTCATTGGGCGGCAGAAAAAGCAAGGGGAAAGGGAAGGAGAAGGTGGGGGGAGGAGGTGCGGGAGGAGGAGGTGCAGGATGACGAGGATGTGGACCTCGCTGCTTCATCGCCGACACGTGCGGACTTTGATGATACACTTACCTATTTGGCTCCCTTCGATCGATTGATGTCGACACTTGGTTGGCCGAGCGTGTTTATACTGGACATATTTGATTGCCAGCGGATATGGAGGGGGTTGAGGGACCCGAATATCGTCCAGGGTGGACTAGTTCATGAACGTGAGCTTCAAGACATCGAGTCCAAGGTGCTCATCACGTATGTGATACCCAGGAAGGAGAACTCCCTATTATGGTTGCGCAAATAATGAGGCACTATGTATATCAGTGGGTGTGTCAATTCGTATATCGTGTGGCCTACTCACCTCCTCGGATTTAACCTTACCCAAGACATGTAGTGACATTATTTGAATTGATTATATCGTGATGTATATTGTCTATTTTATTTGCACTATATCTATTTTATTTGGATATATAATGTTTGAACAGGTACAACGCTGATGTAACAGGTACAAATATACTGCTCGGCAGTGGTAGTGGCCATATTTCCCAGCAGATTTTTTTTCAATTCTGCCCAGAATTGCCATGATCATTGACCGTGACAAGTCCGTGACAAAGGATTGTTGTCACAGACTTGTCACGATCAATGACTGTGACATTTTTTTATTAAATGTCACGGGTTTGTCACGATCCTTAACCGTGATAAAACTTGTCAAGATCAAGGACCGTGACATGAACGTGACAAGTCTAATGAACTTGTCACGGTCAATGACCGTGACAAGTCCGTGATAAAAAAGTTTTCACCCCCAGACTTGTCAAGGTCAATGACTGTGACAATTCGGCAGATTTGGTGTACTGATAAAGCATATATTTTTTAATAGTCCACTAACATATATTTTTGGCATTAAACCTATCACCCATACTATATACGTTATATGTTAATGTATACACAAATTTAACTCTATAATTTATAAATTTTACATATACATTACAAAAAAAAAAATAATGTATACAACACAAGAATTGTATTGAGAAGATATTGAATATTAATGGATCCTATTTTGAAATTTTTTCACTATGCCCAAAATAAAAAAAATAACCAAGAAAGTAAATTTTGAATTATTTGTGGGGATATAGGGTAATTATTATGGTTGTTGAAGCATTATCTTAAAATTATTCTGCAAGCATAGTTTTGCAATGTACTTTTGCTATTTTCATCCCCAGCGAAGTTTTTTCTATCAATATTAGTTTTAAATACCACATATCTTATATTTCAAACAATGTCTACAATTATATTTTAACATGATAATTTTTTATTTAAAATATTTATGTGTAGCAACGTCTCTCTTTTGCTAAAATTGATCGTAGTGACCTCAAAATAAAACACGATTTGGCTCAATGATGGAGATAAAATCAAATTAGTATTAATTATAAAACAAATTAGACAAAAATTAAGACATTTTTTTAGCTAAAAAAGACTTATTTATCATGGTTTAGTTGTTACGACAAAGGCATGTGAAAGGGTGTAAGGACATTTTTGTCCATTGTCAATATGTATGTCGTACGCCGTTACACCGTTGAAGAAATTCAAGATCGCATCTACAACAACGGATCCTAATAGCAAAGCGTTTTCAACATCATAACCTCTGCGAGAATGAACTTGGTAAAGTTTTGTTTTTAAGTTCCTTATGCTTCATACTTAGTATTGGGAAATTTTCATAAAATGTTTTTTATAAAAATAAGAAGTAAGTTTTTTCAAGCAAAATGAGGCTTTTAAAAGGATTTTAATTTTTCTGGATAACCGGACCGGTCCGCCCCTATTTTAAAAGAACCGATCCGCCCCCGGACCGGTCCGCCTACCTACCAGACCGATTCGCTTTGCTCCAGTATACCACGGACCGATTGCGAACCGAAGAAGCCTATTTTAAAAAGAACTGATCCGAGGTCGGATCGATCCGCCTCCTAGCCGGACCGGTCCGCCTGGGATAGATTCGAACAGAACCGTGAGTTTTTTATCCACCATCTTATATTTCCTATAAATATACCTATTTCGGTAGTGTATTTTTTAAGTCTTTGAGAAAACATTTTTTAGAGTTAAAACACAATAAGACTTCAATTTTTGATGTACCAAACATCTTTTTGATTCACACACAAAAATCCCAATTACTTTTGTGAATCTTTTGAAACCCTAGAACACAAGCTTTGCTATTGTTCAACCTTTGTGGGGAGATCTTTGCAACCGAGGGTTGCGTGTCATTACTGAGGGAGTCTCTAAAAAGTTTTATGGCTGCGTGTCATTAAGGAGAGCTGCGGTTCTTTCTTTGTTGTTTGGGCTGCGAGTCCTTGGAGGGTGCTGCGTGTATTGTCTTGCTGAGTTCAAGACTGCGTGTCTTTGTGGGTTGGCTGCATGTTGATCCATTACATATTTTTCTATGTAATTGTAAGTTGCAATTTATATATTCATAGTGAAATAAAGGTTTTACCCGAAAGGTTTTTTTTTCCTGAAATCTGTGTCTCAGCATATTTACTGCATTGATTGCATTATTTGTTTATGGGTTGACACTTGCACTTTAGATGCATGTTTAGGGACTCTAATTAAATACGGGTTACTTGGAAACTTGAGAATTTAATTTAATCAACTATCACATAGTCGCACTCTTCAAAGGGTGATATTGCTAACTTTATGTACTCAAGGGGATTAAATTATTTAAAAAATAGATTAATGATCAAATAGTTGATGCAGAGTTAAAAAAAAGCGTGAATATACACACGCTTCGTTATCCACCGATCCAGGTTTGGCAACCATCACATACATGGAGTCCACTGTGTTTAAACCACAATAAGCACGGAGTCCACCGTATGAAACTTTTCTCAATTAAGATGATGAGAAAAACAAACTTGGTGCAGGAATAGGAGATCTCAATTGAGCATATAGATATGAAACTTGGATCTCAAAGTGTTTAGGTGAAATAAAGGTTTGGAGGCTTTTGGATATTGATAGGAAAATAATTTTTGCCAAAATTCTCACTTAAAAAAATGTCGGCATGCCTATTTATAAAAAAACAAGAATCTTGAGGCGGTAAAATCTTAATATGAAATGAAAAAGTAGGTTTGTTCGAATGAAGTCACCAATCTTGTTCGAACCCAATACAATCTCGTTCTAGCGAATTAGCATATCTCGTTTGAAAAGACTTTGAACGAGCTTCGAACAAGAATCCACTGACAAATAGAGGAAGATCGTTTGAACTTCATTTGAAGGTCGTTAGATAAGCATTCACAACTCGTTCGAATAAACATAAGAATCTTATTCGAACGATTGTTAAAATAAATAATAATTTTTCTTTTAAAAATTATTTTAGGAAAAATAGCCTTAAACAATATAAAAAATACACCTAATTCATATCCAGGAATTAAACTAAAATGCATCCATACCTTTTGAGATTCCATGGAAGTTGAAGATGAAACATGGCACAATGATGTAGAAACTCTAACCTAGAAGCTACGGTCTTCAATCGAACACATCATAGGCTTTGAAAGATAAACCAACTCAAGACCTAACTTATGACTCAAATAGTTTTGTACAAACGGAATTAAGCCAATACATACAAATTGACTCGATTTGTAAATTTTTCCTTACAAATCTCCCCCTTTGACTATTCGAGGACAAAATCCAAAAGTAAAAACTTGTGGGCCTTCAAGATCATCTAAAGACTCAATCCCAATCCTAAGAGGAAAAAGTATATATTTGATAGACACAAACTGTGAGTAGCTTTGATCTTATATAAAATTTACCGCATCGTTGCAAACCTTCACTTAAACACATATTTCAAATGCAACTTAAATATGTAACAATATAAACTGGAGTTGAAAAATTCTCCCCCTTTGTCTAACAAAATCCACCAAAGATTAGACATCTCCCTCTAAGATAAAAATCTCTCCCCCCCCCCCCCCCCATACACACACAGTTAAAGAGTTAGATACCCTTTATCTCCCTTTTTATTCAGGAATAGATAAAGATTAAGCTGCACAATATAAAAAACTTTTCCCCCTAAATGTAACACAAGTAAACATAAAGAACAACAAGTATATCATGCAATAATGTGAATAAAACATGTAAAGAAAAACAACTCAGCAACACAAGCATAAATAATGCAAACTATGAACATACATTTTTTATGCATATATTGAATTATAAGATGCCGAGGTAAGCAAGAGATAAAATATACCAAGATGATCATAAACATGCTAATTTGAATCAAAGATTAATTATAAGGCAAGCATGGATTTAATGCAAATACAAATATTCAAAACAAAACATTCCATATATATAAATATGCAAATATACCAATAACGCGCAAGCATATATAGGTATAAAAACACCACAAAAAGATTAAAAAAATGCATAAATTTTCCACACTTACATAGTATCAACGTGTCTACACCAAAAATGGTACGAAGTAAAGGGTTGTGAACTAAAAACAAAAGAAATATGATCCAATCACTCAAAATATGTACAAGGAGTTCTATTTGATCGCAAAAACATATCAACTTCAGTTTAGCCTCAAGTGATAAATAAAGAACTCAGAATAAACAAAATACATAATGCACACCCATTGATCTTCAACTTAACATTCTCATTATGCAATTATGGCCCATTGATCTTCAACTTAACATTCTTAAAAATAAATATATCAATTATTTTCACTCATTTTTCTTTTGAAGATAACAAATTTGAAAAATCAATACAAAAAATTATGGCCTTGGAATTTTTTTTCTTGTATTTCCCTCTCTATTATTTTAAGCTCTTGTCAACGGTGTCCTTTCAGGCAAATGAGAGTTCTCCTATCTTAGCGCTTTTTCATTGCACACTCATATTTTTATCAAATAAGATCAAACTCACGCAATGGTTCTTACAAGAAAAAATCCCCCGTAGTAAAAGAAGTTTATATATGTGACAAGATTAATAGGAGAACGCCTCACTTAGCCTATGTAACATATGCAGTTAAAATCCAAAAGAGTTCGTACAAAGTGTGTGCGGAGGCATATGGAAAGTGAATCCATTAATTACATCAAAGTCGAACAACTCCATGCAAGCATGATTAAGAGCAATCCTAAAAATTAAAAATCACAATCAAGTGTCCTAGCCACATGAAAATATGGAATTAATGGGATTTAAAAACACAAACATGACACATAAAATGTGTAAAACCAAACTACATAAAACCAAATAATTTTTTTTAGTCTTTAAACATTTTTCATATGACTCCAAATTCAAAAGTCACTCAAAACACAAAAAAAATCTTTTATTTTTATTTTTTAATAAGACCAAATAAAATAAAAATATAAATTCAAAAGACCCAAATATCATAGAATTAGCAATAACATATAACATGAAATACAAAATCTAGTGTATAAAAATATGCAAACACAGTCAACCATTAGATTTAAAGCCTCCAAAAATGATTTCCTAACCCACATAGATGTAACGCGATGCTCTTGAGTTTAAAAAACCTCGGTGACTCTAATCTTAGACTTCCTAGGACCATTTCTAAGATCAAAGTAAAAACACCCAAGGTGACCTTCCCAATCACAATTTTTGCACGTGTAGACACGAAGAGGAATATTACATAAGGTTTTATGTGAACGCTATGTGTCCCTATGGTTTGTAAAGAAAAAACACTAGTTTTTAATTTTTCACAATTTTAATAACTTTTCACTGATTAAAACCACGGGAGTTATGTGAAACAGTTTTACCAATTTTAATCTGTATCAAAGGATGCATTTAAGTGAGTATAATCAAGAATAAAATAAGTAAACCAAAACACAACGATGTACGAGAAAAACCCACAACGGGAAAAATCTCAGACGGCCCAGCCATACAAGTCCACTATGATATAAGTTTTTTTATAAGAATAACTTAGACTTACTCACAGACTCAACGTCTTCAAGTCTTTATGCGCTTCATTGTTCCTTTGCAGCCACTACTAGATGCCTTTCAACAGAAACACAATGCAAGCGCCTTCTCACATCTTGGTATTTCATCGATCTTACTTGTCTTATAAATAGTCCAATCGTCGTTCAACACAAACACGGTCTCCACCGCTTGAAACGCTCACAGTATGAAAAGGAAACATATATGGTGCAACAAAGAAAAAATCTCAAATAGACATATAGATGTAGGATTCTTGAATCTCAAACTTGGGTATAAAATCTGGTTTGAGAGGCACAAGACTTATCTTGGAAAAATGTTTTCGCAAAATACATCTGAGAAAATTGATGTCAGGCCTGAGTATTTATAGAAAACACGAATTTTGAGGCTACAAGTTTTTCAAGGCAACTCGTTCAAACAAAAACATATGGTTCATTCAGATGAAAATATAAGTTTGTTCAAACAAAAACCTTATCTCATTTTAACCAAAAAAACACACGTTCAAATGAACACATAATCTCGTTCGAACTAACTTCGAACGAGTTTCAAATGAATATACCCCTGTACAATAGAAGTATCTCATTTGATGTTCATTTAAAGATCATTCTAATGATATTTACATCTTGTTCGAATGAACTGTTCAATCTCGTTCGAAGAATAAAAATAAATAATATTTTTTCTTATAAAAATATTTTACAAAAATGTCTCAAATAACTTTTATAAAACAACACCCAAATATATCCAGGGATCAAACACTAATATGCATTCATAACTTCACCGAAGTCCCTCAAATGTTGAAGATGAAAGCTCGATATGAAATCCAATGAAATTTTGATGTATCTTTAGCTTTACCGCATTGTCTTTAATCACGCATCATAGGCTTAAAGGACACACAAAATGAAAAAACTACTGGTCATCAAGCTCACTAAGACTCAATTTTCAATCCCGAAAGGAAAAAAAATTATAGATATATGATCGACAGAGACTTGAGTAGCTTTGCTATTGTATAAACCTTTATCGCAACGCTGCTATTCTGCATACTTAAACACACCTTCAAATGCAAAGAGAATATAGCAATATATAAATCGCGTACGAAATTGTCTAATCGAAACAAACTTGAGTAGCTTTGCTCTTATGTAAACCTTTGTCGCATCGCTGCTAACCTACATACTTACACACACCTTCAAATACAAAGAGAATAAAACAATATATAAATCGCATATGAAAAAATATCCTCATTTGTCTAACCGTCTCTACCTAATAAAGGACGTCTCTTTCTATTTTAAAGAACTCCGCACTAAAAGAGTTAGATACCATTTATCCCCATTTTTGTTCAGGAAAATACAAAGAATAAGGTACATAATAATAAATCATTTATCCATAATAAAACCAAATCTTCCCCTAAGTGAATCATGGGAATCATAAAAGAAAAATAAATATAGCATGCAATGGTGGGAAACAAGTCATGCAACGACAAACAGATTGGCAACACAAGTATAAATAATCCAAACTATAAATAATTGATATCAGCTAAGATGCAAACATTTAAATATAAGACACCAAGATGATCATAACACATGCCAATATAAGTCAAAGATTAAGTATACGATACACATGGATTAAATGAAAATAAAAATACTCAAAACTAAACCATACCATACATATAATCCCACATATACTAATGAAGTACAACTATATATAGGTATAAAAGGCCACAAATGACACAAACACATAAGATTTACACACTCGCATAATATTAATGTGTCTAAACATGGTGCTATGAATTAAAAGGGCGTGAACTAGAAATAAAAGAAAATGACACAATCACTCAAACATGTCCAAGCAACTCTATTTGACCACAATAATTTATCAACATTAAATTTAGCCTCACATGTTTAAAGAAATCAAAAGGACAAACAAACACACACTTGTCTACAAATTTCAATGATTTTTGAATCAATAGCGTCAAACTAATTAGCCTCAACTAGGACTCATTTTAAATCTTTTTCAAAAATATACTAATTTAAAAAAAATAACTCAAAAGATAAGCAAAATCCTTTTGTATTTTTCTCATAATAACCTAAAAAATACAAAAGATAAACATATCATAATACTAGCAAACGTATAATATGAAGCACAAAACTAATGATGGCAAACATGCAATCACAGTCACTTATAAGATAGCATAAGATGAATCATATGAAAGAAAATGAGAGTCAACAAGCCTAATATTTAACGCCTCCAAATCATATCTCCTAACCCACATAGGCGTAACATGATGAACTCAGGCATGGGGAACCTTGGTGACACTAGCCTTATTCTTCCTAGGATCTTTTCTAAGATCATAACAGAAATGCCTAAGGTAACCTTTCCTAGCATAGTGTGTGCAAGTGAAGACACAAGGAATGTTACCTTTAGGTGTGCCTTTCTAACATCCCTAACTTTGTTTAGCTTTCTCAACGCATGGTCTTAGCTTTAGCAGTGGAAGTATATATATCATTGAAGCCAATACCATATTTGTCATCTTTGATTCAGATGGTGCCTAGAATTTTATCTAACCTCTCCAACTTAGACTCCGAATCAAACTTGACATTATTCGAGTCTCTCAACTTCTCATTTAACTCCACAATCCTGGACTCGAGTAGATGCCTAGACTCTTCAAACTTAAGAAGCTCCTTTTTTAAAGACTCTATGAAACTATGAAGACTATCTCTCTCTCCCCCTCAACATACTCTAGCTTCTCTTTAATAGTCCTTTCATGTGCTTTAAAATCTTCAATCAATTTACCATTATCATCCTTTATGGCACTTTCCTTCACCTTAGCTTTTGTAGAGGGGTACCTTCCTAACCTCACATAAAAATTAAATCTGAGCACGAGTGGGTGCTAAGAACTCTCTAGAGATAGGGACTCATAGTTATAGCTTCAAGAAAGACAAACTATAGTTATGGCATTTTACACCATTTTATCATAGATGAGTACATAGCAATTTGACACACACTCACACACATGGTGCTTTTTCACCTTGATACTTTCACTATTATTTTTGAGTTCTTGTCCTCTCACCCTTTTCTTCAAAGCTCTCAAAGGTTCTTTTATGGTGATGAAATTTGATGTCATTGTTGTTCAATATTACATGAGAAAAACTATTTATACCAGATTATTGCTCCACTATTTATTGAAGGCAAGTCATGACCCACTCGATTTAGTACATTTCTAGACCCTAATTACACTACCCTAGTATATTCATACACCTATTCACACCCCTCATGAAAGATAAGGCCAAGTAGGTTTGGGGGGAAGAGAAAAAGAAGGCATTCGAGACGGTGAAGGCAATACTGACTTCCCTTTCAACAATGATCCCACCAGAAGTGTGTGCACCATTATTGCTATATCCCGCCTCCACCGAGTGATCCATAGGAGCTCTACTCGCTTAGCAGGAGAGGGTTAAGAGGCCAGTATTCTACCTATCTCAAGTAATTTTAGGAATGGAATCCAGGTACACGAATGTTGAAAGGCATTTTCTAGCCTTAGCCTTTGTAGCATAGAAATTGAGACACGACATACTCGCATTCACAGTTAATATTGTCAACAAATGTGACCCCATCAAATACCTACTAGAGCGAACTATTCTGGTGGAAAGAGAGGCTAGATGGTTCCTAATACACTCTGAGTATGATCTGAAGTGTGTTATTCCAAAAGCCATCAATAGTGAAGCAGTGGCTCACCTATTGGCTAATTTTATAAGCTAGAATTTTGAACCTCCCAGTGAAGAGTTAGAAAGAGAAATTTTTTAAGCATGTTCAGCCGAAGAAATGGAAGAATGGAAAATGGAGTTTGATGGCTCGTGCACACAAGGAATGGGTATTTTCCTCTCTAATAGAAAATAAAAGACCACCCTATCCTACAAAATGGATTTCAATTGCTCTAATAATGAGGGAGAGTATAAGTATATCATACTTGGCATGTTTGAGGCACTAAGAAGGGGTATTAAAGTGCTTTGTATATGAGGTGAATTTAACTTGGTAGTTAAACAAGTTAATGGAGAGTTTGCGCATAAAGACGCCAGCATTTTCCCATATAGAGCAATCATCCAGAGGATACTAGGCCATTTTTTTAATGTGAAAATAGAGAGGCACTCTAGGGCAATGAACAAGCATCCAGATGCCCCGATAATAATCATATAGAAATTAAAAATGGAAGAGCTAGAAGCCACTATTATTGTCTAACGAAAAATGGAACTAATAATAGTAAGGTCTCTGTTCCTAAATGAGGAGCCTGAGGATTGGAGGTGCCAAATCATGAAGCAGTTACAGACAAAAGAAGGAAAATGAAGTTATAAGATCTAGTTAACTACCTCTTACTATAGGGAAAACTTTACATTAAAATTTTGGGGGGGATTTTTGGCCAGATGTGTGGGGGGAGAGGAGGCCAAAGAAAAGTTAGTAGAAATGCATGAAAGGCATTGAGGGGATACCAATATCCCATTTTACAGATGATTAGAACAAGGAGGCTACTATTGGCCTACCATGAGTACGAAGGCTGCTCGTTAGTAAAAAAAAATTCTGAAGTGTCAAACGTAGCTTGACCAACTAGCTAAAGAAAATTTTGTAGAAACCTTTAAAGATTAGAGGAGACCCTACATTGCATATCTTAAGGATGGAGAGATACTGGTTGAAAGGGACGATGAAATTTATTTGAAGAAAAGAGTGGCCTATTTCTACTTGGTGGATGGGGAACTCTACAAAAGAGGATATAATGAGAGGGCACTACATTGTGTGGCAGGGGAAGATGTGACAAGGGTCTTGAAGGAAGCCAATGAACCTACACATATGGGTGCCGTTAAGTTATATTATCAATCGATGACCCTGGGGTATTAGTGGCCAACAATGGAGGAAGACTCTATTAGTTTTGTAAAAAAATGTAGAGCATGCCAAATACATGGCAATACGGTGCATGCCCCCTCGATAAGCCTAGAAAGTCCAGCTGCTCCCTACCCCTTCCACATTTGTGCACTTGATTTGGTGGAAAAAATTAGCCCAGCCTTTCATGGAAAAGCTTTCATCCTAATAGTCACAGAGTTGTATACCAAATGACTATAAGCGATCCCCTTGATAATAATCATTGCTCAAGTGATGACAGAATTCATCTGAGACTATATAATATGGACGTTTGGTATTCCGAAGGTCATTCTCATAGATAACGAAAAATAATTCATGTGTAAGGAAATTAGCCTCACGACTAAATATAATACCATTCATAATAGTTTGACCATCTCTTATCCTAAGGGGAATGGTTAAGTAGAGGCTACCAATAAATCGTTGGTCAACATTTTGAAAAATATGTTGGAAGATTTGTCGGAGGCATGGGAATATAAGTTGCCGTTGGTCTTATATATGGGCCTACAGGACTTCAAAGAGAAATTCGACGGGTTTTACTCATTTTTCTATGGTTTACATGAGAAAAAATGTCCTGCCAGTAGAGTTGAATCTTGTGCCAGAACCAAGACATGTACAATTAGAGGCTTTGGATGAGCACCATGATAAAGCCAAAGAAATCTTTAAGGTATACACGCAATAACTATCTAGAGCTTATGAAAACATAGTTAAGCCTAGAGAATTTCAGGTGGGAGACTTAATTTTATTAGCATCCACTCATTATTTAGGAAGCATGTCAGCCTCGAAATTGATACCTAATTGGGAAGGACCATTTGTTGTACGAAGAGTGGGAAGGTCAGGATATTGTCAAATTTCAGTGCCAGAAAGTGATTGTATTCAATAAATTAATTATAAATGGCTTAAAAAAATACTATGCTTAAGGTTCCCCAACTTTTTTCTATTTATCAGAAGATTTTTGTAGAGAGGGGAGTCCCTAGGTGAAAATAGAAATAGGGAGAAGCATCCTATAATAATAGCTTACCCAATAAAACCTATATTGATTTTTTCGAACAGTGAATAAAATAGAAAATGTTCAGTTATAACCAATTTTATTTTCGTAAATTATTTTGATAATATTCTTAATCTTTGTCATTTTACATAGCTAACTAGTTCACCATGCATCCGCCTGCCAAATTACGCAAGCGGGATAATAAACCTTGTATTTCGTTTCCTCTGATAAATTTTCTTTTTAATAAGTAAATTTTAAGGCAACCCAAGATTCTTGGAGTATAAGAGAAAATATGATTCAATTTGAGGAGCATTGCCCATTATACTTGGGGGGATATATACACCCTAACGACAAAGTATGGTGGGCAAATCACCTTGGCCCTAAAAAATACTTATGGTTTAAACTCCCATAATAGTTTACATGTTGAAAAGAGAGGGGTTGACCTCAAGTCCTATTTTTCAAAAACAAAAGAAATATAGGGAAAGCATTCCACAAAGTATAAATAAGCTGCATACATTACCCGCCAGGTTGCAAGCAGGCACATCCACTGAAAATGGGAGAAATATCAATCCACGAGTGGTAATTTCCTAGAAGGATAGTCCATTCATATGAATAAAATAGGTTTATAATAGAAAATGCAAAGGTACAAGACAAGTAAATGGTAATAAAAATGGGATATTTACTTCTCGTTCATGCAAAAGGCCTACTCCAAAAAGGGAAGACCTAGCTATTACAAACACAATGTATGAAATAGTAAACAAAAGTCAACTAGATAAAAGAAATAAAAGATTTATCTGTGAGTGGAAACCCTCAAATGAGGAGTCAGCCTCTCGAATCAAGTCACTCTCTAGCCTAGACAGCTGAGTAGCATACTCTGCCTCACTAGATACAATTTTAGCTAACTTAGCCTCCAATGACATGATCTGCTCACGGATGCCATAAACTGTTGAATGGCATCGCTCGTACCTATTGGAAGATTTGGATTTTATTATTCTCCTTGCAGCTGGATAAATGAGGTGGGGAATAGAAGTATCGAGTCAATCAAGCTTGAAGTGGTAGCAGTTCTCCAAATTTTTAATTGTGGCTAAAAAAAGGCGAGCACACGTGCTAGTAACTTCAGCTGGAGGAGTGGAGGTAAACTCATGGACATGATTGGCAAGTGCCTTCAGGTTGTGGATGGTCTGAGATTGTGAAGGTCTCGGGGTGGTGCTCAAAATTTAAGTCCAGAATGATGCGGTCCGCTGATCTAAACCTACTAGAATAGTGATCACACCACATATCCCTCATATAGGTGTCAAGAGCATCCATGTCTATATTATTAACTCCAGTGTCGAGGGAAGTAGCCTTAGAAAGTGGAGACTCCTCGCCAGATTGCTCACTCTCAAAACGAGTGGCATCAAAATCATCGTCTCCCACCTCTGCCTCCTCGACACCCCCTATCTCGCTTGTTTCCTCTTGAAAACAAATAACAGAGAGGAAGAGAAGAAAATGAGTAAAAAATTTATAACTAAAAAATGATGACAAGTGAAATAAAATAAAAAAAGAGAGAGATATTTACTCGCAAGCCGAGATGAGTTAGCATGCTACCAAAAACACGATGCTGCTCCCTCTGGGTAACTATAGTCTCCACAGATATAAAATCTCTCCTAACACCAACTTGAAAACTAAGAAAGGGGAAGTAGTCATAAAGAGAAAAATGAAGTATGATAGTATAATACCTGAGGAGTGCTCTCGACCACACTTATAGGAAGTACTACAGATAAAGGAATACTTGTGATGCTGTCATGAAAACAAATAAATAGATAAGTGTCATTTCAGTACTTGCGCAGTAAAAGAAAGTAAAAAAAAATATGTCAGGTATGATAGAATAATAACTAAAAAGCGCCTGTCTCCATGCTCAAAGAAAGTTCCGCAGGTAAAGGAACGCTCGTAGAACTAACTTGAAAATAAGGAAACATGAAAGTTTTATTTGAGCACTTACACGGAAAGAAAAAGTTATAAAAGCATCAGGTATGCCAGGATAATACATGAGGAACACTAGTAACAATGCTCACTAAACGTTCCACAGACAAAGGAACACTTATGTCACTAACATGAGAATAAAGAAACAGGTGAATGTTACTAAAATGCTTGCACAATAAAAGTAAGTTACACAGGAACCAGGTATGATAGATTAATACCTCATACGTGCCCATAGATGCACTCGCGGAGGGTTCCATAGCCAAAGGAACACCTATAGTGCTAACCTAAAAATTAAGATCAAATAAAATATCATAAGAACACTTGAATAGTGAAAGAAAGGTTTTGAGAGCTAAGTATGACAAGATAATACTTGAGCTCTCACGAGCATACTCGCAGTAGGCTCCACAGTCAATGGAACACCCATAGACACGCTTATTTGGGGCTCTAAAGTGAGGGGAGCACTCGTGACACCCAACTAAAAGAAAAAGGCGGGAGGGAAGAGGATAATATCATCGTTTAAGTAACTATATACAAACAACATAAGCAAAAAGAAAAATTCCCAAGTTGGAAATGGAGGAATATCATAATTAATACCTGAGAGGGTGGAAGTGATGAATCCCCCACAACAGTTCTAACTGGAGGTGTAATAGGCGAGGAGATGCTATTAATGTTCACCTAAACTTAAAAGAAAGTAGAATGAGTAACGGTTAGAACACATAAAAACAAAAATGTGTAAGTTTTGAAAGCAAGTGGAAAGGTGTTCCAGCTCAAGTACCTGGACCTCAAATCAAAGAGAATCACTCAAATCCACAACAAGAGGTGGAGGGATACTCATGTCTATTAGAAAAAAAGTTTTTAATAAAAAAAAGAGTTATAAAAAATAGTAGGAGTACGTAAATTAGATACTTGTGCTGAGCAAGTAATGTGAACTACAGGCCCACTTATAGCCACGCTAAAGATGGAATCAGTGGAAAGAGCATGGACATGGGGCATGTTGTCAAAAGGAAGATAAACTCTGGGGATAATTATTCTCCAAGATGGAGACAACCTAGGGATGACTACCCTCGTGTGAAGGAGTACACCCTCAATGGTAAGAGGATTACTCGAGAGGGAACCCTGCAACAATAGGTTAACATAAAACTAGTCAAATTTCTTATTCATAGCACAAGTATTTGGGAAAAATAAAAGGAAATACTCGAGGGTTACCTCTCCATAAGTGGCAATAGAGTGGACTGGGGACTGAGCCAAAGAACTACTCACTATAGAATGAGTGACTGGCCTAGAAGTTGGTGCAAGAGGGGCTACGAACACCTATAAAAAAAAAATAATCTATAAGTCAATAGGGAATACCAAATAAGTGACTTGATAAAATTCCTTTGTAAAATTCTAAATACATGAGTGATCAGTCATTGAAGAACTCCTCATAGTGGTAGAGAAAATAGTGGAAAGCTGCCAGAAAAGAAATACATGAGTATAGAGTCTCGAAATTCAAAAGAATAAAGAAAATATATCAAATGCACTTAATATTTTCATCTGCAAACCTCTCAGGAGATGCTTAAAGAAAACACTAGAATGGAATTCTTCTCACGCTAAAAGGGAGCTCGAGGAATAACAGGTGAAGAAGAAGAAGGAATCACTCTTACCTAAATAGAGCCACTCGCCCCAATAGAAGAAGCCTTTTCAATAAATGAGATAAATTAGTAATAGTATAAGAATATAACATAGATATATGACAAAGAGAAAAAGTAGTCAATGAACTAAACACTTACAGGGTCATCTCGACGAGCTTAGCGATAAGGTAAAGGCCCGGTGGTAGGGCTAGTGGAAGAAGATAAGTAAATCATGGTATCATCATGATCACTGATGGAGGACTTCAAATCCATGATTGATCCCCTTATGGATAATAAAAAAGGAGAAGCATCAAACGAGTGATCTTATTGAGACCAGGTAATCCAGTGTCATTTGAAGAAGAACTATGGTAATCATAAGAAAGGGTGCTTCCATAATCAACAAGTTCCTCTTAAGATGAACAGGGTGAAGAGAAAGTTATCGTAATTTCAATACTTATATTTTTACTAAGTAAAAGAGCAATAACAAGTGTACCTTCCACCGAGGGGAGTAGATAGTCGAGCATAGGGTTAAGAAACAGTGGCTTCGAGGGCCTCATAACCCTGTTCACGAACAGCCTGAAAGGTTTCTTCAATCTCTAAAGTGTTAGTTTCTAAAATTTGGTCTTCCATAATAGAGGGGCCAGTGGTCTTAGATGGATTCTTCTTCTGCCTGGTTGCTCGAGTTTTAATAGGTGGGGGAGGGGAAACAGTTCTCCCAACTTGAGCTGGAACAAAATTAGAGATGTCAGCATTAGGGTGCTTCCTCTTTTAAGGGACTTTGGCTTTGGATTTTCTCTTGCCTTTTTCCTTTGACTATTAAAGTTTGGCTTCTGGGTGCTTCGAGTATGTACTCTCGACTTGGATATGATTCACAAGAATGGGAACCATTTGCTCGAGTGGAGCCTTATCCATTTGGTTTTGATTCCAAATTTCCTACTGAGTGTGTTTGGTCAAGTATTTTTCATTTTAAGGGATGCCCTCAACAAAATATTCATGAGGGACTCCCGAATGCAATTCTCTATTGATAATATTTTCCAATGCCACAAACAAAAGCACGAGTGGCTAAAAGAAAGAAGGTAATCAAACGCAGGTGTGAGGAAGTTACCATGATTACCAGTTCTTCGCAGCATCCCCACTAGGGTGAAGTTACAAAATGTTTCTGAACAGAAGTCTTACGGCAAGATGCTGGTGGGAAAGTTCAGGGCATATATGCCCTGGTCATACCTAAATTGCCTTCTATCCCTCATAGAGTGATAAAATTCAACTCCTTGTCCAAGCTCCGTTAATCAAGGTAATATACATGGGAAAATAAAAGCCATTATAGAGATATGGGGGTGATCACTCATAGACTTATCATTAGCTGGAGAGAGGAAGGTGCCAGGGGAGAAGCGTGGAAACACCAAGAGAATATAACACCCACTCATTTTGAGTAAGGGCGGAAGGAAAGCTCATTAATATCATCTAAAAATGGGCTAAGTGAATGCTTAGGGGCTCTCTTATGCCACCTAAAAATACGGGCGGACTGGATGTGAAGTGAGCAGGGCTCAGGAAACTAATTGGATAACCGCTTGAAAAGGAAACCCATCAGCATAAAAGATTTAATAAAATTTACCACGTTAAAGCGACTGTGTGAACGCTCCATTTCAATTTAGGTACAATCCAATCAATTTTAAATGGATCCTAAGGTAAGGGAAGCAAGGGGGATATTCCTCCCACGAGAAATTATAACTGCTAAGAGAAAGAACAACTCACAAGAGGAGTTATTTAGCCTCCCTTAAAAAATGAACCTGGTCAAGAAAGTAATAAAAAAGGCAGCTAAATGGGTCCTCGAATTGAGTTATAGATCATCTTGACTCCCGAGTGCCCTAGTTGGGCATATTCCTTGGGTAGTGACTCAAAATTCTTAAAACAATAATATTTCCATTTGCCAAAGGAGTGATTGCTCGCCCCAATTTGGGTGAGAGAAACATAACGGGTACAGTCAGATAAAGCCTCGTGGATCCCCTCGCACTTCTCCTGCTCAAGGGATTTATCATAACCATAATTAACGATATGGTTACCCAAAATAGTTAAACCATTTAACTCACAAATATCCTCAAAGGTGGTAGAAAATTCTCCCTAACTGGTGATGAAGGTATGGGAGTCCACATGAGTAAAAAAAGTAGGCACTGGCACTCTTGGCAATAATGCAAGTCTCGAGACTACTAAGTGCTCGAGTTCGTCCTAGCTACTTAAGAATAAAACTGTAGGTTGGGACGTTAATGATATAGTCAACCCATAGGGTCCACTCGTCTAGCGCTCCTCCACCACCATCAATGTTTACATTTGAAAGGGGAAGTCATCCCTATCCACTTGAACACTCAAAATACTCTCACCGGGGAATATGGGGGTATCTCCAAATTCAGTAAAACCCACGAGCAACCACTTGTTGATCTTTTCCATGGACTTAACCTCAAATTGCTCGAGCAAGCGCATAAAGTCATCATCCTTACCAAAAAATGGAGATAGGCAATTAACCTAAAAGTTTTTTTTTAGCTTGTTCTCCAAAAATTGCCTTTGCACCGTAGGCAAGGAAAAAATATCACTCATAGAGGGACCAGCCCCACCAGAGATGGTGGTAATATCCAATGAGGAAGTGACTGTGATGGATTCAGTGGTGGCACTGGTGGTTATTATGACTTGGATGGGTAAAGATCCTACCAGAACTTCACTCATGCAAGTGGAAGAGGCATAAACAAAGCTTTATGAAGAAGAATCCTAGGAAGTACTGAGATTTGAAAAAGAAATGAAGATGGAAGGAAAGGTTTTCAATTTGAGAAATAAGAAGCTATGTGTGTGTGTAAAGTATAAAGCAAAGTGACAGTAAAAGAAATTTAAATAATAATTGATGGGGTATTTATAGAGTTCACGCACGCACACTTGACGTCTCAAAATTGTGAGTAATCATTACCCAAATCAAAAAAGAAGATGTACCAAAGAGATATGTGTCTCCTCGAGACACTAAAAGACACCCCAAATACAACTCCTTTGACAAAAGCATTAAATGACCATTGAAATAATGATTTCCTTTTTAATCTCCTCAAATTCCTAAAGATTCCTTTTAATTCGTACAAAACTCTTCGTTTCCACCCAAATAAACACTTTTTGATGAAGGGGATAATGTATAGGGGTACTAAAACAGAAGTCAAAACAAGGGGTAAGGAATCCCAAGCCAGTGAAGTGGTATCAAACGAGTGGACTTAAGCCAGCGATGGGGTGTCATTGGAGCAACCCTAAGATAGTTAATAAACGTCATGCAGGTAGCCCCAAGCCAACGAGGGGGTGCCAACCATGTGGATCCAAGTCACTGAGTGGGTGCCATGCGAGAAACCACCAAACAGTAAAGAAATACCATATAGGCAACTCAAGTTAACGAAGGGGTGCCATATGAGTGGATCAAAATCAACGAGGGGATGCCAGACGAGCAACCCCAAAATAGTAAGGGGACGCTCTGTGAGCAACTCCAAAACACTAAGGGGATGCTTTTAGCGCTGCCCAAGCCTATGTCAGAAATAAATTTACATAAATACTATTTGCTAACATTATTATTTTTATACACATGAATGCTTCAAAAGAGGCCTTAGCCAAGCAAGCAGGGTTCGAGCAGATGGCTAGTTGGTATCCTTTAGGAGTTTTAGTTTGGAGGCTGAGAGGCAAGTCTTATGGGGCAAGCTAAGGCCCAACCACTTCAGTATCTTAGTAATGAGAGAATACTAAAAGGAGAGACCTAATTAGTCACTCACACAATTACACGGTTCACAATTAGTAAAATAGGTGACTAGTAAAGGCACTGCTCACAAAGCCATATTTAAGTTTTAAATATTGGCGAGTGGCCCTCAAGGCCGCTCGTACATTTTTAAAAAGTTATTTACTAAGTAAGCATTTGAAAATATTTACAAAATCGTACTTCTTGGCATTATGCCCGATATATTTGCTCTTTAACTTTTGATGGAACCATATGTCATCTGTCAAAGTGGACAGATGACAAACACTAAAATAGGACAAAAAGTACAAATCAGATATTATCACAAAGAATATCCTTTTAGAGCACACACGCCACATCAACCCTAGTATTTGGCTACAAATATAACACATGTTACTCTACACAAATGCACACAAAAAGTATTCTCTCCCTACTCTCTCATGGGTACTTTAAGTGCCCATATCTTCCCTCTCAAGCATCATCACATTCAAGTGATCCCATCTCTTTTTCTCTTATTGAAAACCTCATATCCAATCATTGCCTTCCTCACTTAGCAATCATAAAGCTATCATTTCATTACAAAAATTATCTTTCAACTATTTGTTGATCTTGAAGCTTTAAACATCTTGAAGGAAACTTCCATTGGAGTGGGTCACGCCTCACCAGATTCAGTATATTCATAAACCCCAGTACTACTACCCTCCTAGAACTTCTAAATGAAAGTTGGCCTTTTTCAATTTTAATCACTCAGTGTACAACTCTTAAAAGGACACTTAAAGCTCACTGTATTCGTCTTCTTCTTCTTCTTCTTCATCATCTCCATTGCTCCTCTTCTTAATGTCTTGGGAACCTAAAGACCTAACCTCGAAACTATCATGCATATGATCATCTTCATCGGGGGAAGACGCTTCATTTAAGCCCATATGACTAGCCATGAGTGCGGTGTAGTTGTGATTAATTTCTTACCCTCCTTCCTTAGTATAGTGGGACACTCACGAGAATAATGACGCAAACCTTGGGATTCAAAACACTTGTCCCATTCATCTACCTTCTTAGGACCATACCTATTCTTCCTAGCAAGGTCGACGAAGTTCTTAGTTTTTTTTTCTAAACTCTTTTCAAAGTTCTTCCCATATGTAAACTTAAGAAACTTCTTGAACTTCATAACAAACCTATCTATCTCTTCAGCATTAAGCTCACCGTCACTATTAAAATTCGACATGTCCTTTTTTTGGGATTTCATGGCAATACCTTTTTCTTTTTTCTTTGGAGGATACTTGTTCATCTCATAGGTTTGATGATCACTTACAAGTTCTTGGACTCTCATAGTGTCAACGCCACTAGGGAATCTAAGACCGTGAATTTGGTGTTAAATCTTTTAGGAAACGACCTTAAGAATTTTTGCACAACTCTATACTCGAGGATCATCTCACCTAAGTTAAACAAGGAGTTGAAAATAGCCGACAACTTGGCATAAAACTCATCAAAATGACTTATTCCCTAACATCTTGATCGTCTCAAACTTAGTCGTTATATTTTATAACTTGAAAACCCTAATACTGTATGTTCCTTCGTGTATGGATCATAAAATATCCCAAGCATCCTTAGCACTCTTTCAAGTTATAATGCGTCTAAACTCTTCTTCTTTCACAATGTAAAAAATAGTGCCACGCCCCTGTAATTAATAGTTGAGGCATTCTTTTCAGTTGGTGTCCAGGAGGCATTTGATTTAGGTGTACCATCTTCAATCGGAGGATTTCGCCCACACTCAATCGAGTTCCAAACATCCTTATCTCTCTATTTTAAGAAAAATTTCATCTAAGTATTCCAATAGGGATAGTTTGACCCTTCAAACAATAGAGGTCGGCCAATAGAAATATCCACTCGATTAAAATCCATATAAATCCTAAATAATCACAAAACATGGATCTAACACAGCAAACTAGTGAAACCATCTTTGATTCCAATCTGAGAAACTTTTGGTGCCCCTAGGGTTTGTAGAGAAAAAACATCATTTTTAATTTTTCACAATTTTAAAAAACTTTGGACCGATTAAAACCACGAGAGTAATGTGAAATAATTTTACCAATTTTAGTCTTGACCTAAGCATGCATCTAGGTAAGTATAATCATGGATAAAATAAGTAAACCGCAAAATGGTAATGTATGAGGAAAATCCACAACGGGAAAAACATTGGACGACTATATATGCCTATTTATAAGAACGACTTAGACTTATTCACAGACTTGACGCCTCCAAGCCTTGATGCACTTCCTCATTCCTTCGTAACCACTGTTGGATGCCTTCCAACAGCCACACAATGCAGGTGTGTTCCCACATTTTGGTATCCCACTAATCTTACTTGCTTGTGACTAGTCCAGTCATCGCTCAATACAAACACGGTCTCCACCACTTGAAACGCTCATAGTATAAAAAGAAAACAAATTGGTGCAACACAAAAAAGATCTCAAACATATATATATATATATATATATATATATATATATATATATATATATATATATATATATATATACATATGAATTTTGGATCTCAAGCTTGGGGGTAGACTAGGATTTGGGAGGCACAAGATTTATCTTGGAAAAATGCTTTCGCCAAATACCTCTGAGAAAATTAATGACAGACTTGTGTTTGTATAGAAAATATGAATTTTGAGGTGGAACGTTTTTCGAGGCAAATTATTTGAACAAAAACCCATGGTTCATTCGAACAAAAACTTTATCTCATTCGAACCAACAAAAAAAATCGTTCGAACGATCACATAATCTAGTTCAAACCAACTTTGAATGAGATTCGAAAAAATATACCTCTATCTAATAAAAATACCTCGTTTGATGTTTACTTGAAGGTCTTTCTAACTATATTCACATCTCGTTCGAATGAATTGTTCAATCTTATTCGAACGAACAACAACAAAAATATTTTTTCTTTAAATTTTTTTAACAAAATGGCCTAAAATTACTTTTATGAAACAACACCAAAATTTATCCGGGGATCAAACACAAATATGCATTCATACTTTCATTGAGATCCCTCGAATATTGAAGATGAAAACTCAACATGCGATCTAATGTAACTTTGATGTAGCTTTAACTATGTCATATAGTCTTTAATCACACATCATAGGCTTGAAGGACACAAAAATCAAGTCCTAACTTATGACTCAAACAAGTTTTTTCCACATATAAAATAAACCAAATACTTACAAACTGACTCGATTCAAAAATTTGTCCTTACAGTTGACCTATTCTAACATCCTTGGCAGTCGTTGGCTCTTTCAAACTGCTGGTTTTGGCTTTAAAAGTGGAAACATTGTCATCATCAAAGAAAATTAAAAAAAAATCATCTTTAATTTGGACGGTGCCTAAAATCTTATCAAGGTTATCCGACCTAGATTCCAACTTGAGTCTCTCAATATCTCCTCTAACTCCACTATCCTAGACTTGGGCAAACGATGAGACTCATCGAAAACTAGGGAATCCTTCTTCAAAATCTCCATTAATCCCCGAACATTATCAAGTTCCCCTTCAACAAAAGAGAGCTTCTCCCTAAGATTCTTCTCACATGCCCTCATATTGTCAATTAATTATGAATCATCATTACATACGACACATTATTTCAGCTTAGCTTTTAACTTCAATTTAGCCTTCTTCAACTTTAATAACTCCACATGTAACTCCCTAAAGGTAACCTTAAGTTCACTATCCTCCTCCTCCTCCTCCTCCTCCTCCTCCTCCTCTTCTTCTTCTTCTTCTTCTTCTTCTTCTTCTTCTTCTTCTTCTTCTTCTTCTTCTTCTTCTTATTCTTCTTCTTCTTCTTCTTCTTCTTCTTCTTCTTCTTCATTCTCTTTACCACTCACTTAGGATTCACATAACTTGGCCTTGAAATCCTCACGTACAAAATTATCTTGATCGAAATAATTTTCATTAAGGCTCATGTGACTAGAAGTGAATGAGGTGTAATTATGATCAATGGTGGAATTAGTTTCCTCTTCCGGTTCATTGTTGATAAGGGTAAATTTGTATGCCTTCAGCATTTTGCCTTTCTTCCTTAGCTTAATAGGGCACTCAACTGCCCTATGGCATACCCCTCACACCCAAAGAATTTTGCAGCCTCATCAAACTTTTTTTCCTCAAACTTCTCTTCATCAAATTTTGACTATTTTTCAAAATTTTCTAAATTTCTTAGCAAATATGAACATATCATCGGGATCTATGTCAGACTCATCATTCGAAATAAGTGTTCCTCCTTTCGGGCTTTCAAAGCAATGCCTTTATTTTTATTCTTTCGGGAAGGAAACATGTCGAACTCATAGGTTTGAAGGTCACCTATAATCTCCTCGAGTTTTGTAGAGTCTAAAATAGCTAGAGCGTTAAAAATAAGAGTCACTTTAAGGTTAAATATTTTAAGTAAGGACCTTAAAATTTTCTTGACAACTCTAGTTTCAGGTATTCTCTCTCTTAAGTTAAACTACGAGTTAATAATATCAGATAGTATCGCGTAAAACTCATCAAAGGTTTCACTCTCGTCCATTCTAGTGGTTTCCAACTGAGTGGTGCGGTTCTGGAGTTTGGAACCCTTAACAACACTAGTACCCTCATGAGTGAGTTGGAGTATGTTCCAATCCTCTTTACATGTTTCACATGTCATAATACAATGAAAATCCTCCCATGTGACCACACAAAATAAATCATTGAGGTCACATGAATTATAGTTAGACAGTTTATGATCATCCTCACTCCAGGTATCAACGGGTTTAGGGTATCTATATCCTCTTACTAAAGTCATGGGGGGACCATTTCTACAACAACTAACCATATCCATTCATTTATGTGAAACAGGCGGATGGGATGAGGTGATGGTTCCGGGAATTCAAATTTTAATTTATTCAAAAAAAATTTCTCTTAAATAAGAATTAATAAAAGTTCAAATTTAGACAAACGTAATTCAAAATTTAATTAGATTAAACTAAATTACCCATATTAAGCACTCATTTAACCATTTTTTTGGTTAAACCAATTTTATCCTTTTTAACCTGAGTATGCATCTAGGTGAATTACAAGATAAAATAAATAATCAGTACGCCCTATGTACAAGAAAAAATCAAATAGGAAAAACGCGTACAACCAACCATAAGTCCACTAAGTATGGAATTACAAAAAGGACACGACAGAAGACTTACATAACGACTCGATGCCCTCGCAAGCCTTAACCCTCTTCGTTCCTTCAACCTCTGCCGAGTAACAACATGGGAGTCCACTTACATCTCTAAGTCCATCGATGGGTCACAAAAACCATCCCACATACGGGGACCCCACCATGTGTAAACCAATAAGCGCAAAATAGTCTGCAATAAACACTTCTTAATAGTGTAGAGAATAATAAACCTGGTGCCAAAACTCGATCTTAAAAACATATATAATGTAGAAACGTGGATCGAAATTAATTGGGTGTAAACACGGTTTTTATCTTTAAAGATTAATCAAGAATCATTTTACAGAAACTTCTTGGACTTTTTTTAAAGTGTTTTTTCTCTCTCGAGGTTGGAAAAAGTCTAAAAAGTCTCTCCAAAAACTGCTATCTAACACTACTAAAATGAATGTAAAGAAGTAGTGGGAAGTTGAGGCAAAAATTACAAATTTTGAAAAACTGCTTTGGTTATTCGAACGAAATACAAGATTATTCGAACGACGTAGTCTTCTCGTTCACACGAGAAAAAAATGAGCCTTCTAACGAGATGTTCGCGCAGACCAAAAATGAACCTCATTAGAAGTTGTTCGAACGACAACCAAATCTCGTTAGAACGACATGGAAAAATCGTTCTAACGACCATAAGAAAAAAATATATTTTTCTTCAAAGAATATAAAGTGATTTTAAAAATAGTATGACAAAATTCTAACACCCAACAATAAATTTTCAAGGCTAAAAAATAATATATGGATTCATACCTGAGAGATTCTTAGAACATTGATGAAAAAACGAGGCACAAAATACGGCATGACGATGTGATCTCTTTGACTTAGACGCTACGTCTTCAACAAATATGTCATAGTCTTGAAATATCACTAACTTAAGTTCTAACCTAAGACTCAAAGAGTTTTTTCCGGAATTAAGACAATATATACAAATTGACTCAATTAGAAATTTGTCCTTACAAATCTCCCCCTTTGGCTATTCCAGGACAAAACTAAAAATAAAAACACCTATGGGTCGTCAAGATCTTCTAAAAGACTCAATGCCAATACAAAAGGAAAAAAATACAGACACTTGATCAACACATACTCTGAGTAGATACGCTTGAATTAAAATGATACCGCATGGCTGCAAACCTGCATAGTTAAACACACGACAAAACACATAGAGAATATAATAATATAAATTGCCTAATAAAATCCTCCCCTTTTCCTAACAATATATACATAAATAGGATGTTTCCCCTTAAGTAATAGATTCACCCAAATGAAAAGAGTTAGATACCATTTATCTCCCGTTTTGTTTTGGAATAGACAAAGATTAAGGTGAATAAAATAATAAATTTCTCCCCAGTTAAACCAATTCTCCCCCTAAATGAAATAAGGGATAATAATAAAAGAAAAAAAATTATATCATGCAGTAGTATCGAGTAATGCAAGAAATAATAAAGCAATTTGGCAACACAATAAAAACTAATCCACATAAAGTGTAATAGATACCAACTATGATGCGATAGCAAAATGATACCACTTAGAATGTACTAATATGAGCATGAGATATCAATGAAAAGTCGTAACAAGATAGATACAAATATGAACCATTAGCATACAAGGACTCGATGGAAAATTAAAGACTCAAAATATATGTTACCACGTATATAAATATGCAAAAGATATCAATGAATCATAAGCGCGCGCACGCGCGCACACACACACACACACACACACACACATATATATATATATATATATATATATATATATATATATATATATATATATATATATATATATATATATAGAGAGAGAGAGAGAGAGAGAGAGAGAGAGAGAGAGAGAGAGATAGATAGAGAGAGAGATAGAGAGAGAGAGAGAGAGAGAGAGAGAGAGAGAGAGAGAGAGAGAGGCCCCTGTTTACATTAAGTTTGCACACGTGCTCACGCACACCTAATTTTTTAAAATATTAAAATAAATATTTCTACGTTGATTTTTATGTGATATTTAAACATTTCAAGGGACTCATATAAAAAAAATCAACTCAATTTTTTTTTTTGCTATTTTTTAAAATATCGATCAAACTTTCGCAGCTTTTAAAGTGCTTTAAAGCAGTGAAAGTTGGACCATTTTTTTTAAAATACAACAAAAGGTTTTTTTGAGTTGATTTTTTTATATGGGTCCCTTGAAATGTTTAAATATCACAGAAAAAATCAACTCAAAAATATTTTTTTTGCTATTTTAAAAAAATGATGTGGAAACTTAGTGTACACAGAAGTCTGGCTAAGAAGTTTGGCAATGTGTGTGTGTGTGTATATATATATATACACCACCAAAGACACTAAAGACGATAATATTTCCACACTCATATAACATAAATGTGTCTAAATAAACATGTGGTAAACGAAGTGAAGGGGTGTGAACTAAATGCAAAACAGTTATGACCCAATCACTTAAACATGTTTAAGGAGTTTTATTTGATCACAAAAATTTATCAAACTTAGTTTTAGCCTCATGTGATAAGATAAAGTGAACTCAAAGAACACACAATCATAATGTACATAAGCTTAGAATTTTGATGATTCTAAAAATCAATAGCGTCATGACATTTAGTATACCTAGGATTCATTATGCAAACCCATAAATCATCAACTAAACACCGTCAAAAGATAAACATATTACATATTTTCTTTTCTTTTCTGTTCTTAATTCTTTTGAAGTTATTTATTTTAAAAGATCAAGCAAACTAACATATGTTGGCCTTTAGTAATTTTTTTATTGCCTTTAATATTTTCATTAGGCTCTTTCCAATGGTGGTTTTTGTGCAAGAAGATTTGCTCCTTTCGTAGATCTTTCATATGCACCCTCATCTATTTTTTAATAAAATTCAAATAAAGCTCACGGGCAATGGCTCTTACATGCATAAATCCCCTATAGTCACAAAATATATAGATGACAAAATTCACGGGAGAACATCTCACTTATCTTAAGTATAACATGTGAAGTTCAAGCTCAAAAGATCTCGTGCATGTGTGTGAGGAGGCATATACAAAGTGAATCCATTAAGAAAATCAAAGTCAAACTATTCCATTCAAGCATTGAACTTCATAACCAAAAGTTCTAGCCACATGAATACGGGGAATGATATAGGATTCAAACACAAGGATATGCCACACAAAATGTGTAAAGCTAAAATACACAAACAAAATAAATATTTTTGAGTTTTTTAAATCGTTAAAAATAATTTAAAAAAAAAAGGATAACTCAAAAGACAAACAAAATATTTTTATATTTTTAATAAGACCCAGTAAATAAAAAATCAAAATATAAAAGACTCAAAACACATACAACTAACAAACACAAATATCATAAAGAACAAAGGCTAGTGTATGTAAACAAAGCTAACACAATCAATCTTTAGATCTAGCATGGGAAGTATCATGTGCAAGTAAATGAGAATCATAGAGTCTATCGTGTAAAGCCTACAAATCCGATATCCTAACCCACATAGGTGTAACATGAATCTCTCGAGATTTTGTGACCTTAGTGACTTTACCCTTGGACTTTCTAGGATTGTTTCTAAGATTGAAATAAAAACTCCTAATGTGACCATTTCTATGACAATGTGTGCAAGAAACGATAGAGGAGCATTACCTAGGGGTCGACCTCTTTTAACATTCTTATCAACAGTTGATTCTCTTAAAACCATGGTTTTAGCTTTATTAGAGGAAGAATTTTGAGTATCAAAGAAAACTTTACACTTGTTATTTTTAATTAGGATGGTGCCTAACATCTCATCTAATTTTTCAAATTTAGACTCCAAATCAAACTTAACACGACTTGAGTCTCTCAATTTATCTTCAAGCTCCACTATCATAGACTCAAGTAAAATCCCAATCTCGTCAAACTCAAGAAGCTTTTTCTCTATAGCCTCTATTAAACCTCTAACACTATCTCTCTCACCTTCAACATATTTTAACTTATCTCGAAGAGTCCTCTCACATTCCCTTAAATATTCAATTAAAACACTTTCATTATTTCCCATGGCACATTCTTTTATCACAGCTTCCAACTTCAAGTTTTCTTTTTTTAATTTTAAATATTTCATATACAACTCACGAAAGTCAACTTAGAGTTCACTCTACTCCTCCTATTCTTCATTATCACTCTCTTATCGAGTCTTTTTACCATTAAACCCTTGGGATTCACAAATAATATCCTCTAAAGTCTCATGCAAGGAACTATCTTCATGGGAAGATTTCTCATAAAAACTATCATGCCTAGACCTGAACACGGTGAAGTTATGCTTAATGGGGGAATTGGGTCCCTCTTTCGGTTCACTAGCACTGAGGATTGGATTATATGTAATTAATTTATTTACCTCCTTCCTTAGTTTAGTGGGACACTTGGCTGCCCTTTGGCCATAACCCTCACAGATAAAAATTTATTCGACTCATTCCTCTTAAGATCACCATCATGATTTTTTTGGAGTTTCTCGACGTTATTATACTTAAACTTCTCAAATTTCTTATGATCATTTTTAAATTTATCTTTATTAAACTTAATAAATTTTCTAAACATCTTATCAAACATATTCATATCACCCGAGTCGATACCAGACTCATCATTCGAAATAGGCATTTCTTCCTTCATTCCTTTTAAAGTTATCCCCTTATCCTTCTTCTTCACATCCTTGGAGGTAAACATGTGAAGCTCATATATTTGTAAGTTACCTATAAGATCTTCAAGTTTTGTAGAGTTTAAGGTGACTAAAGAATTCAAAATGATCACTTTTGGATTAAACCTTTTAGATAATGGCCTCTAAATTTTCTTTATGACATGGTTGTTGGGTATCTTCTCTCTCAAGTTAAAAGACGAGTTCATAATATCAGACGATATAACATAGAACTCATCGAAGGATTCACTCTCATCCATTTTAATGGTTTCAAACTGAGTGGCGAGGTTTTGAAGTTTGGAAGCCTTAACAGCACTTGTACCTTCATGAGTGAGTTGGAGTGTGTCCAAAGCCTCTTTAGACGTCTTGTATGTCATAATAAAACGAAACTCCTCTGGTGTGATCACACTAAAAGAGAATTTAAACCATGTGAATTCTAGTTTACTAACTTACGCTCATCCCCACTCCATTTTTTTACAGGCTTAGAAACACGAACTTCTCTTACTAAACATGTTGGTAGAGACAACCCTCTAACAACCGCTTGCCAAACTCGCTCATCTAACAGCTTAAGTGCTGCCCTCATATGCTCTTTCTAGCAAGCGTAGTTACAACCATAAAAAACATGAAACCTTGACTACGATAAATGTTCCATATTCAAGCCTCAAAGGATTTACCACGATAATTTAGGGCACCAACTCTGATACTACTTATTAAATGGACGAGATTGGATGAGATGATGGCTCCTGAGAATTCAAATTTTAATTGATTTAAATAAATTTTCTCATAAACAAGAATTAATTCAAGTTCAAATTTACATAAGACAAATTTAGACAAACTTAATTCAAAATTGAATTAAAGTAAACTAAATTACCCAAATTAATTAAGAACTCATTAAAGCATTTGTGATGTTAAACCAATTTTATCCTTTTTAACCTAAGTATGCATTTAGGTGAATTGGAAGATAAAATAACCAGCCACTATGCCCGATGTACTAGGAAAATCCAAATGGTAAAAATCTCGGTCAGCCCAACCATAAGTCCACTAAGTACAGAATTATAAAAAGGACACGACAAAATAATTACGCAATGACTCGACGTCCTCATAAGCCTGTAAGCTTTTCATTCCTTCAAGCTCTGCCTAGTGACAACGCAAGAGTCCACCTACATCTTAGAGTCCACCAATGAGGCACAACAATAGTCATGCATATGGAGTTCACCGTATGTAAACCAACGAGAAACACTTCTCAGTAGATAATAATAAACCCAGTGCCAAAACTCGATCTCAACAACCTATATAATATAGAAACTTGGATCGAAACTATTTGGGTGTAAACATGGTTTTCGTCTTTCTTAATTAAGAATCAGTTTGTAAAAACTACTTGGAATTTTTTAAAGTATTTTTTCTGTCTCAAGGATGGAAAAGTCTCTATAAAAATTACTATCCCGTGGTACTAAAATAAATGGAAAGAAGTAATGGGAAGTTGCGTAAAAAATTGCAATTTTTGAAAAATTTCACCCGTCATTCAAATGAAATACATGCTCGTTTGAATGACATTGTCTTCTCATTCGAATGATAAAGAAACAAGCCTTCTAACGAGATATCAGTGTAGGAAAGAAATGAACCTCGTTAGAAGTCATTCGAATGACAACTAAAACTCATTCCAACGACCAGGGAAAGTCATTCTAATGACCATAAAAAAATAAAAATATTTTTCTTCAAAAAATATAAAGTGATTTTAAAAATAGTTTAACAAAATTCTAACACCTAATAATATATTTACAAGGCTCAACAATAATATATGCATTCATACCTGAGAGACGCTTGGAACCCTAATGATGAAATGAGGCATGAAACACGTCATGATGATGTGATCTCTTTGACTTAGCCACTACATCTTTAACAAACATGTAACAGGCTTGAAAGGTCACTAACTCAAGTCGTAACCTATGACTCAAAGTTTTTGTTTGGAATTAAGCCAATACATAGAGATTGACTAAATTGGAAATTTATCCTTAAAATTTACCATATGCACTTTTCAGTATGCGTAGTTAGACCCATCAAACAACGGTGGTCTAAAAAATGACTGACCCTCTATATTAAAACCTGCCAAATTCATGCCTAAACATGGATCTAACATGATAACTCGTTGTTCCTTATCTAATACTAATTTAAAAAATGCAGATTTTATATGGGCTAGTAAACATAGATTAATTTTTAAAAAATTTAAATTTTAATTAAATAGCAATTCAACGCAAATAAAACTTTCACTAGTTAAAACGATTGTTGTGTTAGACACTTAAACATATCTCACCCCAAAAGATTCATCTAGATGATAGTATGATGAAGTTGTAAGGTTGTATGTACTTAGGTTATTTCATAGAATACACACACACAACACTATTACAAATTTGTCAAATAGAGATATATTCCAATTTTAATTTCTTTTACAAATTTAAAAGTTAGCATGAACAATTTCCAGTTAATGCGATGGGATTGATAACTTGATTAAGTGAAATAAAATTATCCAATTTTATCCATTACATCCTATGCATGCATCTAGGTGATTTAATAAAATAAAGTGCAAAAATCACAACCACAACGCGCCAATGTACGAGGAAAACCCCAATAGAAAAAACCTCAGATGGTTGGGCCTAGACAAATCCACTACAAATAGGTTTTACAAAGGACTCAAAAGACTAAAAGATTTTGAATCAATCAAGATATGTTGATACCGTCCTCTACCTCCGAATTTGTAGTACACGAAGCACCAATGCGTTGCTCGACACTACTCGTGTAGCGGTATCCATCGAAGCCCAAACTACCGTCTCTAATAAGCTTGATTGCAGAGATCCATCGCAAGTGTGCTTGTTCAATTTCAAGTTGATCCCATGGAGTTTTGATTCAAAGGTTAAATTGTGTTGGAGAGGGGTTTTTACCAAAAAGGGGAAGATGTGAAATTTTGCTCTCAAGAGTAAGTAAAACTTCCTTGTTTAAAATAACTATTTTTCGTCCATTATATGAAACTGTAAAAGTAGTGGACAATAGCAGTTGTGTGAAATAACTGCTGGAAAAAGAGTTAAAAATTTTCAAAACTGGAAGATCTCGTTCGAACGAGTTATCTAACTATATTCCATAGGAGAGTTAGATAAGTCGTTAGAAATCTCGTTCGAACGACATTTCTAACGAGCTTCCAGTGAGATCTGAGGAATGTCGTTAGATCCAGGTCGTTGGAACGACCTGGAGAAACTTCCAACGAGATTTCTAATTTCATTAAAAAAGAGTTAAAATTAATTTCAAAAATGGTTTTTATGAAAATTATTTTTTTATGAACATTACTCTATATGAAAATTTCTCGTTATGAAAAATACTCCAACACAAAATGTTTTTGGGCATATACCTTTTTAGGATAATGAACTTGAAGTGCGTATTGATGTCACGTGAACTTTGAATGTGATGCTCGATTCTCTAAGGTTGTATGGAGCTTGATGAGGAATGACCCAAAAGTGTTTTGTCCAACGGAATATAGCCAATACTACAAATGACTCGATTGGAAATTTGTCCTTACAAATCTCCCCCTTTGTCTATTCTGAGACAAAACGAAATAATAAAAATAAACAAAAAGACTGGATTTGCTTAGCCAGCCGTCAAGATGATTCTAAAGCCCATCCCAAAACCCAAATAAAAAGACAGACTAAGTAACGTGACTGACGGTGTGCTGCAGAAAAGTAGGAGATGTATCCTACACACATGAAGCAACAAATTTATAAATGCATGGGGAAATATAGAATATAAAACAGCGTTAACTGATCATGAGAGAATAAAGCAAGTGAATTATCATGAAAGCAAGTTAATTATCATGAGTAATATATGTTAACTATTTATTAAATAAATCCCCCTAAATTATGAACTCCCCCTATCAATGTTTCTCCCCCTTTTTGTCCGGAAATGATAAAGGGATAAAAGTAGCCTGCATGGTTAGAAGGAAATCAATAGAACAATAGGCAATAAATCCAAGAAACGTATGTGCACCAAAACAAGGAACATGAGAGATTTCATTAAACATTAATGGAAAGACCAAATAGCCAAATATTCAGACATTACTTAAGAAAATGTATCCAAACCAAATAAATAGGTACAAGGGAGGTATAAAATATGTTCTGCTCGCTCTCACAAGTACAAATTAAATAAATTGAAATAGAAAGGAAATTAAGGAGCAGGGGCATCATGTGGGGAATCATTGGGGAGGGACCCGAAACCGGATGAGCCTGCACTACGGTACATCTCCATGCGATGAATGGCCTTAAGGTGATCCGAAAGCAGAGAGTCCTGACGCACTTGAGCCTCATCCCTGCGTGCTTGAGCCTCCTCACGGTGAGCCTGAGCCTCCCTATCTTGCTGCATCAAAATCAAAAGCTCATGTAACATAGCCCGGTCTTGACACCGATCTTCTTGAATTTACTCCACCTATGAACACACAAACATAATATCATCTGATTCAATGGGTGCGGGATCATAAGAAGAAGATGGTCTATGGGCAACACGAGAGGGTGCGGGCCTACTAGGGGCAGGAGTGGAGGAAGTGGCGGATTGAGAAGATGTGAAGGGAGGTGGGGTGAGTTGGGGAGTGTCGGGGGGTAAGTGACCACGAGACCTACCAACCGAGGACATATCAATGGTATGGTACCAGGTTACCGGGACATCAGTGGAAAGACGGGGGCAGCCGATGGCAAGACAAAAACGGGTAATAATGGCGGCAAAGGGGAGGGCTTGTCTAGTGAAACTGGAGGGAAATATTCTAACCGACCTAATGACAAGAAAAAGGAAGTAATGGTGATCGATGGAAACCCTAATGCTAATGGAAAACATAAGGTCCACGTGCATCTTAGTGATTTGGGTTGAGTTGACAGGGGAAATGAGACAAACACACACAATCCAATTAAGGACCATAAACTCTGGATCCAAATGTTTGTGAAAAATGGTAACAGTGTCGGGAGGGGAAATCCTACACACGGTGCTCATAACCAGAGTAGGCTAAGGACGAGAATTGGGAGCCCAAGGGTAGGATGGATTATTGACACGGGGCAAAGAGATGAGACGAGCGATAGAGTCAAGACTGACAATGATCTCCCGACCTCGCACTCGAGAGTAAATATGAACCTCCCCAACATCCATCCCAAAATAAAATTCTTGAATAAGATCGGGAAAAATAGTGTCAGTGAGGGAGAACAAGGGGTGCCACCCTAAGTCCGAAATCCAGGAGTGGACAGAGGTGCCGGCGAGAGATGTGAGATTGACAAATTTTTCAAGTAAAATAGACCTAGTGGAAAAACCTTGTGTAGGGTATTGTGTGTGGTTGGTGAGCGTCTTCCAACGTAGTTTAAGATCAGCGATGGACGAATTGAAACTAGTATCCTCATCGAAGGAGGATGAAGAGGAGTGTTCCTCGGGTGAGTCGCTAATACGACGGGTGCGACGCCTACGAGGGGCCATGCTAAAAGGGGCATAACTAGAACATTCCCAAACAGAATTCCAACCAAACCGCCAAACACACCAACAAGCCAACAAACCAATCAACAAAAATCCCATCCTCCGTTAGAGATAAAAGTAACACAAAATAAAATAAAAAAATATTTAAGTGAAATTCCATGAAATTAGAGAGAATTTGAATTTAAAAAAAAAAGGATAATGTTCATGGGATTAAACTTAAATAGGGACAATAAAAAAATAAGAAGGAAAAATAATATAGCCCTCCCCCCCCCCCCCCCCCCAAAAAAAAAATGTAGATATATACACATGTATGTATATGGAATTGGGTAACAAAAAGGAATAAAATTTTAGGTGTAGAAAGCATACCCAATAGCATATATATATATATATATATATATATATATATATATATATATATATATATATATATATATACATATAAAGAAGAAAAAAAGAAAATACCTAGAAAGGAGAAGAGGAAGGAGTACAATCTCGGAACCCTTGTAGGGGAAAGAAGGGAAGAGGTGAAATGAGTGAGGTGGAGGAAGGAATAGGAGTTATAGGGTGAGGGGAAAAAACGTAGAGAAAAATGGAGTATGGGAGAAGAGGGAAAGTGGGTGATGGGTGGATGGAGTAAAGGTAGAGGGAAATGGGTAGTGGAAGAGAGAGGTGGCGAAAGATTAGGGAAATGGGGAAACGGGGAAATGAGAAATCATAGGAATGAGGAGAGAGGAAAAAGCTGAAGCGGCAGAAAATTTTGGGAAGAGAAACCGCTGAAATTAAACCAAGGTCGTTCCAACGAGATATGTCGTTCGAACGAGATATATCGTTCGAACGATTTCTTTCGAACGATGTTCCAGAAACATAGAGTGAAGATCGTTAGAAAATTCGTTAGAATTTCGTTCGAACAAACTTTTTGTTCGAACGATAATACGAACGATGTTCCAGAAAGGAAAGAAGAAAAGTCGTTCAAAAACTCGTTCGAACGAGTTTTACTGACGAAAATCAACCTGTTTAAAAAGGAAGAAAAATAAAATAAGCTTAAAAATAGCATAAGAGAAGGAATTGGGAAGGCCAAAAAGTTTCCAAAATGAAGATTTTAATAGTTCTAGCTTGTGAAGACATATCCAAACCATGGGAGTGGAAATGTAGGGGTGTGAACAATGCGAGTGAGAGTTTTTACCCAAGACAACGTACAAGTGCGAAATGCCAAATAATATATAAACGCAATATGCACTCACATCAGCCTTGTGTCAATAAATAAATACCACTGGACGTTCAAACACTAAAGCAACATGCATAGAACATAGATGATTCTCTCGCCAATGTTGTCAAAATTAGAAAGCAATGATCGAATAAATGTGCATGCCCATTGATCTTCAACTTATATATCCCATTAGCAACTTTAGATTGAGACTTTTATTTTTGAAGAATCAATCGAGCTAAATATTTTTGGCCTTGGCATTATATCATTTCTCAAAGCTTCAATTTAAGGCACTTATATCATTATGCAAATGGAGGCTATTTACGCAAAAACTTTTTGTTTTTCGCAGCCCGAGCCCAATGCTAGAAACAAAAACAACCGGATGAATATAATTACTTTTTGTTTAAATCCGGGCAATGGATGATCATGCACAATTTTGATTGCTTTTAAGAGATATGACTAAGATTGAGAAGACAACACCAAATCTCAACTTATGAGTACAATATGAACATGATATCAACAATATTTCGTGAAAAGTGTGTGCAAGAAGGAAAATAGATGTGGCAATCACAGAAATATATATCATAAAAGAACATTTTTGTAAACTAGAGAAACAAAGTCCGGTTGACTACTCATCGAAATCCACGTGGGCATGAAATATAATAGTGATCCGAACACATCAAGCACAAAGCCATATGGGCAAAAAATTGTGAGAGCTTTTCTAACCATTCCCGTTTTCCTTGAAAATAATAAAGATTTTTTTTTTGAAATTTTGAATAAAATATTTACAAAAATAATCTAGTTCATAGGTATAAAAGATATACATGAGAAACAACCTAAACTAGATAGACGACTTCGGTCTCAATCAATGGAGCAAACCCCAATTGATTTTCGAAGGTTTTCAAACCTAAGGGCATATAGAGGCTTGATAAAGATATCGACCAATTGTTGATCGGTACAAACAAAGCTTATAGAAACGATTTTCTCTTTAACCAAGTCATGAATAAAATATTCTCGGATCCGAATATGCTTGGTTCTAGAATGTTGAACGAGATTACGGGAAATGTGAATTTCTCTAGTATTATCGCAATAGATAGTCATAATGCCTTGAGAAATACCATAATCTTCCAACATTTGTTTCATCCAAATGAGTTAAGTGCAACAACTCCCAGCGGCTATGTATTCGGCCTCCGTCGTGGACAAAGAAATTGAATTTTATTTATTGCTCATCCATGAGACAAGTGCACTTCCAAAGTAAAAACACCCATCAGATGTACTTTTGTATCCATCAACATCTCCTGCCTAATCGGCGTCCGAATATATCGAGAGATAATCATTTATGTCGAAGGAATACGAAATCCCAAAAGACAGGGTCCCACTAACATATTTGATAATACGTTTAATGGCAAGTAAATGGGACTCTTTTGGGGCGACTTGATAGCGGGCACAGACTCCTACACTAAAGGAAATATCCGGACGACTAGCGTTAGGTAAAGTAAACTACCTATCATATTCCTAAAGAGTGTGTGCTCTACATCCTTTCCTTCGGTGTCCTTACTAAGTTTAATCGAAAAAATCATAGGAGTACGTGCATGCTTGGCGAATTCGAGTTTAAATTTCTTAACAAGGTCTTTAGCATACTTGGTTTGGGATAAAACTATCCCACTTTCGAGTTGACAAACTTGAAGACCTAGGAAGAAAGTAAATTCACCGACCATACTCATCTCAAATTCATCTTGCATTTCTTTTGAAAAGAATTGAGTATGATTATCACATGTTGAACCAAACACTATGTCGTCGACATACACTTGTGAAACTAGAATAACTTTCTCATCAGGACGAATAAATAGTGTGATATCTACTCCCCCTCTCAAAAAGCCGCGAGAAAGGAGATAAGAAGTGAGTCTTTCATACCAAGCACGGGGTGCTTGTTTCAAGCCATATAGCGCTTTCTTTAGGAAGAAGACATGATTAGGATGCTTTGGGTCCTCAAACCCTTTAGGTTGTTCAACATAGACTTCTTCTTGAAGAATACCATTTAAAAAGGTACTTTGTACAGCCATTTGATATAATTTAAATTTAAGGTGACATGCTATGGCTAGCAAAAGGCGAATCGATTCTAACCTAGCAACTGGAGAAAAAGTCTCTTCAAAGTCAACACCTTCTATTTGGGTGTATCCTTGAGCAACCAACCTAGCTTTGTTACGAACAATGACACCATTTTCATCCATTTTATCTTTGAAAATCCATTTGGTGCCAATGACATTTGTATTAGAAGGCCTAGGGATTAATTCCCAAACATCATTTTTCTTAAATTAAAATAATTCTTCTTGCATGGCATTAATCCAATGTTCATCTTTTAATTCTTCTTTAAAGTTTTTAGGTTCAATTTTAGAAGTATAGCACAAATAGGTAACTTCATTTTCTAATTGATCCCTAGTCTTGACACCTACCTCGGGATCTCCTATAATTTTTGAAGGGTCATAAATTTTACGAACCCAAGGATAAAGATCCTTTTTCTCAGTAGTGGAAATAACCAAATCATTGTGAGACTCAATATTTTCAACATTGGAAACAACATCACACTCACATGAAAAAATTTCCTCATTTTCAATAGATGTGGCCGGAGCATCGTCTTTTATTACAACATTTATTGATTCCATGAGTTTAGATCTACTTAAGTTGAAAACTGTAAAAGCTCTATTGTTATGAGAATATCCTAGAAAAATACCTTCATCACTCCTTGAGTCAAATTAACCTAGAAGCTCTCTATCTTTAAGTATATAACAAGGACTCCTAAAAACTCTAAAATAGGCCAAATTAGACTTCTTTCCAGTCCACAATTAATATGGCATTTTGTTAGTATTAGGACGTAAATAAACCCTATTTACGGTGTGACATGCGGTGTTAACTGCTTCGGCCCAAAACCTACGAGGTACATTTCTTCCTAGGATCATAGATCTTGCCATTTCTTGGATCATTCAATTTTTTCTTTCAAATATACCATTTTGTTGTGGAGTTCGAACAACCGAGAATTAATGTTTAATTCCTATTTCATCACAAAAGGCATTTACACTGAATTCCTTGAATTCGGCTCCATTATCACTCCTAAAGCGGTTTATGGTAACACCGTGATGATTTTGAAGAAATCTACACTTAACAGTGAGAAAATCAAGTGTCTCAGATTTTTCTCTTAGAAAGCCTACTATGAGTATCTAGAAAAGTCATCCACCATTACTAAGATATATCTCTGTCCTCCTATTCTCTCGGTATGAGTGGCACCCATAAGGTCTATGTGTATCAATTTTAAGACACAAGAGGTAGTTATTAAGTTTAACTTTTCATGTGGATTCTTAATTTACTTTCCTACTTGACAAGGCCCAAAAATAGTGGAGGTTGGTTTTCCTAGAGTTGGTAGACCTCGAACTAGCTCTTTTCTCACTAATCGATCAAGATCTCTAAAGTTAACATGACCTAACCTTTGATTCCAAGAAGAGACTTTTGCACTATTGCAAACCAAAGAGGATTTAGGAACTATTTCGTAGCAATTGTCACTAGTTCTCACACCTTGTAAACTAAATTCACCCTATTGATCATATACAGTGCACTCCGATTGACTAAACTTAACATCAATATTTTCATCACATACTTGGATAATACTTATCAAATTAGCCTTGAGATCATCAACATAAAGGACATTTTCAATTTTAGGAAACCCGTAGATTTCAATAGATCCTCTACCCATGATTCGAGATTTGCTTCCATCCCCAAAGGTGACCTTACCATCTTTATAGTTTTCAAGAGTGGTAAACAAAGATTTATCACCAGTCATATGTCTCGAACAACCACTATCAAAGTACCATTGGGAGGTATTTTGAGCTTTAAGTGCAACATGAGAAACAAAATATTTATTGGTATGATTTTTCTTAACCCAAGCTTGAGCTTTATTCTTTCCTTTGTTGACTCTAGTGTTATGATTGGAATTATTTCCTTGGACTTTAGAAAACCTAAGAAACTCTTCGATTATACCTTTAGAATAATTAACTAGATATTCAACTTGTCTCTTAAGACTAGCTAAGGAGTTATTGTGTTGTTTAGAATTTGTGAAATAAGAGTTCATCCCAAGCTTGTAACTAAAATCTTTAAGATGACCCCATTTGTGACAATAAGTGCACACATAGGGTCATTTTGGATTTTCTTTTGAAGGTTGCTTAGGAGGACTTATTTTATCTAGAAAAGGTTTAGGAGACTTAGATTTGGTAACAAACTTAGCTACGGGTTCGGGTTTGACTTTGGGTGGCTCTCCTTATTCATATCCTATACCCTTTCTCTCTTGATAACCTTTCTCCTTATATCCCAAAATAGGACCTAGAAATAATCTTTCCATTCTTCCTGAATTATCTTCTAGTGTGACTTTGACTTCTCGAGAGGAATCGAGATCTTTTTCAAGTTGGACAATTTTAGCTTCAAGATATTCTCTAATCTCTAAAGACTCATGAAGATCTTTGTTTGTGCCTTCTAAGGAGTTAATTAAATCGCATTTTTCTTTGCCTACCAATATGAATTTCTCAGAGAGGGATATCTTAATTGCCTCGACTTGACTAACTAAAGTCTCCTTCTCCTTCAGGCCTTTCAACTCTCTTTCTAAAGTTAAGACTTTATAGGTTAATATTTTGTTTACTTTTTGAATACGAAGAGACTCAGTGTATAGTTCAGTATAGGCGGATTGCAGTTCACTCTCATCTATTTCACTTTCACTTCCTTTTTCATCACTACTAGTAGAGTGAGTGGAAGCAGCCTTAAGATTTTGCTCGAAATTGTCAACATTAGGGTGTGACTCACTTGAATTACTAGCATGGCTTTGCTATAAAAGCAGTGAAATTAGTTCTGGATGAGATAGAGTCATCAGAGTCTTCAGACTCATTATTAGTGTCGCGTAGAGTGGCATTGTAAACTGCCTTTTCTTTGCATTGCCTCTTAAGTTTAGTAGGGCATTCAAATGCTCTATGACCATGTCCCTCACACTCAAAGCATATTTCCGAATCATCCTTTTTAAAGTTGTCTCTGTTGAACTTCTTAGGATCCTGATTATTGAATTTTCTATTACCCTTGTTTTTATTGTTCTCAAATTTCGGTTTTTCAAATTTTGAATTTTGCTTTTTAAACTTGAGAAATTTTTTAATTTTTTTAGCAAATAGAGCTATATCATCATGACTATATCAGACTCATCAGATTTAGACATTTATACTTTCTTTACTTTCAAGGCAACACCTTTATCTTTGCTTTTGTTATCTTTAGGAAACATATCTAGTTCATATGTTTGAAGATCACCAACAAGTTTTCAAGTTTCAAAGTATTTAGGTTTCCTAATGAATTAAGAACAATGAATTTAGGAATGAAACGCTTAGTAAGGCACCTAAGGATTTTCTTAACAACATGATCTTCAGGTATTTTATCACCTAAGTTAAAGCAAGAATTAACAATATCAGATATACGAGCATAAAACTCATTAAATATTTCAGTTTCTTTCATGGTAATGGTTTCAAATTGAGTTTTGAAGTTTTGAAGCTTTAACTACACTAGTTCCCTGATGAGTAACTTGAAGAATATTCCAAGATTCCTTTGATGTCACACGTCATTATACGACAAAATTCATCGGGGGTCACCGCACCAAACAAGGCATTTAAACCTTTAGAGTTAAAGTTGCACCATTTTAGTTCTTCCTCACACCACTATTCTACAAGTGTTAAAATAATTTCATCATTAACAACCATAGTAGGATGGGACCATCGTCTTTCAACAATAACCCAAACACGTTCATCAATTGATTTAAGGGCAGATTTCATACGTGCTTTTCAATAGGTGTAATTAGTTCCATCAAACAAAGGTAGTGTATTCGACGAAAACCTTTCCATATAATCTCCAGGATTTATCTAAATAACTATTAGAGACTAGCTCTGATACCAATTTGAAGTTGCAAGATTATATGTAATTAGGTTATTTCGTAGAATACACACACACAATGCTATTACAAATTTGCCAAGTAGAGACATATTCCAATTTTAATTGCTTTTGCAAATATAAAAGTTAGCATGAACAATTTCCAGTTAATGCGATGGGATTGATAACTTGATTAAGTGAAATAAAATTATCCAATTTTATCCATTTTATCCTATGCATGCATCTAGGTGATTTAATAAAATAAAGTGTGAAAATCACAACCACAACGTGCCAATGTACGAGGAAAACCCAAATTAGAAAAACCTCAGACGGCTGGGACTAGACAAATCCACTACGAATAGGTTTTACAAAGGACTCAAAAGACTTAAAGACTTTGACTGAATCAAGACATGTTGATGTTCTCCTCTACCTCCGAATTTGTAGTACGCGAAGCTCCAACGCATTGCTCGACACTACTCGTGTCGCGGTATCCGCCGAAGCCCAAACTACTGTCTCCAATAAGCTTGATTGCAGAGATCTACCGCAAGTGTGCTTGTTGAATTTCAAGTTGATGCCATGGTGTTTTTATTCAAAGGTTAAATTATGTTGGAGAGGGATTTTTACCAAAAAGGGGAAGATGTGAAATTTTTCTCTCATGAGTATGTAAAACTTCCTTGTTTAAAATAACTGATTTTCGTCTATTATATGAAACTGTAAAAGTAGTGGACAATACAAGTTGTGTGAAATAACTACTGGAAAATAAGTTAAAAATTTTCAAAATTGGTAGATCTTGTTCGAACGAGGTCGTTCGAACGACCTTTCGTTCGAACGAGTTATCTAACGATATTCTAGAGGAGAGTTAGATAAGTCGTTAGAAATCTCGTTCGAACGAGGTCGTTCGAATGACATTTCTAACGAGCTTCTAATGTGTTTCTAGTGAGTTCTGAGGAATGTCGTTAGACCCCGATCATTCGAATGACCTGGAGAAACTTCGAACGAGATTTCTAATTGCATTAAGAAAGAGTTCAAATTAATTTCAAAAATGGTTTTTATGAAAATTAATTTTTTATGAACATTACTCTATATGAAAACTTCTCATTATGAAAAATACTCCGACACATAAAATATTTTTGGGCATATACCTTTTTAGAAGAATGAACTTGAAGTTCATATTGATGTCGCGTGAACTTTGAATGCGATGCTCGATTCTCTAAGGTTGTATGAAGCTTGATGAGGAATGATCGAAAAGTGTTTTGTCCAACGGAATGTAGCCAATACTACAAATGACTCGATTAGAAATTTTTCCTTACATATGATAAAATAAAGTAAGCAAGCACAATGTCTGATGTACGAGGAAAACTCAAATGAAAAAAACCTCGGACGTCCCAGACAATGCAATTTACTATGTCGGGAATTATAAAAGGAGCGATAAAAGACTTAAACAATTTACTCAACTCCTTCAAGCCTTGATGCATCTTCGCTCCTTAGACCTTTTGCACAGCGCACAGAGGAGTCCACCTTTGCACTTTCATAATACGTGAATCCACACACGTCTCTATATCTACTAATCTAGGCTCAGTAACTATCACCAACACAGTCCACTATGTTTATATCACAATGATCAAGGAGAGATAAAAACTAAATATGGTGACAGACAAAAGATCTTAATTGAGCATATGAAGATGAAACTGGGATGTCAAAGTATTTGGGTGAAATAAGGGTTTAGAGGCTTTTGGATATTGATAAAAAAATATTTTTTGACAAAATTCTCACTTAAAAAAGATTCAAGCAAGCCTATTTATAGAAAAAACGAATTTTTAAGTGGCAAGATCTCATTCGAAAGAAAATGGTAGGTTTATTCGAATGAAGTAACTAATCTTATTCGAACATATAAAAATTTCGTTGAAATGAACTAGCATATCTAGTTCAAACAGAGTTAGAACGTGCTTCGAACGAGAATCCACTAACAAACAGAGGAAGGTCATTTGAACTTCATTTGAAGGTCATTTGCTAACCTGTTCGAACGAACATAACAATATCGTTCGAACGATTTTTAAAATAAAAAATAAATTTTCTTTTATAAACCATTTTATAAAAAAATAGCCTCAAACAAGATTTAAAACACACCCAATTTTTATCCAAGAATAAAACTAAAATGCATCCATACCTTTTGAGATTCCATGGATATTAAATACAAAACTTGGAACGAAACACGACACGATGATGCAAATACTTTAACTTGGATTCTACGATTGATCTTGAATAAAATACATTGTAGGATTTGATAGATAAACTAACTCAAGACCTAGCCTATAACTCAAACGGTTTTATCTAAATAGAATTAAGCTAATACATTCAAATTGACTCGATTCAGAAATTTTTTTCTTATAATATTGCTATAACCCACATAGTCATCCAAAAGCTATACATCTTATGACCAGTTATTAAATCGATCAGGCTGTCAATTGAAGGTAGAGGGAACTCATCTTTGGGGTGATCTCTATTAATATATCCAAAATTAACACTAATGTGAATTTGTATTATCATTTTTCCCCATTGGCACAATGTTTGAAATCTAAATTGGATGTTGATTTGACTTGATAAATTTAGTTGCCAGTACGAGTTCCACCTCAGCCTTTATTATGAGATCCAACTCGAGTTTGTTCATTCAAGTGGCCTACTTGACTAGAATAGCTGAGGACATAAGATTGAGCTTGTGGCAGCTTAGTTTGATCTAGCCCAGGTATCTTAAAATACTTCCATGCAAAGACACCTTTATACTTTTAAATGAGCTTGATCGTCTTTAACTTCTTTACAGCCTCTAGGTCTTTTAATATAAAGATTGGCCTTGCTTCATAGCCACCCTCATCCAGATCAATCTGCTTCAACTCTTGTCCTTAGGGGTTTGGTTGATCCTGCATGAACTTAGATTCATATTTAATATCCTCCAAAAACTCTTGAATGTTGGAACTATCAATGACAAAGCATTATCCTTAACTATCCACCAGAAAATATTTATTTATTAGGCCAGCTTCTTCGGCTTCATTATTTTCCCTTCGGCACTTCAAAAGGTGATAAACCACCCTTCCATCATCAAGAAAAACTTTTTTTCACTATCGCTTTAGTGGTGTAGATGCCTTCCTCTTTCTTGCATTCCTTGCTTCCTTTAATTTAGGTCCAGAAAACCCACTAAACCCACTTTAAAGCCTTGCCCCATGCTCCATTATGGAAATCCTCGATCTCATTTTATCTCTTAGTTATTTAGAGACAATTTGGGTTTTTGGACCAACCTGGTTTTCTTCCTTAATAACTTACACAACTTCTTCCATCTCTTCATCTTAATTTTTCAAAGGGCCCAACCTATCCCTGATTGTTAGTGTAATACCCCGTATTTTGTGATATTTAATTACGGGATTAATTAAATTAAATGCGTATTAATTGGAAATTATTCCGGATTAAAATACTAGCGAGATGCGAGTTGGTATTTGAATATAATGTGCATATATGATTATATATAAATATTGAAGTATGAAATTTGTCGTGAGATTGAAATACAGCAAGTTGGAAAATTTTATTGAGACGCGTGTGACAGTCGCGTCGGGGAAATATTTATTTTAATTAAAAAGTGAATTTTAGTTCTATTAACCATATAGTTATTTTGAGTGCGCCAACGCGTCCGGAAGGGTCGAAATAGTCAGAAAACACTAGCCGGGGGTTTGGTTTGGATCCCGGGGCATTTTTAGGCCATACAGGCAACGTATAAGGGTAGTTTGGTAATTTTGAATTTTGGGGAATTAAAACCTACGAAATTGGGAATTAATATTTGATTTGGAATTAACCCACTAAGCCCACTAATACCCAAATAGGCTACGGAAGTTATTGAAACTTGTTCCAAAAGAATTTCTAAAGCACAAACCCTAGCCACCATTAACTTTGGAGAAGAAAGCTTGTAGAGAGAGAGGAGAGGAGAAATCTGCAGAGAGAGAGAGAACCATCCATCAATTCGTCATCAAATTCAGAGTTACCCTTAAGGCAAGTGATTTAATTTCGTTTTTATAGAGAATGTTTCTTCCATGTGTAGGAATTGATAAAAATCTGATTTGTTCTTGGGAGTTAATGAAAAACCCATTAAATTGGAAATAGAAATTACATTCTTGGTGAGGAAATTGCATGTAGATTTGTAGTTGATGATTATTCTGATGTTATTACAATTAGTATGAAACCAATAACGGATTTAATTAGACTTCTAGATGATTTATAAATTCTAGGGTTCATGTGTTTGAAATTGGGGAAAAATATGTAGAGATTTGATATTTGAATGATGTTAGGAGGAATTAACACCCCCAAACATGTTAATATGTGACCTAAGGATGTTTAGGGACGATTAGGAACCTTAAACAATCGTTGGAGTAATGTTTGGATGAGATTTGAGGTGTAGAGAGATGGGAAAAATGAAAATAAGAAATCTGGGCTCGAATCTGGTCGCTCGTTAGAAGACCTGCCCATGTCGTTCGAACGAACGCGTTCGAACGAGCTTCTAACTATTTGACCATTGAATTCTAACGAGGGTGAAGTTCGTTCAATAATCTCGTTCGAACGAGATCTCGTTAGATAGGCCAGTTCGTTTGAACGAACTCTCGTTCGAACAGCCTCGTTCGAACGAGACTTCGAACGAGTTGACAGTTAAGGCTTTTTAGCCTGTTTTGATGCCGAGTGCCCCGTAACCTTGTGTATAGGTAGAGATAGCTTTCCCTTGATGATTAATTGTTATATTTGGGATGTTTGGGACATAATGAGGAGTCAAACCTAGAAGTGTAGTTTGAACCTAAAGGAAAATATGAAGTGGGACGTGAGTGTCTATTACGTTGCGAGAACTATTGACGGCCTAACTTATTATATTAACCGGGAACATATAAATTGTGTAGTATTATATGTCGGTATGAAAATGAGAAGTGTACCACCAATAGATTATGGGGATTACTAAGATGTGTGAATACTTAGTATATATATGACTTTATGTGTATGACATACCTACCATGCTTGCTATCACGGGAGGTTTGCGTTCGCTTAGGGCCCTCTAATCCTTGTGTTACCGGGATTTAGACTGGTTACCTCGATGAACATAGGTCAGAGAAGGACTTATTGGGATGTTAATAAGTCTGCTGATCGTGGGAGCGCAGGTATGTGCGTGACCCATGTGATGTGACTGTGTTCGCCTCCATTATTTGTGATGTTATTATCTGAACGATTCCTGAGAGATTCGGAATGCGTGATCCTCATGTACGTGATGTACCGGGATGGATAGCAGAGTATGTGTGCACCGCAGCTTAGTCTCGGGGTGCTTGTATTGTATATTTATGATGTGAATAATATACACTTAATTAATGAGAACTTTCATGTTAATATTGTGAATAAAATTATGGAATTGTTTTGAGAAAACATAACGGGTTAACCGATAGTGAAATGAATTACATATTGAGAATCTGAGTTTAAGTAAAGCCCTCTATTTATTTGATAACGCTAGAATGTACTATGGGAATCGAGTAGTAAGGGGTAGAACTTATTACGGTTTGGTTAGATATGGATGTCTTATAGATGGGTACGGTACGTTAGGAGTGCACATGTAGTCGAGAGGTGAGAATTTCATGTGAGTGCACGTCCTAACATGTATTTTGCATTTAATGTTTTAATGTTATTAAAACACTTGCTGTTTTCAAAAATGTCTTACACTTTCGGGCTCTGACCCATTTTCTTTCAAATCTATTTTTGTAAAAACCATTTTAGGTGCCCAGCCACAAGGACACCATGCATAGGATTCTCATTCAGGTGACGAGCTGTAGCTGTTTGTGGAAGTTACAGGACCTTTCTTGTAGACGCTTCATCTATCTTGACTCGATATTCATCAGTTATCAGTTGTAGGGCATGTCGCCCATTTCTTTTACAGACATTTCATTTATGTCAGTTATTCAGACTTTTGGCATGTAATTATTCAGGATTCAGACTTGTAGTTATTATTTTCATTTGTTGGGATTGTTATGAGGAGTTTTCCTCCGGATTTATATTTATGTTGTTGGTTATTCATTACTTCATTATAGTGAATGGTTATTATTCTTTCATTATTCTTTTACTGCATGTTAATCAGACTTAACGTAAAATTTGGCACTTACTTTTAAATACTAGGTGGTTAGTAATTTTTAAAATGTTTTCGACATTGGTGCTATTAACTGAACCAACTTGGCATTTTGAATTAATTTAATAAAGGAGTAGCTACCCGGTATTTAATTAGTCGGGGTGTCACAGGTGGTATCAGAGCATCAGGTTCTAGTGTCCTTTAGGATCTGAACGGCTTATTATGTTTTCCGCTGAGCTTTCTTTGATGTAGAACCCTATATTTTAGGACTGTTGTATTCTTTTGTATATGCTACGTTCTTCAGCTATTTTAAGTTTATAACAGCGAACTTATAAACTTCATTATTATTTTAGATGCCTCCACGACGTGCACAAAGGATTCCCAGGGATGCAACGCCAGAACCACAGCCCGCACCAGTTCAGGGCACGATGAATGCCGCCGAGGTTGCAGCCATTGTGGCTCAGGCGGTAACTGCCGCACTAGCTATAGTTCAGCAGGCACCACCTCAGGCTCCGATAGCCGCGCCAGTTCAGGCACATGCATTCCCGTCTGCTTGGGAACGTATTCGAGATGCTTTCCAAAAAGCACACCCTCCGGAGTTAGCAGGTAGCTCCGATGTGGTAGTTTCGAGTCAGTGGAGGAAGGACATCCAGCGACACCTGAGGATGTATGAGTGCACAGATGTCCAGAAGCAGATACTAGCTACTTTTAAGCTAGTGGGGTCAGCACTGCAGTGGTGGGAGTCTATTACCACCGTGGAGGAGAGGGACACTCTCACTATCCAGGAGTTCTGGGTGCGGTTCGACCGCAAGTACTTTCCGTCAGCTGTTCATACGGAAATGAGGAGGAAGTTGATGAGCCTTCGACACGAGGGTAAGACTGTGGCCGAGTATGAGGCCGAATTCACTGATCTTCTGAACATTGTTCCGGATGAGATACCGACGGAGGAGAAGAAGATACAGAAATTTACGGACGGGTTGACATGGAGGATTCGTCAGCACTTGCTAGGGAACCTCTCGTTAGCCACTTATTCTGATGTGGTTAACGCTGCATTGCTCCATTGCCAGGATCACAGCTTTCACATGGCCGAGGGCAAGCGATCGGGAGAGTCTAGCCATCAGGGCAGGACTGGAGGAAATGGTGCCAGTGGGGCACAATCTGTTCAGGGGCAGAGGCAGGGTGATCAGGGTACCCAGCAGGGGGATCACAAGAGGTTCAGGTCAGGAAATTTCATGCACGGATAGGGAGGTTTCCGGCAGGGCCATCAAGGTCCAAACGACCATCAGCACCAGCAGGGTCAGAATGGTCAACAGCAGTTTCAGCAGGGCCAGTGGAGGAATGGTAACGGCCACCAGGGCCGGGGACAGCAGGGACAAAGAGGGGTAAACTTCCCGGGGAAGTGTTTCGTTTGTGGAAAGACTGGCCATAAACTTCAGGACTGTCCTGATAGGGGCAAGGCCCCGCAGCAGCAGCAGGGTGCTCGACATGAGCCACAGTGGCCACTTTTTCCACCAGCCCTCCCAGCTCCAGCCCAGGTGCCAGCTCTTCCAGCCATTCCAGCAGTTCCTGTGCAGCAGGGACAGTTACAGTATGGACGTGTCTATAACGTCCACTAGGCAGCAGCTCCGCAGGCACCACCCGCTATTGAGGGTATGTTTCCTATCCATGGTACTATGGGTCGGGTTTTGTTTGATACGGAGGCAACACATTGCTTTATAGCTACACATTTTGCGAAAGCCTTAGGGTTGTTAGCCACAGCATAGAGCACAGTGACGTGTGTAGACTCACCATTGGGGAGTGGGTCACTTATTTTCTTTATATGCCGGGGAGTAGGGGTAGAGATTGGTAGTCTGGTGTTACCTGCAGATACGTTAGTATTAGAGATGACCGAGTATGATGCCATTATTGGTATGGATTGGCTTGTTGCGTACCGAGCCATGATTGATTGTTTCAGTAGGGGTATTATCTTTGCCATTCCCGGACAGGAGATGTTTTTAGTGGCGATGCCTCGTTCCGAGGGAGGCTCGTCCACTCATTTGTACTATATAGAGGAGGAGACCTCTAAGGAGGTGGTGATACCACTTGATTCGATTCCGGTTGTTAGAGAGTTTGCCGATGTATTTCAGGATATACCTGGATTACCTCCTAGTCGAGAGATAGACTTTGTCATAGACTTATTTCCAGATATGAGACCTATAGCATGCGCACCGTACCGTATGGCTCCAGCTGAGATGAGGGAGTTACGGGATCAGATTGAGCAGTTGTTGGGTCAGGGGTTTATACGGAGGAATACTTCGCCGTGGGGTGCCCCTGTGTTGTTCATGAAGAAGAGAGATGGTTCACTGAGATTGTGTGTGGACTACCGAGAGTTGAATAAGGTCACGATAAGGAATAAATATCCGTTGCCTCGAATCGATGACTTATTCGACCAGTTGAGAGGAGCTTCTTTCTTATCAAATATTGATTTGAGATCGGGATACCATCATTTGCGTATCAGGGAGGAGGATGTCTCGAAGACTGCGTTCTTGTCGAGATATGGTTCTTACGAATTTCGGGTTATGCCTTTTGGTTTGACCAATGCTCCAGCCGTGTTATGGACTTGATGAATAGAGTGTTCAGGGATTTCCTGGATCAGTTTGTCGTTGTCTTCATTGATGATATTCTGGTTTACTCCCAGACAGAGAAGGAGCACGCCAAGCATTTGAGACAAGTTTTGCAAACGCTACGTCAGAACGAGCTGTATGCAAAATATGAGAAATGCGGGTTTTGGCTGAAGGAGGTCCAGTTTTTGGGACATATTATTTCCGATCGGGGAATATCTGTTGATACGGGGAAGGTATCCGCGGTGAGGGAGTGGGGACAGCCCACATCACCGACAGAGATTCGTAGTTTCTTGGGCCTAGCAGGATACTACAGGAGGTTCATTCGGGGATTTTTGAAGATAGCAGGTCCTTTGACAAATTTGACTCGTAAGGGTGTGTCATTCATCTGGAGTGATGCCTGTCAGTTGGCTTTCGATGAGTTAAAGGATAAGTTGACCTCAGCACCTGTGTTAGCATTGTCGAGACCGGGAGTTGAGTATCTAGTCTACACCGATCCGTCCTTACAAGGACTTGGAGGTGTATTGCAGCAGGAGAGTCAGGCCATTGCTTATGCATCCCGTAAGCTAAAGCCTCACGAGAAGAACTACCCCACTCATGACTTGGAGTTGGCGGCAGTTGTTTTTGCCCTTCGTATTTGGAGACATTACCTTTTGGGGGAAAAGTTTTGACTGTTCACGGACCACAAGTCCCTACAGTACCTGTTCACACAGAAGGAGTTAAATATGTGGAAACGGAGGTGGCTTGAGTTCGTGAAGGATTATCAGTTCGATATCCAATATCACTCGGGGAAGGCTAACCTGGTAGCAGACGCGTTGAGCCGTAGGCCAGCAGATGAAGTGGCAGAGGTGTGGAAGGCCAAGTGGAAGGAATTGGGACACCAGGATGCAGTGGCCCGATCGTTCATGTCTGTAATGATCGTTACACCGCAGATTGTTAAGAAGGTAGTAAGGGCACAGGCAAATGACTCGTTCTGTCAGGAGTAGATAGTTCGATTACTAGCAGAGGGAGACGAATCCTATACCGTTAGCTCAGACGGGGGATTGCGCTTCAATGGGAGATTGGTAGTTCCAGAAGGAGAGGAATTGTGGCACGAGGTGATGGCAGAGTTGCACGGCTCACGGTTCACGGTACATCCCGGTGGGGATAAAATGTAACAAGACATGAGACGTCAGTATTGGTGGAGCTGGATGAAGAGAGATATTGCCGAGTTTGTTTCTAAATGCGCCACTTGTCAACTAGTAAAAGTGGATCATCAGAGACCGGCAGGACTGCTACAGCCGTTGGAGGTCCCGATGTGGATGTGGGAGAGCATATCCATGGACTTTATCACGGGATTGCCTACGTCACAGAGAGGTCACGACTCCATTTGGGTAATTGTGGACAGGCTGACCAAAGTCGCTCATTTTCTACCCGTAAGGACAGACTACACTGCGGGACAGTATGCCCAGCTCTTTATTGCTGAGATAGTGAGACTTCACAGTGTGCCCTTAAATATCGTGTCTGACCGAGACAAGATATTTGTTTCACGGTTTTGGGAGAGTTTTTAGGAGGCCATGGGCACGGAACTACGGTTGAGTACGGCGTACCACCCGCAGACTGATGGGCAAACGGAGCGTACAAACCAAATATTGGAGGACATGCTACGTATGAGTATCATTGATTTTGGGGGTGGATGGGAGCAGTATCTTCCACTGGTAGAGTTTGCTTACAACAACTCCTACAAGTTCACTATTGGCATGGCTCCATTTGAGGCGTTGTACGGTAGACCTTGTCATTCCCCAGCATGTTGGTTGGAGGTAGGGGACAACAAACTACTAGGGCCGGAAGTGATTCAGGATACTTAGGCAAGGATAGAATTAATTCGGAGTCGCATTCGGGTAGCTCAGGATCGACAGAAGAGCTATGCTGATGCGAAGAGGTTCTTCAGGGAGTTCCAAGTGGGGGACCAGGTTCTGCTTAGAGTATCTCCTATGAAGGGGATTATGCATTTTGGGAAGAAAGGGAAGTTGGCACCGAGATATGTGGGACCATTTCCTATTATTGAGCGGATTGGACCGGTTGCGTATAGGCTTGGGTTACCGGAGCATTTACATCGGATTCACGATGTGTTTCATATTTCCTTGCTAAGGAAATATCATAGAGACGATTTGGCTCATTCTCACATTGCTTTGGAGGACATCGATCTCCAGCCTGATAGCTCCTACGAGGAGGGGCCGATTGCTATTTTGGACCGAAGTGAGAGGAAACTGCGGTCAAAGATAGTCCCGTTAGTGCGTGTTCAATGGCGACATCATAATGTTGAGGAGTCCACATGGGAGCGCGAGGATGAAATGCACGAACGTTATCCAGAGTTGTTCTTAACAGGTACTTTCTAGTTCCGAATTTCAGGACGAAATTCAGTTATTAGGGGGGAAGTATGTAATACCCCGTATTTTGTGATATTTATTAACGGGATTAATTAAATTAAATTCGTATTAATTAGAAATTAATCTGGATTAAAATACTAGCGAGATGCGAGTTGGTATTTGAATATAATGTGCATATATGATTATATATGAATATTGAAGTATGAAATTTGTCGTGAGATTGAAATACGGCAAGTTGGAAAATTTTATTGAGACGCGTGTGACAGTCGCGTCGGGGAAATATTTATTTTAATTAAAAAGTGAATTTTAGTTCTATTAACCGTATAGTCATTTTGAGTGCGCCAACACGTCCGGAAGGGTCGAAATAGTCAGAAAACATTAGCCGGGGGTTTGATTTGGGTCCCGGGGCATTTTTAGGCCATACCGGCAACGTATAAGGGTAGTTTGGTAATTTTGAATTTTGGGGAATTAAAACCTACGAAATTGGGAATTAATATCTGATTTGGCATTAACCCACTAAGCCCACTAATACACAAATAGGCTACGGAAGTTATTGAAACTTGTTCCAAAAGAATTTCTAAAGCACAAACCCTAGCCACCATTAACTTTGGAGAAGAAAGCTTGTAGAGAGAGAGGAGAGGAGAAATCTGCAGAGAGAGAGAGAACCATCCATCAATTCGTCATTAAATCCAGAGTTACCCTTAAGGCAAGTGATTTAATTTCATTTTTATAGATAATGTTTCTTCCATGTGTAGGAATTGATAAAAATCTGATTTGTTCTTGGGAGTTAATCAAAAATCCATTAAATTGGAAATAGAAATTACATTCTTGATGAGGAAATTGCATGTAGATTTGTAGTTGATGATTATTCTGATGTTATTACAATTAGTATGAAACCAAGAACGGATTTAATTAGACTTCTAGATGATTTATAAATTCTAGGGTTCATGTGTTTGAAATTGGGGAAAAATATGTAGATATTTGATATTTGAATGATGTTAGGAGGAATTAACACCCCCAAACATGTTAATATGTGACCTAAGGATGATTAGGGACGATTATGAACCTTAAACAATCGTTGGAGTAATGTTTGGATGAGATTTGAGGTGTAGAGAGATGGGAAAAATGAAAATAAGAAATCTGGGCTCGAATCTGGTCGCTCGTTAGAAGACCTGCCCAGGTCGTTCGAACGAACGCGTTCGAACGAGCTTCTAACGAGTTGACCATTGACTTCTAACGAGGGTGAAGTTCATTCAATAATCTAATTCGAACGAGATCTCGTTAGATAGGACAGTTCATTCGAACGAACTCTCGTTCGAACAGTCTCGTTCGAACGAGACTTCGAACGAGTTGACAATTAAGGCTTTTTAGCCTGTTTTGATCCCGAGTGCCCCGTAACCTTGTGTATTGGTAGAGATAGCTTTCCCTTGATGATTAATTATTATATTTGGGATGTTTGGGATATAATGAGGAGTCAAACCTAGAAGTGTAGTTTGAACCTAAAGGAAAATATGAAGTGGGACGTGAGTGTCTATTACGTTGCGAGAACTATTGACGGCCTAACTTATTATATTAACCGGGAACATATAAATTGTGTAGTATTATATGTCGCTATGAAAATGAGAAGTGTACCACCAATAGATTATGGGGATTACTAAGATGTGTGAATACTTAGTATATATATGACTTTATGTGTATGACATACCTACCATACTTGCTATCACGGGAGGTTTGCGTTCGCTTAGGGCCCTCTAATCCTTGTGTTGCCGGGATTTAGACTGGTTACCTCGATGAACATAGGTCAGAGAAGGACTTATTGGGATGTTAATAAGTCTGCTGATCGTGGGAGCGCAGGTATGTGCGTGACCCATGTGATGTGACTGTGTTCGCCTCCATTATTTGTGATGTTATTATCTGAACGATTCCTGAGAGATTCGAAATGCGTGATCCTCATGTACGTGATGTACCGGGATGGATAGCAGAGTATTTGTGCACCGCAGCTTAGTCTCGGGGTGCTTGTATTGTATATTTATGATGTGAATAATATACACTTAATTAATGGGAACTTTCATGTTAATATTGTGAATAAAATTATGGAATTGTTTTGAGAAAACATAACGGGTTAACCGATAGTGAAATGAATTACATATTGAGAATCTGAGTTTAAGTAAAGCCCTCTATTTATTTGATAACGCTAGAATGTACTATGGGAATCGAGTAGTAAGGGGTAGAACTTATTACGGTTTGGTTAGATATGGATGTCTTATAGATGGGTACAGTACGTTAGGAGTGCACATGTAGTCGAGAGGTGAGAATTTTATGTGAGTGCACGTCCTAACATGTATTTTGCATTTAATGTTTTAATGTTATTAAAACACTTGCTGTTTTCAAAAATGTCTTACACTTTCGGGCTCTGACCCATTTGCTTTCAAATCTATTTTTGTAAAAACCATTTTAGGTGCCCAGCCACAAGGACACCATGCATAGGATTCTCATTCAGGTGACGAGCTGTAGCTGTTTGTGGAAGTTACAGGACCTTGCTTGTAGACGCTTCATCTATCTTGACTCGATATTCATCAGTTATCAGTTGTAGGGCATGTCGCCCATTTCTTTTACAGACATTTCATTTATGTCAGTTATTCAGACTTTTGGCATGTAATTATTCAGGATTCAGACTTGTAGTTATTATTTTCATTTGTTGGGATTGTTATGAGGAGTTTTCCTCCGAATTTATATTTATGTTGTTGGTTATTCATTACATCATTATAGTGAATGGTTATTATTCTTTCATTATTCTTTTACTGCATGTTAATCAGACTTAACGTAAAATTTGGCACTTACTTTTAAATACTAGGTGGTTAGTAATTTTTAAAATGTTTTCGACAGTGATGTAATAACTGAACCAACTTGGCATTTTGAATTAATTTATTAAAGGAGTAGCTACCCGGTATTTAATTAGTCGGGGTGTCACAGTTAGCACCTCCACTCCTTCAATGCTCTTTGTCCAAATGCGTGTATCCTCATTTAGCTCAGTATCAAAGGAAGCATCCACCAAGTATGCCTCCTCCTTCAAAAAAGGCACAGATGATAATCTCAGTTCCCTTAACATTTTCCTTATCATATTGATGACATATTGATGGAACCAAATCATGATTATGCATTCAAACTCTTCCAATCAATAAGTGGTAGGAAGTGGCAGACTCAATCACATGAAGCTTAATATTTGAAGTGAGGTTTCCCATTATGATTCCAACATTAACATACCCCACAGAGTTGGAAGTTTGGTTGTTATATCCTAGTAGGAAGTGGCAGACTCAATCACATGAAACTTTATATTTGAAGTGAGTTTGACCATTTTGATTCCAACATTAACATACCCCACAAACTTGGAAGTTTGGTTGTCATAGCCTAAAATGGAAAGAGGCATTACAATCAACCTTTTCTCTGAAATGTTAGATGCATAGAAGGATCTCATTGGCATGATGTTGATCGAAGCACCTCTATCCATCAGTGTCGTGGTAAAGGTTATGTCGTTTATACACGTTATAATGTATAAAGTTCTATTGTGGGGGAAGTTGATCTCTCCATCATCTGAGAAAGTGATTTCAGACATAAACTTTTGAATCAACCAATGCATAGGTCCTTTCCACCTGAGCATTGGGATAACGTTCTTCTTTGCTATCTCAAAGATTGTCTGAGTTATCTTCAACTTCTTGTGTTGTGGCATGCTAACTTGGTCAAAGAAATAAGAGAATTTTGATGACTTCAAAATAGATTGGTAAGAAAGGATGGGATTAAACTCATAATCACTGGTTTGATAGATGTGCTCACTATCCCTGATGCTAGGTTCACCGTAGGCAATGACTGCGTTGGTCATTCTTACTAAACAACTATCATAAATTCCTCAAAATTACTCTTCCTCTCTGCTCTTCATTTTCGTTGCAGCTTTTGCCTCTTCATCTAATTTAACCATAATATTTGCCCCCATGTGATGGTAAAGGGTTATTGCTAACATTGGCTTGAGGGATCTGTAAGGTCCCAATCAACATATGTTTGTTGATGATTCTTCATAATGTGAAGCATAATGTTGTTGGATGACAAACTCTCTAATGCACTTTTATAATATTTTGGACCCCCTTGAACGTCTGCGCCAGGAGCATATTGTGGTGAATTTTTAAGAGGATAGACTAAACTACCTGCCACCATAGTATTGTAACAACTAACTGCCTCTTTAACGATGTAAGGCAAAGAAGGTGGTTCCTACTAACAAAACTTTTTTTTATGTTCTTATTTTCCTCATCACCTGCTTCTCCCCTATCTGTGTAGTTTACTTGTAGAGCTTGGCCTCCTCTTCTAGCTTGACTCGTTGGTTGCATAAATTCAATATTGGTCATGATAGGGTTGGTAAAAATAACCAATGATATATTTTTGGAATCTTTTGTGAAGGATTTGAATGTGCCTTCGTGAGTCTCATAGATCAAGTGACAAATATACTCTGGGAGCAACCCTTCCACATATATTTATTGAAGTTTGGCCTCCATGGCATCTTCTCTTACATCGATAGACCTTTATCTAATCGTTCAGTGTAACCCATCACCTCTTCGCTCAGCCATTGCCTCTCTCGAGCAAGTTGGGTTAGTGTAAATTCATTATCTGCCAGAAAACAATTCTTGAAAAACTGGACAAGCATATTCTCCCATGTTGCCACACTCCTTGGGGCTAAGTGGGAGTACCAAGTGTAATCTTTATTAGTAAGAGATTTGGATAACTTCCTTATATAAAACTTCTTGTTATTGCAATTATCACCAAGGTGCTCAACAAACCGCTTAATATGCTCCTCTGGGTTCCCCCCTTTCCCATAAAACTTATCAAATATTTGGGGAACATACTCCTTTGGGTAAGGTTTGTTATTGTACTCCTCGAGGTAAGTAGTATGAAAATCATCATAAGTAGATGCAACCTCACTAGAAGTTTATGAGGATGATGCCGATATTATCATCATTTCACCTCCTTGATGGTCAAAGAAGGTGGGGCAACTAGCTTCACTACCTTGGTTATTGGCAAAGTAACCAGAGGTAAAATGCTGATAATAACAGGTACTTTGACAGTTGGTGTTACAATTGGAGTAAGGTTAGTCACAGAGTGAGCAACAAGCCTTATAAGTAGAATGTGTGTTCAACTCAGAGGAATAACATGTAGTGCCACTGGGATGGGAAGGATCTTGGATCCATCGTAGAGATAAACATGGTCATCCCAGACTGAGTTTGTAAAAACTCCACAAAATTCACCATGATATGCATCATCTGAGTAGGGCCCATCACTGAACTCAATAAGCTTCCCCAACTAGGACAGTTCGTGTGATGGTAGCAACTGGAGGAAAATCAACTAGAGTAACCAAGGAGTGATAAATAGGGTTATATTCCTCTAGGTGTTGAGCATCGTCAAAGTTAAGAGTACGGTTGACATTTTCATTGGCCATGTCTAAGAGAATACCTCCCCAACAAAATCACCAAATTTAAAAGAGTACTTATCTTTACTAGAGTGTTTAAAGATTATCGATGGCATAAACCGTATTAATGGCAATAAATATAATTGTAAATGCACTCTTAATGACAATGAACAAGCTCACATGTAAAATTCAATAACAAATAATCAATACAAGTATTTAGCAATAAATTAACCTCTAAAGAAACTAATTAAAGGGATAGAGAATCGATACACCTCAGATGGGCATCTTAAACACCAAAGTATAAAGGAATAATGGTCAAATCTCAATGAATGCTTAGGTTCTTAGTCAAGAATTTAACAAAAGCATTAATGGTGAAGGATACAAGTTTTTATGTGCAATAAGTCTCTCAATTGTCTCTCTCAAAAGTCCCATCCTTTATCAAATATTGAATGAGGTAAATATAGGCTTAGTATACACCCGAAGAACCTAAGTGCATTAAATGGTGTGTCAGATTACCATACCAAACATATCAAAAGCATTAAATGCTAAATGAAATCTTGAGTGACCAGTCGTTGTATTAGGCGACTACAGTGTGCCAATGCCAAACCATCCAGCTGCTCACCAAACCGTCATAGCTTGAGCCATATATGATTTGACATGTATTAGATATGGCAAGACGTAACTCAGATATTTTAGGTAGAAATGTCCAAAACTCTATGGTAGAGTAAGATCAATATTGGTAAATCAAGGTTGCTCAAATATTCTCTCTCAGATATTGAGCTACCAATATTGATCTTACTCTGGCATAGAGTTTTGGACATGTCCAAAACTCTATGACATGTATTAGATATGGTTATGGTTCAAGGTTACTCTTCCATAGCCATTTTACCCGGTGTATCTAAAATGGCTAAGTTATGCATTGCTTCTCCATCCTCCAAACCAACTTCCCCGAAGGTTCCCAAAGTGACATTCCTTGATAGAGCATAGAAGCTTTCCCAAGTCCTCCTAAATCTGCTCTGTCATTGGTACTGAGTAAAGTCATCAACATTATAACATAACTCATAATTACAAAGTAAAATAAACATAAATACATAGTTTTTTCAACTAACTTCCTCTGGAATTCTTCCTTAATCTTCGATTAAGCTCCACTATGACTTGATCTTGAACCAACTTTATTAACTCCACATACTCTGCCTTAATCCAAAATAATGAACGATGTGGTTCAATGAGGGAGATAAAATCAAATTAATAATAATTATAAAACAAAATTAGATAAAAACATTCAGACATTTGTATGGCTAAAAAAGACTTATTTTTCTTAGTTTAATAGTCATTCCCAAGGCATGTGAAAGGGTGATATTGTTAACTTTACGTACTCAAGAGAAATAAATTATTAAAAAAATAGAATAATGATCATATAGTTTCGAGAAAAAATTCCAAGGATCACAATTGTGTATTATTCATTTACAAAAGTCCCCCAGATCAATTCCAAACTTTGAAGCCATTTTAAGCATCATAGTGACTAAAGTTTGAATTATTATTTTGCTGAAGTAGCATATAAAGCCAAAAATTTGGTGGTTATTCCAATCCTAGTGAAAGGATCCTTGTCACCTCAGTATTCTCGGGTGATAACTACCTTACTACCAATACAATGGGTTTCCCCCTTAGATAAAAATTTTCTCATTTTATCACTGTTTTTTGCCAACCTCTCTCACTTTAAAAATACCCCAAGCTCATATTACTTTTGTAAATATTTGATGGTGGAAGTAAGTGTTCAAGATAAGTTTTTAGGCAATGTCATGACTTACATGGGTCCTCGTCGTCATCTGTCGCCAATGGAAAAGATTTAAGAGGGTTAAGGTTTTGAGTGTTCACTGAGTTGGACCACCATTATTTCTTTACGCACGGTCTAAACCTATACATTTCTCACTGGACTAGAAATGATGAGGTATGTCATTTTTTACTTATATAAACTATATTCATGAATTTTAATTAATTAAAACACGCATGTGACTTATTATATTAAATCAAAATTCATAATTGAAACTAAGTTTTGATTAGAAAATACTTACATCAAAATACTAAAAATATGAACACGGATCGAGAAAGTACGCAAGATATGGTGAGCAATGGCTTAGGGATTACATTTATAATAATATTTTTAGGGTATTCTTTGATATCAAGTTAACCATAGGCATTGGCTATGGATTTACTTGAGAGATTATGGAACCATGGTCTTATTTTTCACGTTAGTCTGTAGAAATTGGGTTTATCCACGATGCTTAACTAAATACTAGTAAGAATAGTGATATTATCTTGTTTGATGATAAAGATGAGACCGTTGAGATTGCTCATTCTAGTTTATAAATATTAGTTCTCGCACATTTCATTTGACCATAAAGAGGAGACTTAAAAGATTTTACCAAAGAAAGACTTCATATAAGCGATGATGGAGAGCCATAAAGATTTGACAAGTGTCAAGGTGATGGAGTCGACGGGTGACACCTTATAAAATCTATAATGAGTTGATTAATTATAATACAAATAATATAGGAGTCTAAAATAATTGAATACCATTCTAAGCATGACTAAAATAAAACTAAAGTGAATAAGATAGATAAATAAAACATAATAAGAGTGAACCACATGATCTCTGATAATAAAATCCAACGCGAACTAAAATAGTAATACTAACTCCAATAAAACTAAATCCAAAATATGGCATGATAAAAATGTAAAGGAATGTAAAGTGGATGAGCACACAAGCTACACCTACATCCTAACATATCCGCAATGGGAGGGAACACAAATATAAGAATTAGGGTTGAGGAGGAAACCACCACCTAGTTCCTGAAAAACAGAATCAACAACAACGTAAACAACAAGTCCATAAAGAGTACAAATTTAATGAAAATTGGGCTATAATAACAACTACGCATCCTCCTCTCACATGTTAGTTTCCTTTAAGTTTTCCTAACCCATGAAACCCTAAATATATCATGATTCTAATCATAGGTTTGAGTGAACCCAATGTTTAATTATTCTTCTTCTCAATTGAATAAAATTAAAAGGTTCCATAATTAATATGATTATATACATCTCTAGTGCAATATCAATATGGAAAGGCAGTCTCTACGTCTACCATCCACATAAGTATGGTCCCCGACACATACAAGTAAATGGGCTATGCACGAGACCTCACATAAAAAAGGCATATACCTATTGCTTTCGGGAATCACTCGTACGTACTAGGTATAGTTATAGGTCATCCCACACCTACAACCTCACAACATCAACAAGGAATAATCATTGCACCTACACACCAATTATACGTCCCTATACCCTAGGAGATATGAGTGGATCCATTCGTTAAAAACCACAAGATACAACGGGTACTTTCAGCACATAGGATTTAGATAAAATACCAAGGTAAAACCCTCCATATCATCGAAATATTAGTGCGGTCGACATCATATGTGCCCCATCAAAATCCCTTTTAGTATGTCCCAAGAGCACACAAACACATGGTATGTTTACACATAAGATTAAAGAATAGTAATCTTAATCACACATAGATTACTAAATCTTTTTACATAATTCTTAAATTAATTAACCTCTTTTAAATGATAATTACACAACCAAACAGTTCTAAAGTCGTTCAAACGAAAACCCTATCTCGTTCAAACAAGATTCCATAACTCATCCGAACGACCTACTAAAGTAGTTCGAAGGAGAAACCCTATCTCATTCTAACGAGTTTTAAATGCATTCGAATGAATGCCCCAATCTCATTCAAATGAGATACTAATCTCATTTGAATGTTCATTTTATCTAGAATTCAAAATTTACCATTGTGAACACCAAAATCTAAATCAGGTGCCTCTAATAATCACCAAACCCATCCTCCTTCAGGCTTATGTTGTATAATAACATTACTAACATGACGTGTAATCATTTAACCTCATATTTTCATCAATTTATAAAATTAATCAGTGGTTTATGTTTGATTTAAGGTATACAACTTAATCTTAACAATTATAATCAAAATCTAACTCAGATTCATATAGTTTTCACTAAAACCACTGTATAACATTAACATGAAAATTAACCTTGAATTAGCTCTTAATTTAATTATGAAATTAGGGATATAATTTTAAAAATTAGATTATAACATTAATTAGTTTAGATTCACATGAATAATTACTACTATAATAAAAATACAATCAAAATTTTACACTAAGTAAACTTTCCTTAGAATATTACGTTGAATCCAAGCCAAGAACCTCCAATTCCTCTTCTCTCTTGATTGACTCTTCTCTTTAAGCGTTAAGTTCTCTCTCAAAAGAGGCTAATGTATATTAGGTTTAGCCTAAAGACTCCTTAATTGTATTACCCACGAAATTAGCTTATGGCCCGATATGGACCTCAACTAAATGAGCATAAATACACCTTCAAATGGCTCAAAACTCTACCCAAGCCATATACTAACCTAATGGACTTAAAACTCATCATTTTAATCCTAAATATAGATATTCTATGCGTCCCAATGCCAACCCAAAATATGGAGAAAAAAAGTTAAATAACACTTAAACTAATATTTTGTCGACATGAGTCCAAATATGTTCAAATATGAATTATTTAATTATTTATTAGTTAACTGCGAGACGACATTTAAAGAAATTACTTACGATCGGTCGAACCCGACATCGAGGGGATAATCCAAACAATAAAATCCTCAATACTTAATCCCTGACCATTTCATAGTATCTAGGGGTGGCCATAGGCCCGAGGCCCGCCCAACCCGCACGATAAAAAATAATAAGGATTGGGTAAGGTAAATAGGCCCACGAACCGGGCTTGATAAAATTTTATAGGCCCGATTTTTTCTTTGTGGGCTTGGGCATGTATTCTTAGCCTGCTTGAGCCCGACCCGACCTGAGGCCCGAGAATTAGATATAATGTTCATTATATATATATATATATATATATATATATATATATATATATATATATATATATATATATATATTATTAGTTTGGGTTTTATTCCTTTAAGGTTAAAAGTTATAAAAAAGAATATAAACGGATAACATTTAGAAATATCAATTTAACGCTTTATTTACTCTTGATCTTACGAGTACATTCTAAAATAAATTTGCTAAACAATAAAAGACGTCATAAATTTGCTACACAATAAAATTTAAGTAAAAAACAATTGTGTCCGAGCCTGAACAACGGGCCTGGATAAGAAGCTTCTAGACTTGGGCGGGCTTGGGATTATACAATGAGGCCCGAGTCGGGCCCGAGCGGACATGGGATTGCTCAAATATTTTCAAGCTCGACCTGAGCCCGACTAGGCCAGTTCAGGACCGACCCATGGCCACCCCCAATAGTCGCCAATCATACTATGTCACATTCAAATTTTAATTTATGATTTACCGTGTATGAAGTTCGATTTTAGATACGAATGATATGGCACATATAAAATATAAGTAGTGACATCATTTGTCATAATAGGCAAACATAATAATGTCATAATTTAATTAATGCACGAAAATATGGGATATTTCATTACATGCCTTCGTTATGTGCGAGATTGTGCGTAACCCATTTACTTTTACGTGTCGAGGATTATACTTATGTGGATATTAAACATAGAGACAGCCTTTCCATACTAATATTTTACTAGGGATGTATATATTGATATAGATTATGGAACCTTTTAATTATATTCAATTGAGGAGAATAATAATTAAACATTGGGTTCACTCAGGCTTGGGATTAGATCCATGATATATTTAGGGTTGTTTGGGTTATAATAACTTAAAAATAACTAAAATATGAGAGGAGGATGCGTAGTTATTATTATATCCCTAATTACATTTATTTTGTACTCCTTGTAGGCTTGTTGTTTACATTGTTGATGATTCTATTTTTTGGGACTTAGGCCACCATCATCGCCTCAGTCCTGATTCATTTATTTACATTCCCTCCATTTACTAATATATTACGATGTAGGCGTCGACCTTGCGAGCTCATATACTTTACCATCCCTTATATTCCTATCATGTCAGATTTTGTATTTAGTTTTATTAGAGTCAGTTTTACTATTTCAATTCGTATTCGATTTTCTTAAGAGAAAGTGGTAGTTTTCAGTGGTGCCTCTATTACTGTTGGGTACAACTGTAAGAGATTATGTGGTCACTCTTATTATGTTTTAGTTATTTATCTTATGAATTTATAGTTTTATTTCAATCATGATTATAATGGTATTTATAGACACCACATTCTAGGACCCCCCCCCCCCCCAAGTCCCTCCTTAGGTCCCTAGCACCTCCCCATTTACCATAAACCCTAGGTCATACTCCGAGTACCGATCTAGTGGCCATAGGGTGATTTCAATACCCGTTTAACTCCGATTAACTTCCTCCCCCGAGTAAAATCTCAATGAATCTTCAAAAGGCTCTAAATCTCCTTTCAAACGGTCCACCCCGTGCCCGAATCAGCATAACAGTGTGGACGAATGGACAATTTTACTATTGAAAATCGATCTAGAGGCCACCGGGCGCTCCCGGGCCCATATTTTATGCCAATCAACTTCATCGTCATAGAAAAAACTCAATGAATCTTATAATGGCACTGAAACCCCTTTCTAACAATTTTCCCCGTACACAAAATGACATAAGTGTTCGTACGAACGATCCATTGTATCTCGAAAACTGATTTGAAGGCCACCGGGAGCTCTCGTGCTCTGTTTGAACAAAGTAAAATCTTTAGCTTGAACAAGACTGAATGAATCTTTGAAGGGCACTAAATACCCGTTCTAACGGTCTACCCCATACACGAATCAACCTTATCGTATGGACGAACGAACCATTTTACTCTGAAAGATCATTGGTCACCTTCGAACCCCTTTTAACCAAAGTTAACTCTCTAAACCGAGTGAAGCTCTTTGGAACATCGAAGTGCCTCACATTTTCAACGGTCTATCCCCTGCACAATTCCAACTTACGATTTGGATGAACGATCCAACGTCATTTGACAATCACTGTCCTAGGGATCGACGGGCGCTTACGAATCCCATTTGACCCAAATTCATCTCTCAAACTTGGAAGCATCCCAAATTATTCTCAAATATCTTTGAATAGCATTTCCAACGGTATGTTTCGTGCGCAATTTGGACTTACCGATTGCATTTTATGATTATTTTTTCAGAAAATTTGCACAAGACTGTTAATTGACAGATCCATTTCCTTGCCTATCGGAAGTGTGCCTAGGATTACCTGCCGATAGGAAGGGCAAGGAAAATTTTGATCGGTAGTCCCTTGACCCTATATAACGAGAGCATGATCTCACCTCAAAGGCACAAGAGAAACATTAACTTCAGCGATCTCAACAATATTCTTCTTAAGTTAGCGAGGCTTCCTTATTTGGAATCTTTCTCCACCATTATTTTCCATCACTTTCACACCCAATTTAGTAAAATCCCCCTATATTCTTCACCCACTTACAAGGAAGCTCATCATCAATCAAGATCAATCTCCAAGTCTCCAAAGAAGGTCCAAACATTCTTCTCTCTCTTTAAATTTCTTTATTTTCGCATTAGTTATATAAGTTCTTAATTTAGCTTTAACTTTAGATCATACACATATTAATCTTCAATGCTTTATTAATAATATATTTTCTATCAAAAAAATCCAAAATAAGAAAAAGAGGGTTACACCTATAAAATCCAATGGGATTTTTTACCATATTTTCTCAAAACTAAAAACACATTTTTCTTACACACACATATTATAAAAATCCCCGTTAGAATTTATGGGATAAACCCCACCATCTAGTCGCATGCGTATTATGTGGACTTTGATGCTTTTACAGGCAACATAGGTGTCTCAGGCTAAGACCCGAGACTCCAGTCCTACTTTCCCATTTTTCTCTTTTTTCCTATTGTATCCATATATTATTTTTATATATCATACTTATGATTCATATTTGCATCTTATCTAACATATATTATCGTTTCATCAAACGATCAATATCTCGATCAGTTCACAAAACATATTTTTAATTATTACTTTGGGAGCATTCCTATGGATTACCTCACTCTGTCTTTTCCATGATGCTATTCGAGCGATTGCAATCTCCACTTATATATACACGCATACACACTTTACAAAGAAATTAAGGACAATAGTAACATAAGCCCATGAGAGACCGAAAGGGCGAGATGGGTGCCCTACACCTTCCCATTTTATAACTTAGGCCCTAAACCTCTAATCTAATTAATTTTACAAGTATCAGTTTGTCTTTGATGTCGTTCTCTCAAGGTGGCAACATGTTCTTTTGCCTGTTTTGTTAAAAATAGACTGGCGACTCCATCTCTTTACATTACCCCACATCGACGACGGTCGAAGCATTCCTAGAAAGGCCACGAGATCTCACTCACTCTCTCTCCACACCGCACACGCGAGCGATAACCCTCAATATGGAGAAGGATAAGGAGAAGAAAAAACTCGGGGAGGGATGGCCACAATGGCGACTCCGTTGGGGAAGACACTTAAGAGGGAAAGACTCTGTTTGCATGGGTGTTATCATTTTCTGCTTGTATGCCTATGCACTTACCTGTATGTTCCCGCTTCTTCTCTATTACTTCTTTTATACATCTACCTCATGTTTATATCACCTATCACTAACTTTTTACTTCACACACTTGTAAATTTTCTCCATGTACACCTCACACTACCTACACTTGTATATAGGATCACTTATATCCACATGTTTCACTCACCACTTAGAATATCCATACTTAGGTGTCACTAGCACACACCTCAAGTTATCACACTTATATATATCCATGCTCATTTTTATTTATCACACACCACTTGTAGTGGATCCATGCTTATATTCACTACCACACACTCACTTATAGATATTCATGCATCACTCACTCTAATGTATCCATGCTTAGTGTGACATTCGTGTTCTATGCTAGATTTACTTTCATGATACTTGTACATTCTTCCTTATTAGCATAGTGCTCATCATGACAAATAAAATACTATCTCCATAATATACTAATAAAGAATAATGCATTTTGCACATTACATCACCAAGAACATGGCTATTGACAAAAAATTATCCCGTACTGGGGGGTCACTTTTTGATGGGCGTTGGTCCGGCAGGGCACAGTTAGCCAAAGCAGTACGACTCTCAACTTACATTGTCCTAGTACCTTCGATGTATATCAAATTGTTCCCCCTGTATCATATTGTCTGATCGAACTCACAACGAGAGGTATATTGTAGGGAACTCGTTTACATACGTCGAGTGTATCGAATTTTCTCTCACACATATTATCCCCACGAGGTATGTAATGAGTCAATTAATGTACAGTCAGGTATATAAAATGGATTGTCCATATGTACCGATTTCCCTCAAAATCAAGACGTATAACGTGGAAGCATGCAAAAGGGGGGAACCTTTCCACTAACCCAACAACTTCATACTCTCATTTACTCGTCAAACGTAGGGCACATATATTTAGTTTGTCATATCGGCATGCTGCTCAAATTTTTGCCCGATTTTGTCTTTTTTCAAAGCGGGACCGAATACATGAGCCTGACCACAAGTCAAATAATGTTTTACATATTCTTCAAACCCAATTTTTCCCAGGATCGGGTCTCGTCCGACATTTATTTTGCATTTAGGTTAACCTAATAACAAGTGAAAAATAAACACAATAATAATCATGGTGGGATTCTTCCCTCACTCCTTTCTTTCCTCCTTTCTCAAAAAATTAAAATACTAAAAACATTTTTCTTCCTTTTATCAAAATACCAAAAACATTTCCTTCCTTTTATTGAAATACCAAAAATATTTTCCCTCCTTTTATAAAAAATACCAAAAACATTTTGTCCTACCCTTTCCAAAAAATGTCAAAAATATTTTCCTATTTTCTAATAAAAACAAATTCTTCCTTTTCTCTTTCAAAAAATAAATTTGAATAATTTTTATCCTTAGGTCGATCGCATTCCTGACCCTTAGCCTGACTCTTTATTGGGTTCGGTCTTCCAGCAAACCTCCACAAAGCTCCGTCAATTATCCTGCTACTTCCTCTGAGTTTGAAATCTACCTTCACTAACTCTCCATAGACAACGTAGACAAAGTACCGAATGTGTAACCTGATCTGTTGACGGTCCTGGTCCAACTTATCGCCAAGAGTGATAACCTTAGAATCGAGGTTCATGAGCTGCAGGGAAAGCGAGTTCCTATTCCCAAAGAGCCCAAGGTGCTCTTCATTTGCACTGTCCACTCACACCTGAGGCTGTTTGGGTCCCAGAAGAATATCAACACACTCCACGTGCCCCTTCTGCTAATGGGCCACCACCAGCTCTGTTCACTATGCCGAATCTTGCCCAGCTAGGGGCTAACCTTCCAGTGCCTACTGATCCAAAGGAAGAAGAGTTAAACAAGGTCAAGGATGATATTAAGATATTAACCAAGCAGTTTGACCAAGTTTGAATCTCATGGAACTACATGGATTACACCCACATGTCTCCATACCCTAAAGCAAGGCCACCAAAAAAGTTCAAGATGCCTAATATTGAGAAGTTTGGGGCTAGAAGGCCCCCAATCATTTATTTTCGAAGCTACCACCAAGACATGACTCTCCTAGGTTCCTCTGAGGAAATAATATCCCAGATGTTCGAATAGACTTTCAAGGACAACACTCTTCGTTGGTTTCTATCTCTCGAGGAATCTAAAATTTGTAGTTGGGAGGATATTGCCCGCGAATTCTTGTTGTAGTACAAATACAATGAGGAGTTGGAGGTTACAAATCGTAATATAAGACTTCTCAGGTAGAACCACAGAGAAACTGTCGGCAATTTCATAGCAAAGTGGAGGGAGAAAATGACCACTATGACCAACCGGCCTTCCGAAGAGGAGAAAGTTAGTATTATAAAGAAAAACTTCTTACCCATTTTCAGAGCGACGATGGGAGGGAAGTGTTACCCACATTTTCTAGCCCTTCGAGAAGCATGAGTGGAGATTGAATAAATTATTGCCAAGACATAAGTTGAGCCATATCCGGACAGTTCACTCCAAGAAAATATGAGAAGCCAACTACAGTCTCAAACATCAACATCTCACAGCCCGTTACCTCTTGGGTCCTAGAAATTCATGCTAGTCCACTCAGAAAATAATACATTGAGCTCCATTCTCCCCTTTCTAAAATCTACCAAGCCCTGTTGAGACGAAATCTAGTCAAACCTTTGGACCCTCGTCCACTACCAAACCTACTTCTAAAAAATTTCAAACTCGATGCCCATTGTGATTTTCACCAAACTTTCGGTCATACCACTGATCAGTGCTTCCATCTCCGAAATGTAATCTAAAGTTTAATTGACCGGGGTGTCATCTTCCCACCGTCAAATCCCAAACCCAACACCACTCACAATCCACTTCCAAACAATAAAAATGCCATCTTCCTATAGAATGAACCGAAATTCGATCCATCTACCCAGATTGTACATAGTAAAGCACCCATCAAACCGTTATTTTCACCCTAGGCCCTTAAAGTCTGACCATATTTTATCCTACACCCTACCTGTTTTTTCGACTAAGCTTTGTCACTTCTCACAAGAGCATGTATTATCGTTCGTACTCGGTCCAGAGGGAAAGATATGGAATTTCTAGGAGTATTAAACCAGCTTCTAAAGTTTGGGATGAAATTTCCCCTAAAATAACCATTGATTGTCATAAGTTCAGTAACCTATTAATGAAAGACCATAAGTGGGCTTGAGAGTTAGATAATTGGGTGGTACCCATTGACGAAGTAAGTTTAGGCGATGCGGTACATATCATGGCAGACATGTTCCAACAGACCAATGAGATTTGTAGTATATTCGAGTTACTCGATGCCTTACTTAAAAATACAAGGGTGGTTGGTCCCTTCACTTTTACACCTCCCCATTATGTGGGAGGGTTTATATGAAGAAGCCGTTGAGGTTGTGGAATGCATTGACTTCTCATGGAAAGATAACATCATTGCCACCGGATGGGTGGATGGGTTTGATAGCTCAAACGAAGAACCAAGCCAAGAAAATGTTAGTCCGATAATTAGTATGTATGGGATGATATCTTTTGAAGATATGCTACGGGAAATCAATAAAGTGGCCGTATAACCTAAAATAGATGAAGAAACGGGGTTTCTGTTCTCCCCTCCTCCATGAACCATATGATAAGTTTGGGAGACACTACCAGAATTCGAATCCCCAGACAACAGAGATAGATAAAGGATAGGGAGTTATAGAGAAACTCCTCATGCTAGAAATGACCATCGAGGAAAGCAAGATCCTCGACCAACTTAAGAAAACTCAGGCCAACATCACCTTGTGTGGATTCTTTATGTCTTCCCAACTATACTGAAAAACTTTGATAAAATCGCTTACCGGGCCCAAAGTCCCTCCTTCCACTACTCCATAAGAAGTCGTGAACTTGGTTGGGTCCTTAACCTCGACTAGATTGCTTTTCTTCTTTGAAGAAAAAATCCCAAAGTTTACTCCAAGTCATAACTATGCTCTCAACATCTCCGTTGAGGTAATAGGGAAGGCAGCCCCACTCTTACTCATCGACAATGGATCAGTAGTAAATATTTTTCCATTAAGAACCTTCAAGTGTCGAAAGTAAGCGAACTTGCTCCAACTTTTTCTATAGTGCGTGCCTATGACAACACTCGTCTAGAGGTGATAGGATCCATAACACTCACAATAGGGGCTAGCCCTATAAATCCCATTTATGAGTTCTGAGTTATCGACATACATGATTGTTTTAATCTAGTGCTTGGTCAATCGTGGCTTCACAACATCAAGGGGTATCTTCCTCTCTCCATTAGAAACTTAAGTTCTTCACCAAGGGGAAGGTCATCACCATCTTTGGCGATGATGATAATATTGAGAATGTACGCACCAGTAACTCGATACTAAAAATATATCATGGGATGAATGACATAATTATTTTTTATTTTAGAGTTGAACCACTTCCCCTTTCGACAGGGGATGATTTCAAATATCGAGTGTGTCTTGAACATATCCCTCACAATAATGTCAACGTTATATAGATGTTCCAAAATATGCACTTCATACTTGAACTGGGGCTAGAATGATGACAACAAGGGACACTAGAACCCAAAATCCTGAATAAGGACTTTTCTCCATATGTCCTGGGTTATCAATCATCATTAGGGGAACTCAGAATGCTCCGCCAAAATCGATTGAAGATAAGTTTCAAAAATACCAAGATTGTTTTGAGGAATTCCTTAAACATGAGATTCATCAAAGAAGGTAAAAAATTTCCTTTTTGTGGTTTTTCTGAACCGTGGTATGATCATGTGGACAAGAAGATGAATCCAGGGATGGAGATCCTCTTTCAATACAGGTACTCATGGGCTAAAAACAACCAGCATCATGTACAACCACTCGTTGAGAAAGTTATAGCTGCTACCGAGGTTTCGAGGGAAATGACTCCGAGGACTCGTTCAATCTGCAAACACTGGGGCTCACACTCTGCATGATCCACTCAAGCAATACATCGTCAGATTTGCCCATCCTGATCAAGGCCGCTAATGAACCCCTGCTCAACTGGAATTCTATACCAGTTACACCTACTTAAATGCAACCCAACCTAGATGTTTATCCTATCTCTTCCTCTTTTGTTGTTCCTTCTTTTTCTGATAATAATGTAATCAAGACCTCCTTTGATGAGGTTCTTAATGCTATTTTTCCTGAGAATGAAACAAAAGAAGATTTTGAGTATCTTGTTGTGCCTTGAATTAATTGTCTTAATTCTAATCAAACTCTTGATGATGATGATTTTGCAAATTAACAAATCTTTAACTGATCTTAATAAGGTTAATAATAAATAACATAACCATTTTCAAATTAATGAGGATAAAACTGTTGTTATCAATCTCGGTTCTAGTAGCCAACTGTGCGAGATTAGGATAGGGTCCACCCTTAACGAGCATAAGTGTGCGCAAATCAAAGAACTATTAAAGGAGTTTATGGGCGTCTTCACATGGTCCTTTGACGACATGCCCGATATTGATCCCGAAATAGCTCAGCACGAGATTCTTATTCTCTTTAAATGCAAACCGGTCAAGAAGAAACTGCAAAAGCTCTGCACTAAATAGTCACTTAAGGTTAAAGAATAGGTGATCAAATAATTGAACGTAGGCTTCATCCGCGTGATCGACTATCCCATGTGGCTAGCCAATGTTATACATATGCCAAAATCAGGAGGAAAAGTCCACATGTGCATTGACTATCGGGATTTGGACATAGCATCTCCGAAAGATGATTACCCACTACGCAATATCGACATGATTATGGAGAACATATCCAGTTATGATCTCAAGTTATTCGTTGATGGGTTTGTCGGATATAATCAAATCAAGATGCAACCTTCTCATTAATAAAAAATAACATTTATCACCCCTTAAGGAACCTTCTGTTAGACAGTTATGCCATTCGGTCTAAAAAATAAAGGGGCTACCTATCAAAGAGTTGCCACAACTATCTTGCATGATCTGATACATAAAGAGGTCAAGGTATACGTAGATGATATGATCATTAAGTATAAGACTCGGTAAGGTCATATTCCTTCCCTTCGAAAGTTCTTCGAACGATTACGGTGATACTAGATGCGACTTAATCCATTAAAATGCATTTTAAGGGTCCCCAAAGGAAAATGTTTTGGATTCATAGTTAGAAATAAGGGAATTAAAGCAAACCCTGCCAAACTAAAATCCATACTAAAAATACCACCACCTCGAACGGGAAGGAAATCAGAGGATTCTTAGGAAAATTACAGCATAGCAGCCGGTTCATCAATTAGTTGACTTTAATTTGTGAACCCATCTTCAAACTCCTCCAAAAGGATCCAACCAAAGTCTAGAATGAGGCCTATCAGGAAGCCTTCAACAGAATCAATTAATATCTTACCCGACCTTCGGTACTCATACCACCACAGCCTGTTCTCCCTTTACTCTTATACTTAACCGTAATAGACACTATATCTAAGGATTTACTAGCCCAATACATTGAAGAATTTTATAAAGAAAGGGTTATCTACTATGCCAGTTGCAAATTGGCCAGGTACGAAGTCAACTACATTGCCTTGGAGAAAGCATGTGTCGCCCTTGTTTGTGTCACGAAAAAATTACAACACTACATGCTCTTTTTCCCAACAGACTTGTGTACTAAATGGATCCTAACAAATAACTTCTCTAGAAACCTACCATGTCTAACCGAATGGCCCGATGGTTGATGCTGCTAGTCGAGTTCGATATTGTGCATGTCACGCAGAAAGCCATAAAAGGAAGATCCATGGATTCTACCTTATTGACTACCCTATGGAAGAAGTCAACGTTTGGATCTTTCTGGGATGAATATATCCTTTGCACCTCTCAGGAAGACCTCCGGTGGAAAATAATCTTTGACGGCACTACCAACAAGAAGGGATACAACATTTGCATACCGGTAATTTCCCCTGATGACTCTCACAATCCTATTGCCATCAAGCTAGATTTACCTTGCACCAATAATATAACCAAATACGAGGCATGCACCGTAGGCCTCAAAGTCACTCTCAAGAAAGGTATGTAATGCTAAGATGTCTACGGAGACTCTGCCCTCATCATCGATCAGGTCCTTAAAAAATGTAAAGTCAAAGATAAAAAAAAACTCTTATCCTTCCACGCCCACTTAGAAGAGCTGGCCTCCCAGTTACGAGATATCACCTTACAGTACTTGACCCAAGAAAGGAACAGCTTAGCCGATGCTCTGGATACTCTCTCCTCTTTGGTCGACATGCTCGAGGAAATAACGATGGCCCCTTTCCTAGTATAAAAATAAGCTAAACTGACCCACTACTACCACATTGAGCTCGTCATAAAAAAGGGCTCCGACATGGTCGAGTTATGGTATTACGATATTTGATGCCTCCTCAAGCACGATTGGTACCCCCAAGATGCCAACAAGAAAGACTGAGCAACCCTTTAAAAACTGGATGCCCAGTACATTGTCTGTGATAAAGCACTATTCAAGAGAAACATCGATGGACCTCATCTACACTGCATCGTAGGGGCTGACATTAAAGAAATGATGTAAAAAATCCACAGCAGGGAATTCAGACCCCACATGAATGGTCATATGCTCGCAAAGAAGATTGTCCGACAGGGTTACTATTGGAGCACTATAGTTCATAATTGCACCGCTTATATCCGGAGATGCCTTAAATGCCAACAGTTTGCCACTATCTAGCACTTACCTCTGTGAGAATTACACAAGATGATTTCTCCCTAGCCGTTCTCCACATGGGGCACCGATATCATAGGGAAAGTCACACTCAAAGATTCCAATGGTCATGAGTTCATCCTAGTTGCCATTGATTACTTCATCAAATGGCCGAGTTATACACAGTGATAAATGATAAAAAGGTAGCCAAGTTCATCCTGAAGAACATCATCTATCGATACGAGGTTTTGCATTAGTTAGTGTCAGATAACGAGTTACATTCAAGGCAAAAGTCACAAAATTAGTCGGCGATTATGGGATTCAGAGACACAAATCTTCTCCCTACCTTTACAAACCAATGATGCAATTGAAGCTTCCAATAAAAACCTTAAAGTAATCATCAGCAAGATGATCAAAAGTTACCGAGACTGGGCTGATCGGATCCCTTATGCCCTCTAGGGATACTGCACTTCCGTCCAGGCATGTACTGGGGCTACCCCTTACTCTCTGGTATATAATATGGAAGCAGTCCTACCCGTTGAGCTATAAATACCTTTATTATTCGTTACGCTTGAAAGCAAAGTCAGCGACGAAGACTGGCACTAGATCCGTTTAAACGAGTTGTCACTCTTACACGAAAGGAGGCTAAAGGCTCTATATCATATACAAGGGTACCATCGATGGATAATGTGATCATTCAACCAAAGAGTCAAGGATTGTGGTGTCCAAGAAGGAAACTTAGCCCTCAAAGAAATCATAGATACCATTTAGGACCCCAGAGGGAAATTCAAGCCAAACCAGAGTGGTCCTTACATAGTGAAGAAGATCCATAAATGGGAGAATTCAGGAAAATTACATGAAATATCAACATAGGGAGTCAAACAACTACCCCCCTCTAACCAAAATGTCTTTGAACAAATCAAACCAAACGATCCCTAAAATAAACCTAACCAAACCTTCCCAAATTTATTCTCGAGAACCAAAACTACCAAACACATCTCAATCAAAAAATCTTCACAAGAAATGAACACCAGCTTCCCTATCTGCAGCTGCTGGAAGACCCAGCCCCATCATTATCTACCCCTTAAGGCCCCTAAACTTCCTCTACTTAATTCATATGCCGAAGGCACTCCACGGAGCGATAAGCTAGGACCAGCCTAGAGAAAACCAATACGCCCCCTCTATAGTGTCAAACATGACAAACCATTTATGTTAGGTATCCCTTGCCAAGATCTTAGCCACTACCCTCTTCCACATCCATTTAATATAATCTCCAGAATCATGCCAAATAATGCCAAAAGATTGAGAAGGACGGGTTGATGGCCGACGATTCTCCCACAAAGAGCACAACACCATGCACAAGCCTTTAGTAAAATCCTCTACAGAAAAGAAATCTAGGGTATGAGGAGGCACAATTTGCTCCCATACGATATAATGCAGAAGTCACCAGGGGAAATAGAATGAGGTCTGCCAAAGTCTAACTAATCGAACGTACCAGTATTCTCCCAGTTCCAGAATGTCAGCTCCCCCTACCATAGCACAAGCCAGCACAGGCATAGAGCTCCGTGCTCTAAGAACTAGTTTACCCAGTTCTGTATTGATGGCACAATGTTGATGAAATAACGAGTGAAAAAATTTAGCACAGCTACCAAGGGATATGCAAGGGGACGCCAAACAAAATCTCTCAGCTAACCACATGTACAACATAATCGGGCTTGCTCTAAGAAAATCAAATCGACTTTCTCGCCAAGCATTTAGATCATTTAGGGTCTTCGTCAGAATCACCACCGCAGGATTGTGACGATATGACATCTACGCTGTAGTGGAAGCTAGTTGAGGGTCCATAATCAAATACCCAATCACTAGCAAGAGCCTCAAAGTTAGGCCCAAAGCAGTAGCTCTAGCAAAACCAACATAATTACAGTCTGTTCAACACACCAGATTCATCACAATCAAATGAAGGCAACAAGCCCACTATACAACCAAGCTTTTTATCCCCTAATCCATATGCCAACCAAGCTTCTAAGGCCTTCCTCTACTCAAAAAGTCCAAAAAACTAATTTTCCTACTTTTTCCCAAAATAAATACCTTTAAAGGGAAACCCTTTGCCATTATGCCTCCAAGGCCTCTCTTTATTCTAAAAACACATTCTCCTAATTTTTCTCAAAATAAAAACTCAGCAGCACATTAAAATTCATGTAGAGTAAGTCACTAAATCATGATAATCAAACAAAATATGCCTTCTTGAGTCTCTTTTCGGGTAGAATCCACTACATAAAGCATGTAATATGGTCAATGCCAAACTCTCATTATCAACGATGAACCTATAAGAAAATAATGAAGGGAAAAAACCAGAACTGGATGTCACCTCATCTAACCCACAACCCTATCCTAGGTACCAAACATACCCAAACTCACGCACCATTAATCACCGCATTTGTGCATGCTGACCAGTCACCCTCATATCCCGAGGAGACATCCCTTAAGGGTAAAAGGTCACTTATATCACCAATAGAGATTCAACAATACTACCCAACGCCGCTTGCACGACCTCCGACATTAACCTTAAAGATCGATCCACCTCAATCTGCATGCCCTCACGGTCAATCCCCGGTAGTTGTTGGACGTTAATAGGAGTCACCGTCATCTCCCCGAATCCCAAATGAATGGTGTGGGTAGTGTCCCAACACCTCTCCCCCAACGCACATAGAATAGTCATAAAGTGCGGTGTCACATCCAAAGCAGATGCTAAGCGACGAAAACCCGCAGAGGAAATTACCTAGTGCACCACCGTCAGAAGGTCCTCCCACACGTCCTTAAACCCCATCGTTACCCGGGAACGAAAGCGTCAAATCTATGTAAGTCTGCCAAAGTAAAGAAACCTTTTGTCAACTCAAGGAAATAAAAAGAAGAAAAGAATAAAAAGAATGCCAAAGGTCATTAATACTTACGTAGCCACTAGATTTCCTCAGCCTAGACGATCGGTGATATGAAGGTTCGTGCAATAGAAAGAGATCATCAATAATTGACTCAAACAACTCAAAAGCATTTTCGTTGGCCAATGCTAGGGGCACCCTAGCTCGCCACTCTAGGTTCGCCCAATAGTTGACACCCAACCATGCCATGTGGGTTGAGCTACCCGAAAAATCTACCATTTCTAAGGCTCAAAGAAAGAAAGAAGTTTGGGAACGAATCTTAGCAAGAAAGGGAAGAAGATCTAAACTCTAGAAGCTGTGAAAAATGAGGAGAACTCGACCCTTTTTATAGGAGACCAAGGGACGTGCCGATCGGTAGTCCCCTAACACCCACCAATCGGCACCACCTGCCTATTCCCTTTCCCAAGGCAGCTTAGGAGACCATGCCATTTCCAAAAGGTATCCCCTACAACATGCTGGTCGGCAACCCCCTAAAAATTTTGTACAAAAAAATCCTAGAAAATGCCAAAAAATTTCAAAAATTCTCAGAAAAAATCTTAAAATTGCCAAATAAATATTGGAACATTTCTTCACCAAGAAAACCATTTTTCAAGCTCTCAAAACCCCCTGCCAAATTAAAATTACATTCTTGTCCCCAATTTAAACCCTAAAAAGGCATGCCCACATCCTCGGAGTCCACTATGATTCCCCAGCGGAACTTCCAAATCCAACTTTTCTAGTGGAGCTATATGCCAGTCGGATATCTCTCCCCGAAAGTGTCTCAAAGAAAAACATTCCCCAATGAAATCCCAAAACCTCAAGTCATCAACTATTTCTCCACTGGAATTTTCAGACTAAACTTTCTCCCAATTCATCCACCATAAGAATTTCAGCTCCACAAGCAAAGCTAACTCCTCTCAAAAGGACATAATCCCTATCCAGATGTCTCTTCCCTAGTAGAGGCTAAAAAATGGGTAAATTAGAGACTCCTCATAGAGAAAACCCCCCGTGTAATAAATTTAGGTCCTCAAAATTGACCTCGACCCACGAAATTGATCGCCTCAACTTTAGGTCCTCAGAATTGACCTTGGCCCGCAGAATTGGTCTCCCTAAATTTAAGTCCTCGGAATTGACTTAGATCTAGAGAATTGGTTGCCCTAACTTTAGATTCGAAGAATTGACCTCGACCCGCAGAATTGGTCACCCCAACTTTAGGTTCGCTGAATTGACATCGACCCGCTGAATTGGTCGCCCTAACTTTAGGTCCTCAGAAATGACCTCGACCCATAGAATTGGCCACCCCAAATTTAGGTCCTCATAATTGAACTCGACCTGTAGAATTGGTTGTCCTAACTTTAGGTCATCATAATTGACCTTTACCTGCAGAATTGGTCGCCCCAACTTTAGGTCCTCATAATTGACCTCGACCAACAGAATTGATCTCCCTAACTTTAGGTCCTCAGAATTGACATCAACCTATAGAATCTTCCATCTCAAGCATTACCTTAGGTCCTAAAAATCGACCTCGACCCTCTGAAACGGTCATCCTCGTCCCTTTAGTCCGCAGAATCGTCCCCTTTCCCAAAAATATCATGTGGTGTCTATTCGACGGCTTTCACTTGTTCCAAACTCACCCGTCAATGGGTTCAATAGAAACCAGATGTGACACCCCGCCTAATTAAACATAGGGTGATCAGGACTTTATTAAATTAAAACAGGTTTCTCAAATGGTTCATTCTTAGCATCACTGCCGAAAACTTTTTAATTACTAATCCCCTAAGTATAATTAGACCGGTGCCAAATTTTATCTTTCTTAAAATAGATAAATCAACCATACGGAATAGTAAAGCAAATACCATGCTAAAACCCAAACCAACAAAGTATAAGTACAACAGCGCAAAAGTATTACCGAATAAACCATCGGCTAAAAATGCTAAACAACAATATAACAACTACTAATCTGAAACTAACATCTGAAACTAATCTGAAACCCATAATGTGACATAATGTGACATCCTGTACTAGATCAATTCTGTGACATCCTGTACTAGATCTGAATGAGAGATATCGTCTAGTCAAAATCCTGTAAGCATCCACTGTGCTACAGCTGCGAGTCCCTGGAATAGAATCATCATCCATGGCGTCCCTGTGGCTGGACACCTAAAAGGTTTTGAAAATATTTTATAGCAAGAGTTAGTACTCAAAACATTTTAAAAATATTTAGCAAGTGTTTATCACAATATAAAATGCGGTTATTGATTACACATGTTAGGTTTTCATACACTCTCTTGAGTTCACTCACTTCTCATCTATTGTGCACACCTAACTTTCTACACCTAGCCTACCTAGCCATGTTCCCCAAGTTAATTAGGTCTAAGTAATCATCTGAACTTATTTAAGCTTAAGTTCTCACATCGCCCACACCGTGCATTCATTTCAATAACATCTCGCAAAGGTTAATTAATACTCAAATAACATTTTACCTATGTTATGCTTCAAAGCTATTTAGTTTCACTACTAAATTTCTAGGATTCTCACAATTGTTATCTTTCCACTTATGTAATTAAGTTTCACTACTTAAGTCACTAATTAGATATTCTCTATCTAAAGATACATTCCGTAATTAAGTTTCACTACTTAACTTACCAATTTGATACGTAACATTAAACACATCATATTCATCTACTTATTCACAACGGTATAATATCATTAAGTGTATATATTTCACACATAATATATACTAAATATCAGTCATTACTATTTGTCCTTTTTACACACATAAAGAACTCTTGGTTCAGAATGATTCATCGACCCCAAGTAAGAATTGGTTCGGAATGATACATCGACCCCAATTATTTATATACACAAATTCTGGATCAGACTCTTTCATCGCGCCACCAGTTCAAAGGTTTGGTTCGGCATTTTACATCGACCCCAAACATATAATAACCCTATGTTAGTTCGGAATGTCTCATCGACCCTAACATAGTTAATTTAAGTATATATCAATCTACTAATACACAAAAGTAGAATGTCATTAAATATATATTTCACACACAATATATATTAAATATCAGTCATTACTATTTGTTCTTTTTACACACATAAAGGACTCTTGGTTCAGAATGATTCATCGACCCCAAGTAAGAATTGGTTCGGAATGATACATCGACCCCAATTATATAATAACCCTATGTTAGTTCGGAATATCTCATCGACCCTAACATAGTTAATTTAGGTATACTTCTCTTAACCTAAAAGTTCATACAATTCAGTAGGTACACGCCCGACCTATCAACCATGTTCGTACGTAATATTTTATTCTCTTATATTTACCGTACAATATTCATTGTACGATTTATCTCATTAATCGCATTTATTTGAGTATTCACAACAATCTAAGGGACCTAGTTACCCTTAACATAATATCAATTCAGTAGCTAGCCTTGTTAACATATTGACCCAATAAATTTAAGCTCGCTCATGCTTTTTCGTAATTACATTCTTATCATCTCGAATTAGAATACGTCACAATCAAGCCTATGAATCTCCACTTTAATTCTCTCACAAAATTAAAGTCCAATGCTCAATCATAGACCTAATTCCATAACATTATTACAAAAATATATTTCATCAAGGTCCCAAACACTTCCCCGATAAAATTTTAGGCATTTGAGGCTTAAAATTAAATATCTTACATTTTCTCGCAGCCTAACGAATCATAAAATTTTCTGGCAGATTAAACACCTTCTAGTAAAACTTCGATTTCTCCCTCTACAGAACTCCGATTGACCTGATTCCAAGTTCATTGGAAAGATAAGAGATATTACTTTCCATACATTTATGATTAACACTTTAATTCTAAGTACAACTCAAATATTACATGTTTAAAGTCACGTCAAACTTCTGACAGATTACTATGCTGGCAGATTAAACACCCTGTAGTAATATGTCTATTACTCCCTCTACAGAACTCCGATTGACCTGATTCCAAGTTAATTGGATAGATAAGAGAAATAACTTTCTGGTAATGTATGGTTCACACTATAATTCGAAGTATAACTCAAATGGCATACGTTTAAAGTTGTGTCAAAAATTCTGGCAGATTGACATATTGTGTTCATCAATTAAACCCTAAGTCATTCAAGATTCATGTTCTTTAACCAAGAACTCATAAAGATATTATGTTAATCATCAAATATATTCAAATTTCATTTTACCTTTACTTAGGTATTCATTCTACATGCAATCCTACCCAAACATGTGATCAGTTCAAACATTTAATTCATGGTTTTTCAATAGAATTAACCAATTCTTAAAACTCCCTACACATGGGTATTATAACTTGAATTTGATTTGCAATAAACACTTGCCTTGATAGAGGGGTTCTGATTTTGTGATTATTGTTGATGATTGATTGTTTTTCTCCTTCAATCTTCCTTCCCCACAAGTTTGTGGTGAAAATCTCCTTTGAATCCTTCCCAATTCTTCCTTTTGCCTTGAGAATTGTTTCTCTCTTCTCTCTAATGGCTACGGTGTGTTTTTTCTTATCTATAACCCTAGCCTCCAACTCTTATAATCTGACTTAGAGTTATTAAATTCGTACGTCTTCCCACTCCTATAATTTAAAAGACTAAAACGCCCCTGAACGGTCCCGACTTAGCCCAAAAACATCTCGGGACCCAACTACTACCCCTGGGTATACTATTTTGACCCTTTCGGGGTTAACCGTGACCTCTAAATTGTCATTTGAGTCACTTAAAAATATATTACTCGTTCTCGCCCCAAAACGGTCTACATGCGTTAAGTAACTATTTACTACTCGCACTAAGTAAATATAATGAGGCAATATAAATCGGTAACGATCTCTCGATTAATATACTATAATTATAATTCTTAATAAATATCATTAAATTACTCCTCTTACGTAATTTAAATTAAGCCGTATTTTCTCATTTAATTTTCCAATTTACTTAAATAGAATATTCATAAATACAGGGTATTACACCAGATTCTAGGACCCCCTAAGTCCCTTATTAGGTCCCTCGTATCTCCCCATTTACCATAAACCCTAGGTCATATTCTGGGTACTGATTGAGTGGCCATCGGGCACTCCCAGGCCCCATTTAACTCCATTCAACTTCCTTACCCTAGCGAAAGCTCAATGAATCTTTAAAGGACTCTGCGTGAATCGACATTCAAAGGTCCGCCTCGTGCGCGAATCGGCATAACAATGCGGACGAACGAACCAATTTACTATTAAAAATCGATCTGGAGGCCACCGAGCGCTCATGGCCCCCGATTTGATCCTAATCGACTTCAACGTCAGAGCAAAAACTTAATGAATATTCGAAGGTCACTGAAACTCATTTCCAACGGTCTTCCCTATGAACTAAACAGCATAATCATTCGGATAAACGATCTATTTTCCCCCCAAAACTAATCCGAAGGTAGTAAGGCGCTCCGGATTCCATTTGACCAAAATTAACTCTTCAACTTGAACGAGAGATAATGAATCTTAGACATGCATTGAATACCCTTTCCAACGGTTTACCTCATGCGCAAATTAGCTTTACAGTATGGATGAACAATCCATTTTACTCCGAAAGGTCACAGAGCATTTTCAGGTCCCATTTTAATAACTTTAACTCTCTGAACCGAGCAAAACTCTTTGGAACATTACAGTGCCTCGCATAACCTTTCCAACGGTCCGTCTCGTGCATAATTTGGACTTATAGTTTGGACTAACGATCCATTATCGTCCGACAATCTCCTATCCAAAGGACCAAGGGGCTCTTTCGAGCCCCGTTTGACCCAAAATCAACTCCTGAACACGGGAGAGGCCCAAAGGATTATTAAATTTCTCTGAATAACCTTTCGAATGGTATACTCTATGTGCAATTTGAACTTATGGACTGCATTTTATGACTATTTTTTCAAAAAATATGCACGTACCAATTGGTAGGTCCATTTCGCTTCCTATCGGCAGTGTGTCTAGGGTTACCTGCCGATCGACAGGGAAAGGACAATTACAATCAGTAGTCCCTTGACCCTATATAAGGATAGCATGAGATCACCTCAAAGGCACCGGAGAAACATCAACTTCAGTGACCTCAGCAATATTCTTCTAAAGTCGGGAGGTTTCCTTGTTTGAAAACTTTCTCCACCATTCATTTCCATTACTTTCACACATAATTTAGCAAAATCCCCCCATGCATTGTTCATTTACTTGCAAGGAGTGTCATCATCAATCAAGATCAATCTTCAAGTCTCCAAAGAAGGTCCAAATATTATTCTCTCCCTTTAAATTTCTTTACTTTCACTTAATTATATAAGTTCTTAATTTAGCTTTTACTTTAGATTATACATAAATTAATATTCAATTCTTTATCAGTAATATTACACATAATAGGGTCCATGCCAGTTAGCTTCCAATTTATTGTGCTTTTGAATTATTTTCTTTATCACATAGTCTCCTTCCTTCAAATCACACTTTTTTACCCTCTTGTTGTAAAACAAAGTTGTTCGTTGTTGGTATGCAGCATTCCTGATTGCTGCTTCTTCTTTAACTTCCTCGAGCATATCCAAGTCTAATCTTCTCATCAAGTCACTAATAAGAGAATTGAAATTCAGCACTCTGTGTGTGGGGAGGCCCAACTCGGTAGGTATAACAACTTCACTTCCAAATGCCAACATGTATGGAGATTCTCCTGTTGCTGCTCGTGGTGTAGTACGATAACCTGCTCGGCCTTCATGGTTTTTGCCAAACTAAGACCAACAATCATTGCTTCATATTCAGCTTCATTATTAGAATCTTTAAATTGAAAGCGTAAAGCATATTCAACGTCGATTTCATCTGGGCTGTTTAAAATAATCCCTGCTCCACTGCCTGTAATGCACGAAGAACCATCTACATATAAATTCCACACAGGTATCTCATTATCAAATTCTTGGTCAGACAGAGTTCCTCAGTGAAATATTTTATGCTTCCTTATATCCTCCTCTGGCACTTCTTGCTGCTTGTCGACCATCTTCTCTTGCTCGTCTACCGACTTAAGTTGGTCAGGGTTTAAGTTTAATGATCCTGTAACATCCACAGGCTGGTCGGAGGTATCTAGATAGGTGAATTCTGCAATAAAATCTACCACTGCTTGCCCCTTAAGTGACGACCTAGGATCATAAATTATGTCGTATTCACCCAAATCTACAGCCCAATACATAAATCTTCCTGATTTCTCTGGTTTGTGCAAAGCTTGCCTTAATGGCATGTGTGTATACACAACTATAGTATGAGCTTGGAAGTACGGCCTCATTCTTCTACTTGCTTCGATCAATGCCAGTGCTAACTTTTCTTGCCTTGGATATATGATCTCTGCTCCTCAGAAAGCCTTGCTTGTGTAATAGATTGGTTTTTGCACTCCATCCTCCACTCTTATCAACGCCGAGCTTACTGCATTTTCTGAGACTGTCAGATATAAGTATAGTCTTTCTCCCATCACTGGCCTAGACAATAATGGAGGTGCTCCCAGGTATTTCTTCAATTCATGAAAGGCCTTCTCGCATTCATCATTCCACTCAAAAGTATTTCAGAGTGTTTTAAATAATGGTAGACATTTGTCAGTTGCTCGTGATACAAATCTATTAAGTGTTGCAACTCGCCCTGTGAGACTCTGCACTTCCTTCTTCGTCGTCGGAGATCGCAGTCCCAATAGAGCTTTGATCTTGTCATGATTCGCCTCAATTCCTCATTGGTTGACAATATACCCGAGGAACATGCCTTCTCGTACTCCAAATATGCATTTGGTAGGGTTCAACTTCATTTGATGTTTATCAAGTTGATCAAAGGTCTGGCCTAAGTCAATTAGATGATCAACAGCTTTCTTTCTCTTCGTCAGCATATCGTCAACATAAACCTCCATGTTATGACTGATTTGCTCCGCAAACACCTTATTCATCAGCCGCTGATATGTCGCACCTGCATTTATAAGTCCAAAAGGCATAAGAATATAACAATAAGTTCCCCTTGGGGTAATAAAAGAGGTACTCTCCTGGTCCTCAGGCTTCATCTTAATCTGATTGTAACCAGAATAACCATCCATAAAACTCAGCAACTCGTTCCCCGAGGTAGCATCCACCAGTTGATCGATTCGGGGAAAAGGAAAATGATCCTTTGGACATGCCTTATTGAGATCGGTGAAGTCTACACACATCCTCCATTTATTATTTTTCTTCTTCACCATCACCACATTAGATAGCCAATCAGGATATTTGAAATCCTCAATAAAACAGGCTTTTTGGAGCTTGTCGACTTCTTCTTGTATAGATTGGTTCTTTTCAGGGCTAAACACTCTTCTTCTTTATTTTACTGGCTTGATTTCCTTATTCAAATTAAGCTCGTGATATAGGAAATTTGGGTCTATCCCTGGCATGTCTTCGTGGATCCATGCAAAAGTTTGTTTTCTTCTTTTTAGAAATGCTATCAGCTCGTGAAGCACCAATTTGAGTTGTTCGTTATGGATGCTCGTCGTCCAGAACAATATTTTCAGTAGGCTCCATGACCTGACCCTTAATGAGCTGAGACTCATCTCTTGGGTCTAAAGTCTCATCAACCTGATAAGTAATAGTCTTCCTTCTGGATTCTTCATGCTCTTCTTGCTCGGTAGATGAATAGTAACATTCTCGAGATACTTTTTGGTCGCCCTTCACCATTCCTACTCCAAAGTTAGTTGGGAATTTTAAACATTCATGTACTGTAGATGGTACTATCTCGAACTTTTTCAAACCTACCCTTCCCATGATGATATTGTAAGCTGATTGGACATTTTTATCCATCACGAAAAAGAGCACTCTTTCTGTTCGACAAGAAGGCCATGTACCGATGAACATATCCAACTTGATCGTCCCAAGTGAAAAAACTTTCTCTCCAGTAAAACCGAGGAGGGGCCGATGATATGGATCCAACTGGGATAGCTTTAGGTTCAAACTATCAAAACATGGGTAGAACATAATATCTGTCGAGCCATCATTATCCACCAATACTCGCGAAATCACTACTTCTTTCATCCTCATTTTGATCACCAATGGGTCATCATGAGGATATAGTACACCTGCGAGGTTATTCTTAGAGAAACCGATGACCAATTTTTCTTTGTTTACCTTCTTCGGGTGGTCATCTTCAGCTAGATTTATTCGCTGAATATATGAACAAGCTTGAGACTCATTAAGGTAAGCTTTCCTCTCTGCTGTAAGGTCTCCACCTCCTGCATCTCCTCCTGTAATAACATTACAATCAAATAATCCAAAATGAATTGAAAATACCTCACGTTCTGGATGTCTTGGTCTTTTGGGGAGATTGGGGTCGTCTTATGGATCATCTTCATGATCTCTTTTCTTGTCCTCTTTTGCTCGATGAGAAGATCTAGATCTCTCTCTCACTCGATCGTTGTTCTTTCCGTCGTTTCTGCGATCAACATACTTGGATAGCTTTCCTCGTCTGGTGAGTGCTTCAATTTCATTCTGAAGAGCTATGCAATTTTTAGTCATGTGACCATGGTCTTTATGGAACTCACAATATTTGGCCTTATTCCTCTTGTCAGGATCTATCTTTATTTTCTCTGGCCAGTTTAACTCCTCGTTGTTCTTGATTTTTTCCAAAACGTGGTTTATGTCTACCTTCAAAGGAGTATAGTTTCCAAATTTCCTCAACTGTTCCAATGCTTGCTTTGCTTTTGACTACTTGTTACCACCATTATTCTTCTACTCTTTCTTCTCAGCCTTATCACCCTCAATCTTGGTCTTTTTGGGATCTATATTCTTCTTCGCAACCATAGCTTCCTCGACGTTCATAATTTTGGCTGCCTTTGCCATTATCTTTGCCATGGTTGTGGGTGGATCTTTGGCTAGAGTGTAGTACAATTTAGTTGGCAACAATCCACTCATTAGAGAAGTAATTGCGGTCTTTTCTTCATAATCAATAACTTTGAGCTTCTCGTTATTGAAATGAGTAATATAATCCCTGGTACTCTCACCTGCTTTTTGTCTAACACTTAACAAGTGTGCTACTTGTTTAACAGGTTTTACTCCAAAATAGAAGTTTCCAATAAAGAGCTCGGCTAGTTGAAAGAAAGTTGTAATCTTTCCCCGAGGAAGATTGTTGTACCATATTTGAGCAGATCTGGTGAGAGTTCCTGAAAACACCCTGCATCGCATCTCGTCTTGAACTTCATAGATATCAGCAGCTGCTTGGTATTGTTCTATATGGAGAACAGGATCAGTTTTTTCATCATATTTTGGTGTTACTACTGGGGCTTTGAATTTTGACGGTGTGGGGAAATCTACAATTTCTTGTATGAATGGTGTTCCTCGGATAAAAGTCCTTTTTAAAGGATTCTTGGCTTTAACCATTTCCCCTAACCTATCTTCCAACCTTTGGATAGATCCCTTCAATGCATCATTTCCCTCCTCGGGTCTATTGGTCCGAGCAACTGATCGTGTTGAATTTACCTCTTGGGATCTTTCACGACGAGCAACTAGTCGGGATTGGGCAGACCCTTCCTTTAAATCAGAGGATCGTTGAGAGTTTCTCGACACCATCCTAGGGGACTTCTATTCCTCCTAGGACCCAAACGATCAAAGGGAGAGACTCTACTCAATCTTTCAAGAGCACTGGTCCTTTCTGGAGATAGAGTGATGTTTTGTTGAGTGTCTGTAGCTCGTACCGAGGAAGTCCTTCCAGGATGATAAGAAGGATCACTGGATCTCTCAGTACGATATGAATCGGTGCGTCTAGAATGAGATTCTTCAGGGAGTAACGTTCGTCTAGTTCGCGAAGAAGGCAATTGGGTATTTCTCTGAATGCTTCGTTGTCCTAAATGGATAGATACTCCACCCTGGACAGTTTGTATGAGTTACCGCATAGTTTCTTGCATGGCTGTTTGGCCTTGGGCTAGATTAGCCATTATTTCGGCCAGATCTTGGACATTTGGAGGAGTGGATGGATTTGGGGGAATCCCAGCATTTCGATTACTGGATTCTGGATGATCAGCCATTGGTGATGAATTGTTTTGGTGAAAAATGATAATTACAGTCGTTTCCCACAGACGGCGCCAATCTGTTGATGTAAAAAACTAGATTTGACCTAATTCTTTAATCACAGATAAAAATAACAAGACAAAAGATTTTTAAAGTGGTTCAACCTTGAAAGAATGGCCTACGTCCACTGTTTGTGTTATTACTGGCTGTTTGCAGAATTCTCGATAATGGGTTTACCAAGAAATTCCGAGTTCCCTGCTAATGAGGAGGTTACAATGTATTTATAGCCTTGAGGCGGTACAAATGAAAGAATAATACATAGTTGTCCAATAGGCGTGTGCGTCTGTGTGATAATAATGAGCATTTAATGCATAGTCATTATCTTAATTATCCGGATATGAATGCTCTGTACGAGATGCAGCTCGGACCACCTAAGTAGCTCGGTATACATGAGTTGCTTGGTACAATAGAGTTCCTCAGAGAACACTTGTTGCTCGGAGCGCCTGAGTTGGTCGGGGAGGTTGAGTTCCTCGGAGTCAAGGTGTTGTTCAAAAAATGTTTGCGAGTGCCATGTAGATTGACACGTGTCTCCACATAATTGGTCCACGTCAGCAGAATAAATTTGGTATCAACAATGCTTATTCATTTGAAGTGTCTTTTGCTTATTCTACAGATATATGATTTTTAATAATTGATTACTTTAAAATTACATATGTTCAGTGCTTATTCTACCTGGAGTTCTTTATCATATTTCTAAATTGAGTCGTATGCTTTTTGTGTGTCCGTATAAAATTGCGATGTAAACCATTATACACATGGTGTTTATCCTATATGTATTATATTACGATGTAAACCATTCATGGTACTTTAATTTCAAATCGTATAATTTGTGTTTCCCAAATTATCGTTGATATCAATTTCTTACATTCATTAATAAAGACCCTCTCCATTGTTGTTCAGGTATTACTATCAAGCTTGATTGGAGATATGGATGTTGGAGATTGATCTGCTCAAGGTAGTCCAGAATTTTTAACTAATTGCCTACTCATTAATGTTGAAAATATTTTTTTTTTAATAAAATGTGTCTGTTTGAAATAATAAGATTGATATTAGTTGTTCTTGAAAATGCAAACCATGGTTGTAAAATCTCTTCTACTATTTTCACACACCAATCTCAAAATGGGGATGTATATACACAAGAATCTGTTCTTCTAGACAATGTATGATATAAGCTATATATGAGAAGGAGCATACTGAAGTGGAAGGAGCATATACATAAGAAACTATTTACGATATTAGCTGTATATGGGGCTGTATATGGGGATGTATATACACAATAAACTATTGATGATATTAGCTGTGTACATATGAAGTGGAAGGAGCATGATATTAGCTGTGTACACGTGAAGTAGAAGGAACATGATATTAGTTCTGTACGCATGAAGGAGCATGAAGTAGACTTAGTTGTGTACATATGAAGTTGAAATATGCAGTTCTGCTTTGGGCGATTCTCAACATCGATATGCTCCTTCTCACATGAATTTATACTGACGTTTTTTCATACATTTTCAGGCCAGTTCTTTTTTTTCCTTTCTAATAAGATGTGTGCGTTTGCTAATGGTCAGTGAATCTGCAAATGTTGAAACATCTCGGGATTTAAGTGACGCACTACAAAACAAAACACAACACAAACACAAAAACAAGCAAACAATGTGTAGTTAGTTATCCCCTATCTTGGAAGTTCACTTGGGTAAATCTGAAATCTCTGTTGCAAAACTTTTCATGAATAAAAAACTTTGATATGTACTCACATAATATTTACATTGGAAACGACTTTGGATATTTTTCTATTTCAACCTCGGATGCAAGTGTTTCTCAACTTCCTAAATATATTCACCTCATGCCTTAGTATTAGTGTAAAATATGCTTATCTACCTTTCTGTATACACCAACTAAAGGTTGTTTCTTTTATACACCCATTACACTAAATATTTATGCTTATTTTGAAACATGCTCGAGACAAGTGCAACTAAAATTGGGAAATTTTAGAAGTTATCTTTCAAATTTCGAGGAAGTCTTGGAGGTTTATCCTCAAAATTGTGATACATTACAAGTGAGTTTATATGGGATATTTTAGTTCTTGCTGAGAAACTTTAAACTTTTTTTCAAGTTTGATAGTGACTAAAATTTACTTTTCTTTTATATAGGCAGGCTCATGGACAAATTTACATTCAGTTTGGCCAGACAATGAGGCTCTAGAGGGGGGAGTGTTTACAGTGGTTGAGGCAACTACTGTTGATATAAATGAGAACAATTTAGACTGCAGTTTTAACTTCGTTAGTGGTTTCACAATGTGGGAAGAGCCTGTTAAAAAAGGGAAAGATAAAAAAGGAGAATATTGTTGAAGATAGCCATGTTATAAGAGAGGTGGCTGAGGAGAGTGGAGGAGGGCAATGGACCACATCGCTGAAGCTCTCAGCACATCGTCCAGCCAAGAGAGTCCTAGCACAATGCCATTGCTAGCTCAAAATAATCAAAGTTTCATAGATATGCTAAAATCTGCTAAGAGTTCGCAAGAAGACGACGACGATGATGATGAAGAAGATAATTTTTTTATAAAAAAGTTATATTCTCCAACCACAAAGGTAATCATGCCTGATTCGACTTCATTATTTGCTTATAAAACTAGGCAATCATGTTATCTATTGTGGATATGAGATGTCTGTATGTGTTGAACAAATGAATACAATGGGACATGTGCGAAGTTTATGAAAATTGAATTTCTAAACAAAATTTAGGAATGCATATCTTTATCATCGTTTGATTTATAATGGGAGTAAAGTATCGTGTTTTTATCATCTGATTAAACCACCATGTGCAAACACTTTGTAAAATCATCAAGTTGACTGCTTTATAACGGGTGTGACTTTAGTTTGGTCATTATTTTGAAATAACATTTATAATGGCTATCGACATCGAGCCAATAAATATGTTTGGAAAATTCCACGTTTTAGTGAAAAAATATAATCCCTTACAAATTGTGGACCAAGATTATAATCGTGTAGATTAGTGTTCTTATTTGGTTTGGTGGGTAGTTGTTTTGGACTAAATTACAGCAGGTATAGATCTAACTTTGTTTTTTTTGAAAGGAGGTATATCCAAGCTCTAAAGGCATCTCCAAGATCTAAATGACATCAGGTATAGATCTAACTTTGCCTTTGTTAACTAAAATAAAGTCAAACCAAAACTCCTCATGAAGTCATATGTAACATGGGCGCAAGTGTTACTTAGAGTCATTTGCGTGTTTTACGTTGACTATGGGAATCAAGAAGTGGTTACTTACAGTCATTTGCTCCCTCTTGACCCTTTTGTGTCCTCGGCACTAGGCCCGATATATTGATGTTTGCATACATTGTCTTTCGAGTAATAATTTACGGTGGATTCTGGTGTTGGGTCAATTTATTGATGTTGTTTTTAGAAAATATTGATTCGTCGTTCCATGGTTCAACACACGTTTTGGTCTACGACGAGATACCTGTTTTGTATTGGTATTGGGTTTAGTTTTAGGCAAGACGAAATGATACATGTTTTAGAGATATGAAATTGAAAAAAAATAAAAGTTACATATTTTTCACAATTGAGTGCAATGTTCTGATAGTCAAGGCCAATATCAATTTTTTTGCCATCTTCTCACAAGACATCAAATTACGACATAGTGACATACACATATTTTGGCCTATTTTCTATTTGTATCTGATTCTTTCTTCTTTGCCTTTGACCTTACTTACATATTTTGAATCAGAGACATGGCTGAGACTAAGCTGTTGAGATTGAAGAAAAAAGCAATTGAAGCACTGCCAGATCATTGTAAAGCAGCAGCATTGGTCCCAGATCTAGCGCCATTTCCAGCAAATCGATTTAAGTTAAAGCACATATTCAAACTGTACAATTGTCAAACATTATTGGAACTATTATTTTTGTGAATTATTTTTGGTCTCTTTGAATATTGTTGGAAGTGTTGTTGTCCCTTAAGGGTGGATAGTCCAATAAACAAAGGAGACTATGTCCATTTTTAAAAAAAAATGACATTTTGTTTATTTGAAGTACAATGTGAATTCGGCTGATGAATATTGTATATTTCATGAATTGTATTGAATTGATGATTTTGTTTGTATGATGTTTAAATTTGTGTTTGATGGCTATGATGTTTATGCGAGGTCCAAGATGGACTATTAGTATCTTTATTGTGGACTATTTTGAGATTTGAACAGGGTGTATAGTCCTATAAATAAAGGAAAATTTGCCTAAATTTTCTAAATTGTTTTCACATTTATGTTGTAAAAAATTAATGTAAATTGTTTACATATTTGTATACTTTAGACTGCACTATGTTTTGTTGGGGAATGAAATTTTTGCCGCTTCGCAATTGTGTACTTAGAATTTTTTTGCCGTTTTGTGATTACGTATCTTGGATATTTTTCGTCGTGCCTTCAGGCACGGGTATATACTAGTATATATATATATTATGTGCTCAATAAATATTAGTGTAGATATTTTTATAAATACATACCCCTCTAGTGCAATCATAGGAGGTTGAGCGATGTGGTTGAATCCCCTGGCTTGAGGAGTAGGAAAGTATAATCCCCAAGTCATATCGTCTATTATATTATATTGTGATCTTTTTTCAAGGTGAGAAGTTTGGGGTATGATCCGATCTCACAACCAGAGAAATATGACTGCCTTCGCTACGTTATTTTTGTCTTTCTGATTCGGTGAGCTAACCGTCTCGAGATATCCGGGAGGATTGAGAATACCCGGGGTGATTGCATTTTAGAGAAAACATCCGGTGAGTCCTTACTCAGGAGGATGAATATATATATATATAGACATAGTTTTGCATATGTCACAGGGTAGAAAATTATATACGGGCGAAATACATGAAGTGCTATTCCATGAATTATATATAACTGGTGAGACTGTTATATAGTTATTTAAAAGGATTAATTAAATAATGTGAGAAATAACTTATAAATCATAAATAAAATTACTCGGGATAGAGTAAGGCGCCAGGAAGCGTTTATAATAAGGCTATTTAGATGAGATAATATAGCTAGGGGTTATAAGAGACAACGATAGGTGTGCACAATAGTTGGGGGGTGAGCATTATCTCAAGTGAGTGTGACACTAGCTTAAATATGAAAAGCATTCATGCATTCTAATTACTGTAAACTTAATCACTTGCTAAATATTTTCAAAATGTTTTGGGTCCTAACCCTTACTGCAAATATTTTTAAAAACCTTTTTGGTGTTCAGACACTGGGACGCCATATTTGAGATTTTATTCCAGGGATACGCAGTTGCGGCATATGTAGATGCATGCAGGAGTTGGATTAGATGCATCATTTCTTCATTCCTATATTAGGGATATCATTTCAATTATAGTTCCTCTTATAGGGCGTGTTGCCCATTTACTTTCAGATTCCGTTTTGGATTATTTATTTATTGTTGTATCATTATGTTTGATTTGGATTTATAGACGATGGTTAATTTAACCTGTTTTTGAGTTATTTATTCGGCATTATTTTCAGAATCAGTGCTGGTGTGCATGGATTTATTATTTTATTCCGCTTGCATATTATCTGTTTAATGAAAGATAAAATTTGGCACCAATTTAATTAATTAATTAGGTGGTTAGTAATTAATATGGTCTTCGACAGCGATGCTAAGAATGAACCAAATGAAAATCGTGTTTTAATTTAATAAAGGACTGATCGACCGATATTTAATTAAGCGGGGTGTCACTGTACATCCATACGAGATGATGATCTGACTATTACTTGCATATGTGTGCCTCACCTTATCAACCATCCACCAATGTGTGACATTCCATAAAATCCTTAATAGGTTGATCAATTCTAATAAAAATAATACTGGAATCTAGAATAGTTGAATACTGTGGCCATCCCTCCCCGAGTTTTTTCTTCTCCTTTTCCATCTCGAGGGTTGGAGAGAGAGAGAGAGAGAGGTCTCGCGCCCTTTCTATGAACGTTTTGGCCGTCGTCAATATGGGGTGATGCCAAGAGATAGAGTCGCCAGCTTAACTGATCCGAGGTTCAAGGGCTAAGTTACGAAATGGGAAGGTGTTAGGCACCCATCCTGTCCTTTCGATCTCTCATGGGATTATGCTACTATTTTCCTTAATTTCTCTATGAAGTGTGTGTTCGTGTATATATAAGTGGGGATTGAAATCTCTCAACTCAAATTATGGAAAAGACAGAGCGATTCATCTATAGGAACGTTCCCAAAATAATAATTAAAAATATGATGTGTGCTTATCAAGATATTGATCGTTATAATGAAATGATAATATATGTTAGATAAGATGCAAATATGAATCACAAGTATGATACATATGAATATTACATGGATAAATATGAAAAAAACTGAAAAATAGGAAAATAGGACTCGAGTCTTAGGTCTTAGCCTGAGATGCTAACGTAGCCTATAAAGGCATCAAAGTCCACGTATTTCTCATGCGACACGAGGGTGGGGTTTATCCCATAAATTCGAATGGGGATTTTATTATATGTATGTGTAAGATAAAGATGTTTTCAGTTTTGAGAAAATGTGATGAAAAATTCCGTTGGATTTTATAGGTATAACCCTCTTTTTCTTGTTTTGGATTTTTTATAGAAATACTACAGAGTAACAGAAGTTGTTCGTCCAGGAACCTACAGGATTGAAACCTTGGAGGGGGGAGAATTTAAGAATGCATGGAATGCAGAACATCTACGCAAGTATTATCAGTAGTTGGGATTCCTATGTAAATGAAGTTTTCTTCAGTATGAATAAAGTGTTGAAATTTTTATCCAATTCTCTCCTTTTGATGATATTTTTTCGAAGTATTAGTGCTACCCATTACGCATAAAGTTCAGAATAAAAATCCACCAACTACGATTAGCCGGTAAAATAAACCCCCCCAACTACGGTTGGTCGGTCCACCAACTACGGCTGGTCGGTAAAATAAAACCCCCCAACTACGGTTGGTCGGTAAAATAAAACCCCCAACTACGATTGGTCGGTCCACCAACTACGTTTGCTCGGTAAAATAAAACCCCCCAACTACGGTTGGTCAGTCCACCAACTACGATTGGTCGGTAAAATAAAACCCCCCCACTACGGTTGGTCGGTCCACCAACTACGGTTGGTCGATAAAATAAAAACCCCCAACTACAGTTGGTCGGTCCACCAACTACGGTTGGTCGTTAAAATAAAACCCCCCAACTACGGTTGGTCGGTCCACCAACTACGGTTGGTCGGTAGAATAAAATCCCCCAACTACGGTTGGTCATTGGTCGGTCCACCAACTACGGTTGGTTGGTAAAATAAAACCCCCCAACTACGGTTGGTCGGTAAAATAAAACCCCCCAACTACGATTGGTCGGTCCACCAACTACGGTTGGTCGGTAAAATAAAATCCCCCAACTACGGTTGGTCGGTCCACCAACTACGATTGGTCGGTAAAATAAAATCCCCCATCTACGGTTGGTCAGTCCACCAACTATGTTTGGTCGGTAAAATAAAATCCACCAACTACGGTTGGTCGGGAATAAAAATCCACCAACTTCGGTTGGTCGGAAACAATTGTTTAAGCAATATCATGGGATAGAAGTCGTTTCGTGGCTTATAATTAAAAAGTGATTAGTCACAATAATCAAAAAATAAAACAAAATTTCTTTACTTATGGCATATCAAATTACCACCAACTCTAAGTTGGTCGGGAAACAAAATATCACCAACTCCGGTTGATTGTCAAATAATTATCACAAACTCAGAATGGTCAAACAATAAATTTTCACCAACTCCAGTTGGTCGGCAATTTAAAATAACACAGTAAATTTTTGTTTTCTTACAAGATATACATACACATTCATCAGAGAATAAAATAGATATTTTATAAAGTAATGACAAAAGACAAATGATGTGAGAAATGTATTTCATTACCAAAACTTTTCATTCAAATCGAGAAGGATTACATATGCTGTGAAAAGTAGAAATCATTACATAAAAATCCTATTCTATTGGCTTTTTCCCTTCTGCCTTTGAAGTAGGCTCTACTCTAGCAGGAGGATCATCTAAGGCGAAAGGAGAATTTATGAAGTTCAGATCTCTAAGCATCCTGACATTCATTACTAATGGCCGATCAAGTAAGTGCTCCAGGTGAGATATCTCAAAATTAGAATGAAGACTGTAGTCTCCAAGATACTTTGAGATCAGGCACTGAGGAATTGCTCGAGCAGGAATCTAACTCATATCAAGATTAAATGGAGGCACTGGAAAATCAAGTAACCCAGGATCATAATAGTCCCACAAATAGTGACCTTGTTCAAATTGTAGCACACCCAGGGCATTCAGCCATCCTTGCTTGTACTCCTCGTTGTTTGACTGCTGGATTCGGTCATAAAGGTGGTAGAGGGCTTTATTGTAACCAGCCATCCAAAACTCTTTGGGCTGTTTGTGAAACTGGTAGGTTAACCTCTCCAATTGCTCATGGAGGTTCTTCATTAAAAGTTCTTTATTATCCAAGGCAGAATTTTGTGTGGAAAGCTGCTAGTTGAGGTTTAGAATCTTCTTGGACATCTTTGACAAAGCCTAATTCTTCGCCACCAACTGGAATGATTGATTCTCCAAAGATGCTTGAGTTCTTGCCTCTTCAATAGTAACCCGAGCAACCCTTGCTCGTCTTTGAGAAGCTCTTGCTCATCCACGAGCAGAAGTAGAGGGACCAGTCCTCTTTAAAGTTTCCAATTCATCTCTCAAGTTGGCATTCTCCACCTCCAAAAAAGAGAAACCTTCATCATTAACAGGGACAATGGCTCCCAAAAAAGACGCTACCGATTTTAATTGGAATATATCTTCTTGCAAAACATTATTTTCCTGCTCCAGCAGCTTCGGGATTTGCCTATGCTCATCGACCTCAACCCTTAGAATTTTCTCTTTCTTCTCGAAAGCAACAATGAACTTATCATATCCTTTGTCAGCATTTACTTGCTGATATTTTTTCTCGTACCCCTGATGCAAAAGAGCAAAAGATTCCTTGTTGTTATTTAAGTTCCTCGATGATACCCCGGAGATCTTCAATCATCTCATAATATGCCACATTGTTGGCAACTGTACGATCGAGCAAGCAGTTCAAATATTGATAGGCTTCGACTGCTCATTCCGAAGTGTCTGGACCAAGGATGTCGATGATTTGAGCTTCATTCAAGTCAGTATGGCCAACCCTGAAGTAGTCATTGTATTTTTTCATCAGTTCAGTATCGTGGGCTGACAAGAGATCCATTCTAGCCATAAACTAGTAAAGAAAAGAGACAGAAAAAATTAATAAGAATGCAGATAGAGCAAGAAGAAGAATAAGTTAAGATAGACAACCAAAAGCTTGAATTTTCATTTCATCATAAACGAAAATATAAAAGTTGAGGTTGCATACAATAAAATAACAAAATAAACACCCAACTACTCTACACCTTCTCTTTATTTACTATAACTTCCTCATGAGGTTTCGAGGAAGAGGTTGGTTGCTCGGTGGGCATGAGTAGTTGCTCGATAGGAGTAATAGTTAGTTGAGGCTGCTCAAAGCGAAGTTCAACAGTAGGGACCTGATCTCCAACTATCATTGAAGACCCTTCTGAAGCAGCTTCATCTTCTTCTTCTTCTCCAGGAGAGGGAGGAGGACCATGAACATGTCGCTGGAATAAGTCTGAAGTCTCAATGACCTTTAGCTCCAGTAGAGCTGCAACCCATCCATCTCTGAAGTATTTAACACTAGAAAGCTCCATCTGGGAAGACATGGCAGCTAGACCTTTGTTCCATCCCTTGTCCCAGCCAGCGCTGAAGGACTTTTTAACTGCAGTTTTTCTCTTTGCCTTTTCTGAGGAAATCTTCTCAGTATGAAGTTCCTCGACAGCTTTCATTTTTCCTTCTATCTCCTGCCTCTGACGATCAACGTCACTAAGTCTAACAATTTCCTCTTCAGCTTTCTTAAGCTTGTTTTCAAGCTCTTCAGTGTTCTTGAGCTTTTCCTCAAGCTCATTAATTTTCTTCTCAAATTCTTTCATTTTACTCTCCAACTCTTGGGAGGCCTCCATAGCTCGGTCTTTTTCTTACTCGATGGACTTGAGTTGTTTCTCCCAAATCCCCTTATCTTCTTCATATTTCTGACGAGAGTCCTTTAAGGACTGAGTCAATCCATTAAAAGCTTCCTATATACCTCCCGAGGAGCTTGAAGCTTTGATAGCCGCATTCTTCTTTCGAATGGTGACATAACATTGAAAAATGAAAGTTTAGATTAGTAATACTTACTGAGGCAATATGTTGAGCTGCCAAGGTAGTGACTCTATCATGAGAAAGACTATCTTCAATACCTCGGATCTCTGGGATAATCTAAGACTTCACTGAGCTCATGGCAGAGCTCGGAGCAACAAAAGTGGGAATACCACTTCTAGCAGTTAAAGGCTGAGAGATAGATTCAGTCGGTTTATCCGAGGAACTTTTCTTCAACTTCCTCGTAGGAGCAGGAACATTCTCAACCAAGGATGTCGTCTTGGTCGGTGATATAACGATAACCTCCCTTGGAGGAGAAATAGCAACAACCTTGCTCGGAGCCACTGGGGGCTTCTCAACAACCTTCTTAGCAGCAATTAGAGGGGGTGCATCAATTTTTCTTGTCCCTTCCTCTGGGACATCCTGCTTTTTTTTCTTGGCTTCTTTGTTGGCAGAGTTCGATTTGTCAAAGAAGGCAGGAGCTCGTATTCTCTTCATTCTAGTACTGAGGGGAATATGTGATTCAGGGTAAGAACTCTCAGAAGCTGGTAATGGGTCGATGTCACCCACCACTGGACGAGCAGTAAAGGATGAAGTATAGCTTTTGTACTACAACAAATAAGAAGCTAATCTAATGTGTTCGTCAGTAATAGTTTGGTGCAAACTCCAGATAAGTTTCAAGTGTCTCAAATTGACATCAGTTTCTTTGGGGGATTTTCTTTTGTTGTCAACTGCAAATAAACAAAAAATTAAAATGTCAATGACGCATTTTATCAAACACAAAGAAAACATAATTTCAAAAATAAAATAAAAACAACCTATCCCATTGCCATAAGGGGGACACTTAGGACCCTGATATACATCATCTCCATTTAAGGGAGCATGTTGCCAATTTTTCATAACAACTCCATGCTTGAAGTAATCCCTGTTGGCATCTGGGAGATTGACAACTAAAGCCCTATTTAAAAACCTAGTTTTTAAGTAAAAAGTACTATCACTAACGACCCATCTGTAACAGAACATTATCTCTGGAATCCCTAAACGGGTTCCATGAATCTGATTTAACCTATGGACTCCATTAACTATTCTCCAGGTATTGGGAGCTATTTTTGTAGGTACAACGTCAAAATATTGATAGAATTCCAAAAATAGGGGATTTGGAGGAAAAGAAGAGTCACATTCGGCCACAAAGAGACTGGGGAACCAATGTCCCTCAGCCAAAGAAAATAGTCTGAAGGTTCAGAAAGTTCTTCCAACGTGACCTATGAAGGAATAGAAAAATCAGAGCGAAATTTATCAAGCAACTCAACAAGGTAAACCATGATGAACAAAGAAAATAAAAGAGAAGGAAGAAGATCTTACAGAAAAAGGCTGGATCAGTTGACAACGAACAATGGAAGAAATGAACACACACGATAGAGAAGAAGTAAAGAAGTTCTAACATGCAGATTTGAAACTAGTAAAAGACGATTGAATTTTTTGAAGCGTTTAAATACTTTACCTCGGGAATAGAGAAAAATAATGATTACCAGGATGGACGATTGCGTATTCGACGGCTAAAAAAAAGAAAAGGGCACGAAAAATGAAGCGGTTATGGAAATTAAAAATATACATAAAGACTGATACTGTGCATTTATAAAGGAGTTGTATACAACGAATGCTTTCCTAGAAACCATACAAATCGAAAATCTAAGCAGCAGAATGTTCCATAATTTTCTTCAAACATCAAACTACAAAATATTGGGGGCTTCTGTTGATACCACATTTATTCTGCTGACGTGGACTAATTATGTGGAGACACGTATCAATCTACATGGCACTCGCAAATATTTTTTGAACAACACCTTGACTCCGAGGAACTCAACCTCCCCGACCAACTCAGGTGCTCCGAGCAACAAGTGTTCTCTGAGGAACTCTATTGTACCGAGCAACTCATGTATACCGAGCTACTTATGCGGTCTGAGCAGCTTAGGCGGTCCGAGCTGCATCTCGTACAGAGCATTCTTATTCGGATAATTAAGATGATGACTACGCATTAAATGCTCATTATTATCACACAGACGCACACGCCTATTGGATAGCTATGTATTATTCTTTCATTTGTACCGCCTCAAGGATGTAAATACATTGTAACCTCCCCATTAGCAGGGGACTCGGAATTTCTTGGTAAACCCATTATCGAGAATTCTGCAAACAGTCAGCAATAACACAAACAGTGGACGTAGGCCATTCTTTCAAGGCTGAACCACTTTAAAAATCTTTTGTCTTGTTATTTTTATCTGTGATTAAAGAATTAGGTCAAATCTAGTTTTTTACATCAACAAGCATATTTACTAATTAAGTCATTTAATATGCATATATCAGTAGAAAATAACATGATTGGTAAAAAATAACATGATCGCTTCACTTTGAACATATCACATGATTGGCTGAAATCAGAAGAAGGATCAGGGAATTTTTAAAATGGGGGTCGGAGAAATTAAATCCATGTGTAGTCAACGGAGAATTTTTAAAATAGGGGCTGCTTTCAAAATAGGAACTACTATGGATCTTATTTATTCTCATAATCAAGAAAGACGATTGAAAATTACACTGAAATACACACAATTCATCCGCAAAACGTGACCTGGTCACATCCGCAAATATGGAAACTTTAAGAAATCAAAAATCTTTGTAGAAGAATCAGCAAATTGTTCGGGTCGCTGGTTTGGGGGATAAAAATGATTTGTCAAAAAATAAAAAAAGTGTAATATATTTGAATAGTAAATGTTCAACTAAACATGTATTCCTCAACTAAACATATATTCCTCAATTAAACATGTCAAGTGTGTCAGATGGTCAAATTGTTTACTCAAAGAAATCATACAGCGTTAAATTTGGGGTTCAAATGTCACAGCGTGTACCTGATCGAAATAGGGGCTCAAAGTCTGTACCAAATGTCACGGTGTGTACCTGATCTACTTCTATAAAAGCTTTCACTATTACACTTGAGAACACATTTCTGTACAACATTTTCTCCTCGATTGTGTACAGCATTTTGAAGCAACTTGTAATGGCATGTTGTATTTTAATTGAGCTGAAATTGGAAAGCATTCCGAGTGAAATATATGCATCATAAGGGCATGACCAACATCACTGCTATAAATATAAAAAGCTACAAACTGAAACAAAAAAATACCTTTGATCTTCTTCACCCTCGATGTTGCAAAAACTTGTGTGATATCTTTATCCACTGCAAGCATTGTTGCTATTAAGTACTAATGTACGCGTATAATGAAGCGATAAACAACTCCTATTAAGCGCTACTGTTCATATCTATTGTTCATATCAAATTGATATACCAAATTAATATCAAATTAGATTTCCAACTATTCATATCAACTATTCATATGAGTTTATATCAGTCCATCAGTTCATATCTGTTCATATACCAAATTACCTATATAACTTCATATAAGTAAATTATTGCAAAGTAGTGAATTTTGGCAACTAAAAACTGAATTATGGTGGATAATTCCAATCCCAGAATCATGTTTACAGTAAATAAATTATAAAAAGCACATTCACATCTAATCTGGCCAACAATTTGATAAAGAAGAGATGGTTGAACGTACATCAATAATTTGATTATAACAGAACTTATGGATATACAATGTTACTAGTTTAACTCCCTTCATCGGTGGGAAGCAGGCTAGATATACGGTTAGCACTCGTGCAACGTGATAATGCAACATACAATTGTCCATGACTGAAGACCGGAGTGCGCAAGTCAATCCCAACATACTTGACAGACTGGCCTTGCGATTTGTTCATTGTCATGGCATAGGCTAACTTGATTGGAAATTGACGGCGAGTCATCTTAATTGGCATTTCAGCAGATGAAGGTGTTAAAGAGATTCTAGGAATGAAAACTAATGTGCCAAATTTTTCACCAGTAAGGATTTACGCCTGAATAACATGCTCGGAACATTTTGTAACTATCAAGCAGGTGCCATTACAGAGGCCATCTTTCGGGGCAATATTTCGTAGCAACATTATTGGGCTTCCAACTTTCAAGTCCAATTTAAATAGCGGTAACCCCAATGGGTTAAGGGCATTTAGAAACTCATTTGGGAACTGGTTACTTATGATGGTATTAGTTTCATTGGGGCACAATTTATCGGTAACAAAGTATGTAACTGTTTCAATGGGGAAAATATTAGGCGCGGCTGTATTTATGGCATTCACATCGTCATTGCGAGCCAAACGAATTGTTATTTCATTGAGTAAGGTAGAGGTAACAGTTCCCTCCACGTGAAACAACGGGTATACAACCCTCATTAAATCCTCAACGCTTTTATAATGGCGTAGTGTCGAGGGCATAAGCACGGTTTCCTCTGGGCTAGTCCCAATCTGGAGAAAAAAGGAAGTAAGTAAATAATATATATATATATATATATATATATATATATATATATATATATATCTTGTATGTAAACAACAGTGTCAAAATGATTATACCTTGGTCAAGAAGTTTGAAAATTGCAAAGTTTCAACTTCCGTATTATTGAGGCGCATGTTGGAGTTTAAGGTCAAAACATGTATATCTTTCCATAGCACGGACCGCCTTAAAGAGGCAGCAACAATTTCCTCTCGAACAGATTTAGGGATTACGGGCAATATTTGACGAAAATCACCACCGAGCACCACTGTGATTCCCCCGAAGGGTCTTTTATTATTACATATATCTTGTAATGACCAATCAACTGCCTCAACACAGAAACGATGTTGCATTGGCACTTCATCCCAGATTATGAGCTTTGCTAGTTTGAACAAATCTACTTGAATAGACTGCTTTGCAAACCCACAATTAGAATTTTCAAGGATGTCGAGAGGAATAGAAAACGTCAAATGAGCAGTTCGACCGCCGACCAATAATAAGGAAGCAATACCATAAGAGGCAACAGTAATCACTATATATCCGAGACCACGACAAACTGTAGAAATTGTGTTATACAAAAAAGTCTTCCCCATTCCGGCCCCACCATTCAAAAAGAAAGTTGTTCCATTATCCTCAAACACAGAATTAGTTATTTCTGCAAAAGCAATTTGTTGCCCTAGATTAAGACGATCAACGTTAGCTTGCACAATTGAGTGGTTTGTATCAACTTGAAGTTGACGATGCTCCCATATTAGTCGATTTTCTCCAGAGGTACTCCAATTTCTGATAGGGAGTGGCATCGGAGGGAAGTCAGACAAACTCTTGCCTGACTCCTGTAGCAATTCGTTGAGCAGATACAAACCGTAGTCTTTTACTTCCGATTCTGTTGGACATGGAATAGCGAATAAGCTACGTAGCTTGTGCGCTAGCTCGTCACATATATCCAATGCAAACTGATCCCATAGCAAACCCGAATTTAAAGGGAAACACTGGGTGAGTAAAACGCAAAATAGTCATCGGAGTTGATAACCTGTCTGCATTACCGCCGCCTCTTGTAAACATTGCACCCATTTGTCATCATCTTCTAAAATCCCCATAGCCACACACGCGGACTTGAAAGAATCATGTATGACATTGTTGACAGTCCGTAAGCACTCAAAAGAATGCGGCCCTTTAACAACTGTTAGCAGTAGTCATAAATAAAATCTTTCTCCCGGGTTTGGGCTGGCATTGTACATCCTACCAATTACAAAACCCCCATTTTCTGATCTGGGAGTCCAAGTCTTTGAATTCTTGTTCCAAACATAGTGTTGGGGAAACTCTTGATAAGTATAAGCACGTGCATCTTCATTCGCTACACAATATGTGAAAAATGTTGTTAAAGAACTTTATTAAACCGAAGCCCTGCGCACAATTTCATCCATTGACTCACTTGGATTGAAAAGAACATGATGCATACCCGGAAGGTGAAGTTCCAATCGCGTAACATAAGGTTTCTCTTAATGCATTGGATTACCCAATATCCTCCAAACAGCTTCAGGTGGGCCTATATACCTAGCGTCTAAGTATTCTTGGATCTCATCTGCACCTCCTAAGACCATAGTTATGCGATCGTATCCCTTGTAAATGTATTATTGTATGTACTTGACGTATCGGAGCCCAACACAAACTTTAACATTGATGTGGTAATTGAACATCCGGCTAAGATGTGGATTATATGGAACGACATCTCGATTATCAACTTTTTTCCCATTTACAAGAGTAAACACCCGACCATCATTGCGACGCCGATAAATTGGATACCCATCCTTATCCATAGTGGTGGACTCCGTAAAATCCCTAGGATATTTCTTCGTACATCTACCATTTTCCATGTAGGGAGCTTGAGGAGACTGTGAACCGCACGGTCCATGAACCATATAACCCAAAATAGTTTCAAAAAGTGCCGGATCATTGTCTAAGATCGTAAATTCAGCACATACTATATTATTGACCTGGACAGGTGTTTTAATCCTGCTCGAACCATCAAGAAATAATAAAGCATGCATGTGAGGTAAATCTCACTTTTGAAATTCAATTGTGAAGACGTGCGCCACTTTTCTGCCAAATACATGTTTATTCTCAATCTCCTTCATGAGTGCCTTCTGTTTAAGTTCAAACACACGTGTAACCAACTCGGGACGAAGCAAGGCATTCTGATGAGGCATTAATTCCATTGTAATTTCTGGCCAATTTGGATTTGCAGTCATGGTGAGAAAAACATCGGGATGTTGGTTGAAACGTGTGATGGCCATCGAATCTTGATAAATCTCAAACATATGTCTCGTACTACCAGTGAAAGACGATGGCAGAATTATCCATTTACCAATCTGATCTGGTTGTAACCCATTCGACATACTATCACTAAGATCTTTGTATAACTCCGATCGAAATTTTCCTTGATTAAGTCTGTAAGAAGTTAGACGATTTTGCTCGGTAGAAGCCCATGCATCAACAATGAACTCCTGGAACAATTTACCCCCTCTAAAGAGGGTGGAGTACTCGGAAGTATGTTGAAACAAACGATAACCAAAATAATTCAATTGAGTTAAACACTTAGTCTGTTCAATCGAATGTTTCACATCCCATAACTTCATCTCTGAGTGCCAACCAAGTTCTCGGTAAGGGAACAAAATGCAAAGGTAAATACGCAGGGTGACACTCGTTAATCTGCATTAATTGATTACCTCCTTTGAGCCGAACAATAATATCTCGCATACCACTGACGTTGGAGCCATCCCCTGGTAAAATAATAGCAATTTCATCGGATGATGGCAAATTATACGTGCGATGGTCCTTTGCACAACTATAATGAAGGTAAGCAGGTAAGTCATGACCCATCCTATTTGAGTGATCCAAAATAGCATATGCCTCATGATATTTGGTTGTTAATGCATTAGTCTCCAACAAAGATTGTTGTAGTGTATTAAGGACATCCCTTTTCAAATGAGGATTCTGGTGGCGAATATCTAAAGCTACATCTGGATCGTAAATGTAAAATTGAGCGTAAGTTGCATCATGTTCGTGACCAACATCGGGTAATAAGGATCCAATACAATGACGAAGCTCGTGGTGAATCGTATAACTTGATGGACCCCTGCCATGGGGGACCTGGTCATCCATCTGGACACCCAAACTCGTAAATGCATTGGCGGCATTATACTCTCTTGTATAAGTACGAAAAGATCTAGACCGATCATCATCACCCTCAAATAGAAGCTTAATTTCAGGCGGGGGTTCAATGAGGGAAGGTAAACAAATTTGGCTCTGCCAACAACATTTCCCAAACGACGATCTTATCTTTGAGGATCCCGACAACCTTTCATCCATCAAGTGTAATGCACTACAGCTAGGGCATATTACATTATAGGTCCCAAATCATGTCTTCCCGACGCATCATATGCATGACCTCGTGCCCTGTTACTGGGTTCATTTCGAAAGGATGGTCTCCCTGACCTGAAATGGAGGAAAAGAGTATTTGTTAAACATAGTGTAAAAGATGCATAAAATAACCAAATATTGAAATAAAGAAGTGAGTAGGTAAATGTACCTAAATGTCGATGCTATATTATTTCCCAATGGGGGAGTGGTATCTAGATTCCACATTTCTTGTTGCACAACTCTCGGAGACGAAGTTACATCCACCGTTACGATGTTACAATCGAAATCTAAGTTCAGATTACGCAGTTGATCCAAAGAGGCAAATTGAACCGGGTCATTAGAATGTTGTTATGGGGGTGAGATGCGGGTGATATCCGTAAGTATGGGGGTGAGATTACGTATAGGGCAACATTGCGGTTTAGGGGTGCTCAGCAACGGAGAAGTTTCCGGATGGGAAACACGGGCGGCATTCTGAGATCGTTCTCGTTCACGTAGGCGTCTCTGACCCAAGATACGGGCGGAAGTAGGTGGAATTTCCTACTACGTTCTAGATAGTTAGTAAATGAAGACGAAAGATAATGAAAGTAGAATAATAATAAATATGGAAATGAAAGAAATGTCACACCGTAGGCACATTTAAGGTGGATGTGTGTCTTTCGACGTGTGAAGTTTAACATACCTGCGGATAGAAAGAATAAAAAATGAAAACTCAAAATTACAGTCGTTATATGGTTTAAAAATGAAATTAAGTATAAATAAAAAAAATCGCACCGAGTGAAGGTTACCCATACGAATGTTTGATATGGGGGTCTGGTTTCACAGAGGGACATATAGAAGTGTAGGTGTGCTTAGAAACGAAGAAGTTGTATCGACGCGACTTGATGTAGGTCGGGAAACACTCGCTTCATTTTGTGGCCCTTCTCGTTCACGACGGCGTCTTTGACCCAATATGCTGGCAGAATATTCCTGCTAATTTATAGATAGTTAGGAAATTAAGACTAAATATAATCAAAATTATATGGTGTGAAAATTGAATTTAATTACAGAAGAAAGGAGAACCGAACCGAGTAAGGGGGCATTCTCTTTCCCTTTCCCCTTTCCATTATCCAGAAATTGCTCTGCGTGTTTTCTCTTATAAAAATACAATATATCTATTAATAAAGTAGACTGCGTAGTTGTGTAAGGAAAAAAAATTTGAAGTTACCTCTGTACGAATGATGTCCAGTTCAGATACATCACGGATCACAACACCAGTGTTTCTGCTACGGAAGCGTTCGAACTGTTGAGAAAGGGTTATCTAATTCATGTCCACTTAATGCTAATAGACTACAAAATAATAAAATATAACATGTGATAAAGTTAGTAAGAACTTAAATAGCAGTGTAATCTATTAAATAGCAATGTAATCTATTAAACTAACCTTGTAAATAGTAGCTTGAAATAAATCAAAATCTAACCAATGGTAATAGCCAACATATAAATCAAGCCCACTGCACCTAAAAATAAATAAAAATCCAAATGGGTAATTCGAAAAAAATAACTAAAGTGCTCATTTGACCCCTAATAACTAAAGTGCTCATTTGCCGACACTATCAAGCATGATATTATTACATTGAATAACTAAAATCCACAAAAAGTAATGAGAAAACAATGAAGATAAGGTAGATATGAACTGGAAAAAATTAGGTTATTCCTAAAAAATAATAAATAACTAAAACATTAGAAATGGTTGCCGACATTATCAAACATGGTATTATTACAATAAATAACTGAAATCCTCAAAAACTAATGAGAAAACAATGAAGATAAGCTAGATATGAAGTGAAAAAAATTACCCACGTCATCTGTGGTTCTCTTTGCTTGGAATCCATCATAAATGGTTGTAAAAATTCCCAACACCTGAAATCCTAATACAAATACCATATTAGCTAAACCAAAATACCAAAATACACAGAGTCGGTTTCGTACAGAGATCAAAATACCTAATGTGAAAGCCAAAATACCAAATGAAAACTCACCAACCGGAGGTTTGAGATCAAAATGAAAGCCACTAGAAGAGGTTTGAGAGGATGTAAATGGGATAGAGCATGGATGCTTTGGAGAGACAAAGTGAGTGAGTGGAAGATGGGACGTACGGGAGACTCGAGGCAGACATGTTGTCTCCGATTTTGAAAGATGGCCGGGACTCCAATTTTGCCACATCACAATGTTAAAAGTGTGACATGTCTCAACCTTAGACCATTAGATCATCTCAAAAAATTCGATCCCAACCGTTAATTCGTTAGTACTATTCAAACACCCCTCTCTCTTATTTTATATATATATATATATATATATATATGAAGAGAGAGAGAGAGGCAGACTCCTGTGCACACTAAGTTTGCACATGTGCTGGTGCACACCAATTTTTATAAAATATTAAAAAAATATTTATGAGTTGATTTTTTTATTTGATATTTAAACATTTCAACGGACCCATATAAAAAAATAGCTCAAAAAAACTTTTTTTACTATTTTTCAAATATTGGTCAAACTTTTGCACCTTTTAAAGTGCTTAAAAATAACGAAAGTTTGACCGATTTTTAAAAATAACAAAAAAAGTTTTTTTGAGTTGACTTTTTTTATATGGGTCCCTTGAAATGTTTAAATAGCACACAAAAAAAATCAACTTAAAAATATATTTTTTACTACTTTAAAATAATGATGTGCAAACTTAATGCGCAAACTTAGTGTGCACAGGAGTATATATATATATATATATATATATATATATATATATATATATATATGTGGTGACAATTATTGTGCAACACAAATAAATAAGAAGAAAGCATTCACCAAGTGAGAACAAGGAATATAAAATGACAATCACACAACAAAGGATGTACGTGGTTCAGCAAAGATGTGCCTACGTCCACGGTGGTGCAGTTGATATTATTTCTATATACTCCAGAGAGTAATTACAGAGAATATAACTTGTCCTTTTGTCCCGGACCTAGGGTTTAATATATACATGTGCATGTAGGTAAGTGGAGGTGATGGGTTCCTCCACGTTTTCCATCTCCCCTATAACTTTCCTTTATGGGGACGTGGGGGGAGACCGAATCAATATAAGAGAAGAGGGGCATAGACTTTGGTGCTTCAGTGCAAGAGGAGATCAATGTGATGAAGATAAAACTATTAGAGGCCTCCGAGATCAACCAAGTAAGGGAGGTTCTTCAGCAGGAGAATAAATATCTGAGGAGAGAAGTCTTACGACTCAGGGAGCATGCGTCGAGCACTGTTCGAGAAGTATTACAAGGCTCCTCATCATCGCGAGTTGGAGCTGATCATATTGTTAATCCTCCTATGTCGCGAAGTCCCACTCACCCTCCCCTTCCGCGAGCTAGTAGGAGCACCAGGAGCAGAAGCAGGGAAGGAGAAGAACTTCGCGATAGGGAAATGGAAGAACTCCGCGATGATGTTCAGCGAGCATATGTAATCACTGCTGGGCTTCAAAGGGACGTCACTCGGTTGCGGCACCTGTTCAAGAAAGGTCCTCGATAAGCGTGGGTTGACGGTTATGATCAAGGCTGGTCAGATGATCCAACAAGGCTATCTGAGTTCGAGGAGCTTTCTTTCATCAGGGGATGGCTAAGTGCCTTGAAGGAGATGAAAGTCCCGAGGAACTCAGTGCTATGGTATCATCATGAGATGTCTTCCTCCATTCTGGTGCCCAACCTATTTAGGAGGGACGATCGATGGATCCCCATCGATGCTATTCCTCGACAATTATTGGAGTCGGATGCGAATGAGGTTGTGGAAGAGTTTGCTCCTGCTCCTGATGACGGACGAAGAGCTCGAGTGGGTGATTATCTTGCTCGGAGGCTTCCACCCCCTTGAGATTTTTCCAGTTGCTATATATTTTTTTTTATTTGTGATAATGTAAATGCTTTGGGCAAGCTTGCCGACTAAACATGTATTATCATTATTGTAAGTAAGATAGATTAATGAAAAGTTTGTGCTTTGGGCAATTTTGCCAACTAAACGTGTATATCCTACTTTTCATATCCTTGCTGCTTTACGATCTTTTCTGTTTTTTCATGCAAGTGTCCTCCCAGTCCAGTATAATACCAAAGTACCATTGTGCCCCACTTTACCTTTTAGGTTGTGTCGTCACACTCCCTTAGGCCTAAGTAGGGCAATTGACGAGGACACACCTGGTGTTGGATGTCTTCATCCGATCAGGATTTTGTTCAACCGAAGTATGTTTGATGACCAGTATAAGATTTGGTCGTATTGCCTAAGAATCCTCTGTAGGGCTTTATATATTGCCAGGGGCAATGCTAAGAGGTCTCTCGTGTTTTATGACGATGACCTGAGGAGGGGTATTCCCCTGCTATAGTGATCAATGTGCTTGTTATTTGGAAAAGATGTGCGATGAATGTAGCTGTCACCAATCAGAGTGTAAACAATTAAGTAACTTTCATTAGTAATAAGGAAAATGAACTTCTGTTTTCATAACAAAAGAATACAAAAAAAAGATCTAAAAATAGAATTTCTTGATATTAACTGTGTTCCATGCTCGTGGTATTTCTCTGCCCTCCATCGTTTCCAAGTGATAGGCACCTTGTAGATCGTCTTTAGTTACTTTAAAGGGTCCTTCCTAGTTTGGGCCTAGCTTGTCGTCTGACGACTTCACTGTGCTGCCCAGGACTTTCCTTAGAACATAGTCCCCAACTTGGAACGTCCTCGGGCTAACCCTTTTGTTGTAATGCTTCGCGAGCTGTTGCTAATAGTTCGCTAGCTTCACCAGGGCTAGATCTCTACTCTCGTCGACTAGTTCGAGTTCGGTGAGCAATGTTTCATCATTCAGGCCTTGGTCGATAAGGTTGGATCTCATTGTTGGCAAACCTGCTTCTAGTGGGATGACTGCTTCCATGATATATGTCAACAAAAATGGGGTTTCTCCTGTTGCTCGCCGAGGAGTGGTTCGGTATGCCCATAGAACATGGGGTAGCTCTGTTACCCATGCGCCCTTGGCTCGCTCTAATCGCTTCTTTAATCCATCGATCACAGTTTTATTGGAAGCTTCAACTTGTCCATTGCTCTGAGGATAGGCCACCGAACTGAAGTGGTGTCTGATCCCATGTTTGTTACAGAAGTTCTAAAAAGGGCCACTTTCGAACTGCGTTCCATTATCGGTGATGATGGTTCTGGGGATTCCAAACCGAGTGATTATATTTCTCCATATGAACCTTATCATATCAGCATCTCAGATGTTCACCAGGGATTCAGCCTCGATCCATTTGGTGAAGTAGTCAGTTGCAACCAACAGGTATTTGCGATTGCCGACGGCGGTAGGCAGCGGTCCCACGATGTCCATTCCCCATTGGGTGAAGGGCCATGGGCTGGACAAGGACTTCAAGTCGCTGGTGGGTTGGTGGGCCATAGGAGCGTGGAATTGGCATTTCAGGCATTTGCGGACATATACTACGGAGTCCTTTTGCATGTATGGCCACCAATAGCCTTCCTTCATTGCTCGAAAGGCTAGAGACCTTCCTCCGATATGACTTCCACAGATTCCTTCGTGAAGCTCGTATAGCAGTTACTCGACAACACCTGGGTGGACGCATCTAAGGTAGGGACCGGAGAAGGATTTCTTATAAAAGTCGCCTCCTGTGGATAAGTGAAAGCGAGCAGCTTTGACTCTTATCTGGTGGGCAGTTTTCTTGTCATCTGGGAGCGTGCCATCCTTTAAATAGTCCTTTAAGAGGTCTATCCAGCTGGGGGTTGATCCCACCTGGAGTATTTATTCCACGTTTGGTAACTTGCTGTTGTGGTTAATGTTCGAACAAATAAGGAAATCGATGGGGATGAACCTCTTAAGGTCAGAGTCAACTGCCGAACTCAAGGCTGCTAAGGCATCAGCATGACTGTTTTGCCCCCTGGGAAATTGCTGGATGTTGATCTCTTCAAATCTTGACATTAATTATCTCACTAAGGCGAGGTAGGCTTCCATTTTTTCATCCTTTGCATTATAATCTCAACTTATCTGATTGGAGACTAGTTGAGAGTCGCCGAACACCTGTAAATGTTTTGCTCCTAGAGTTTATGCCTTTTGGAGATCGGTTATTAGGGCTTCGTACTCTGCTTCGTTGTTGGAGGCTGCAAATCCAAGCCTAATTCCTTGTTCGTGGATTGTGTTTTCTGGAGTGATGAGGACAATGCCTACCCCTGCCCCCTTTGAGTTGGAGGCTCCATCAATAAAGAGTCTCCAGGTTCTCTCTATTACTTGGTTCTTCTCTTGACTTGTTGGTTGAGGTTGGTCGGAGAGTTCTTCGCCCATGAATTCGGCTATGAAATCAGCAAGGATCTAACCCTTGATAGTTGTCCTTGGTTGAAATTGGATGTCAAATCGGCCGAGCTCGACTGACCACTTAGACAGTGTGCACGACAAGTCCGCTTTCCTTAGGACCGCCTTAAGGGGATGCGATGTAAGGACGATGATAGTATGAGCTTTGAAATAATGCTTCAGCTTCCTCGAGGCTATTACAAGTGCAAAGGCGAGCTTATCCAATGGCAGGTACCTTTGCTCGGCGTCTAATAAGGTCTTGATCTCGTAGTAAACGGGGTGTTGGATTCCTGCAACCTCGCATATTAACGCAGAGCTGACAGTGTGATTGGATACCGAGAGGTACAGGTACAAAGAATCCATTTAATATGGTATGACAAGCAGCGATGGAGAGCTTAAGTAGGACTTAAGCTCCTCCAAAGCTCGCGAGCAGTCTGGGCTCCACTCTATCAGTTTACCCCCTTTAGAAGCTGGAAAAAAGGCTTGCACTTCTCAGAGGATTTGGAGATGAAGCGATTTAAGGCGGTGAGCATTCCAATGAGCTTTTGCACGTCCCGGATTGTTCGAGGGGGTTGTACCCTGTTGATTGCATCGATCTGGTCTGGATTAGCTTCTATGACTCTCTTTCTGACCAAGTATCCAAGAAATTTTCCTAACTGGACACCGAAGGAACATTTGCTCGCATTAAGTTTCATTTGGTACTTCCTGAGGATTTCGAAGGTCTTTGACAGGTCTGAGAGGTGATTTTCCTTCTTCTTGCTCTTAACGAGCATGTCATCGATGTAGAACTCCATTATGTCTCCCATTTGATCCTTGAACATTTTAGTGACCAGCCGCTGATAGGTTGCCCCCGCATTCTTGAGCCCAAATGGCATGACCTTGTAGCAATATAACCCAACTGTTGTAATGAACGCCGTTTTGTCCTGGTCTGGTGAATACAAGGGGATCTGGTGATATCCTGAGTATGCGTCCAGGAAACTCATTCGTTCGTGAGCTGCAGTGGCATCTACTAGTTGGTCTATCTTTGGGAGTGGGAAACTATCCTTAGGGCATGCTTTGTTGAGGTCAGTGAATTCGATGCAAACTCTCCACTTCCCATTATTCTTCGGAACTACTACTGGGTTGGACAACCACTTGGGGAATTGCACTTCCCGTATGGATCCTGCATCCAGCAGTTTTTCGACTTCCTTTTTGACCGCTTTAGCCTTCTCAGGTGCAGTTCTCCATGCCTTTTGCGTGATTGGCTTGAATGTGGGGTTGACGTGCAGCTGATGACAGACCATACTAGGATCGATTCCAGGAAGCTCGTATGGTTCCCATGCGAAAACATCTACGTTGTGTCTCAGTAAGGTCGTCAACTCCTTCTGTTCTTGGTCGGTGAGAGATGCTCCAATCAAGAAGACTCTGCTACTGTCACCAACTTCAGCCATAACTTCTACCAGGTCCTCGTTGACACGCTCAGAGGGGAGGAGCCCGATCTCCTCTTCTCCAGGTCTTCCATACTTTAATTGCTACTTGGAAGGTATCACACCTTCTTCAACTTTCTCGCTGGGTTGACCGACCTTCTTCTCTGGCTTTGGTCGGATGGCTGCTATAAAGCACTTCCTCGCCATTACTTGGTCGCCGTGGATCTCCATTACTCCTCGCTCGGTTACATACTTGAGCTTATGATGGTAGGTCGAGGAGACCGCCTTTATCGCATGAAGCCATCCTCTGCCGAGGATGGCCTGGTACAGTGATTCGATGTCAACTACCAAAAAATCAATCATCTTGGAGACATTCCCAATACGAACTGGCAGCACTATCTTGCCCAGGGGCATGGTAATTTTTCCAGCGAAGCCGACCAAAGGAACAGTAGCTTCCTTTAGTTCGGCGACGCTCAACTTCAATTTCCTGAATAGGTCGAGGTACATTACTTCGGATGAACTTCCTTGATCGACGAGCAGCTTATCGATGTCAAAGTTGGCTATCCTGAGTGTAATGACCAGGGCATCATTATGTGGGGTCCTTACTCCCACTAAATCTTCATCCGTGAAAATAATATGCTTGTTATAGTTGACGTCCTCTGCTCGTCGACGCTTTCCTGACTGTGACTTTGCTGGATCGATTTGAAAAGCCTGCATTACCGCTGTAAGTTTTTTCATTTCCATTCGAGATGAGTTCCCTTGTATCTGCTTGATGTCAGATACTTCGTGGATTACTGCGAACTCATGTCCAGCATCATCCTCCAGCACGTTATCGGGTCTCGCCTCTTTGTTGGCAGTCACTTTCTCTGCCCTCTTTTCCATAAAGTCGTTCAAATGCCCGGACTGGGCCAACTCCTCGAGGTGAGACTTAATAGCTTTGCAGTGCTCGGTCTTATGTCCTCCCTCTTTGTGAAAAGCGCATCTTAACGCATTGTTCCTCTTCGAGGGATCTCCTCCCATTTTCCTGGGCCACTTGATGAGTGGCTCATCTTTGATCTTCGCGAGAATTTTGTAAATTGGTTCTTTGAAGACGGTGTTGACCGCCTGGAATACTTTCGATGCGTCATGGTTTCCTCCGTTCTTGGAGCCATTTTTGCCTCCGTTCTTTCCTCCTTTCTTCTGGTTCTCAGTTTTCTCACTTCCCTTGGTAGTGAGTGATTTGTATCGAATATTGCATATTTACGCCCGTTATCTTTATGCATTCTAGCACTTTTACGGTCCTAAATGCCTATAATTATGCTCATTAACTAGACAACCTTGGATTTGGATATATACATACTTTGCAGGGGCTATTTGTGCTTTTTTAGGTATTTGAACGCTAAAAGTGTGGTTCGGTTGCATTTAAGAGAAGTTCCGTCGTCGAATGCTACTTCAAGGGCAATTTGGTCTTTTCAAACTCACTATTTTTTATGGAATGAAGTTACCAACATGTATATCATCAAATTATCTTTCCGTGGCCACTGACCGTGCGTCATTCTGACTCCGTATGTGGAAGTTATGCCCATTTCCGAAAGATTTCGGTATTTTCTTCTACTTCAAGGGCATTTTGGTAATTTCATACTGCATAATTTGGATAGTTTCAAAACAGAATCATGTAGAGAATTGAATTAGCTTCGCGTCGGTTCCGACCACGCCTCATTTTGATTCCGTATGAGGGAGTTATAGCCGTTTCCGTGCAACGCCTCAAAATTGGTTCAAAGTGGAAAAGTGGGCTGCCTCCAGTCCAAGGCAAATTCCAAAAGTGCGGTCGACCGGTCCCAAACATGAGGTCGACCGGTCCTATCAGATATGGACGAAAATTGACTTATTTTGGGTTTTTTGGCTTGGTTTTGTTGGGGGTTTGTTTTGGGGTATAAATAGAATGTTGTAGGCTTTTCTTTGGAGATATATTTCATTTTAGGTTAGTTTTTGGGGATTCTTTGTGGAGCTTCCCTCTCCTCTCTTCTCTTTGGGTTTACACCCATTTGTGTATGTAAGCTTTACTATTCATCTTCTTCCTTAAGCTTTGTTTTCCTTTATTTTTCATGCTTTGTTATTTATTTCAAGCCTAGATAAATTAGTTTAGTTTATTTATTTCTTGTTTTGTTTATTAATTAGTTATGTAATTAGCTTAATCATGTGTAGTGAGTAGTTACATAGAGTTTGGGTCGTGTGACCGCCATTGATGGGCGTTGAGCTCCGAAAATTAGGTTTTGTGTAAAATTGCATTTAATTGAAACCTCGCGTATTAAAGTCGGATTATTATGCGTTTAACTTTCTTTGTCATGCAACGTTAGTGTTTATAGCGGTAATCCGAATTTAAGATGCGTGTGACCATTTTCTGTTAAATGTTTAATCTCGCAACTTTGGGTTAAATTCCTTATTGTGTGATGTTTATACTTAATTGAAAATGATCGATTAAATGTTTTCGAACCAAAATTCTAATTATTAGTTGTTTAGCCCATGGTGGGGACACGATCCCGACTCTCGTTTTATTAATTCTAGTTTAGACTTAACTTCTTATTTTTTCCCTTTTCTTTATTTCCAACCTATCACCTTTTACACTTTTATTTTAGGAGTATTAAATCCTATAAATTCTAGCAACTCGTCTCTGCGGATTTTCGATACCCGACTTACCGCTGTGCTTGCCTCGCAAGTGTAGTAGTAATTTAGGTTTTTGTATTAAGTTGGCGAAACGAAAACAACGACTAGCGTCTTTACACGCGCTACTTTTCGCACTTAATCAGTGAGCTTAACTCGACCGTCTTCTCCTGTATTAGGGCGGGTGACATCTTCCACCTTTGTGTACTTCTCGATTCGAACCATTAGGTCGTCAATAGTCATAACTTTCTTCTTCGTCAAGGACTGGTATAGGAGGGAGGAACTAGGGAGCCCAATTTTGAAGGAGGCCACTGCCACTTCCTCTGCGCAGTCCTCGATCTCATTGAATAACTCCCAGTATCTCTTCGCATAGTCTCGGAGGGTCTCTTGAGGCGTTTTCTTCATTGTTAGCAAAGCATCCATCCTTTTGGGATGGGAGCTACTGGTAATGAATCGGGCCGTAAAAAGTTCGGCTAGGGATTTGAAATTCCTGATCGACCGGTGGGGGAGCCATTCGAAGCACTTCTGCGCTACATCATGCAGGCTCGAGGGAAAAATGCGGCACATCAGGGCATCTCGGTGATTCCAGAGGGTCATGGCCTCTCGGTATTACCTGACGTGATCGATGGGATCAGTCTTTTTGTCGTAAATCTTGAACCTTGGGATGGTAAATTTCTTGGGGGCTTCTTCCTCTTTGATTTCCCTCGTGAAGGGTGACTTCATCTGGGTTTTGAGAGCTCGCCTTGTGAGTTCTATGGTTGATCTTGTTCCATGGTGAGTAGGGTGTTAGTCCATCTCTCTGCGGACTAGATTTCGTATGTTCTCGTCGCTACGAGCAGGGCTCTGGTAGTGGCGAGCTCTTCACAGCTGTTCGCGGAGGTCATCGTCTGACTCGCCTCCTTCGACCTTTTGAGATTATCGCCTAGGGCTCCTTCCTCGGCTGTGAGACTTGCTCGCCTGAGGGCTAGGAGTGCGGTATGGGCGTCTCCTGTTATCAGGACGAAGCTCCCTCTCCAGTCTTTCCAGCCTTCTTCTCAAGCAAGCATTTGGGCCGCCATATACTTTGGGCCTAGACTTTGGGCCGCCAGGACTGGGCTACTCGTCCAGGCCCATAGTTCTAATTTTGGGTACCCACAATATATATATATATATATATATATATATATACACACACACTATCACACTATCCGTATATATATAATAAATTAACCCGGCTAATCCGTGCCTAACTCCCAAGCACTAGCCTGAAAATCCCCGAGTTTATATCCCAACTCGTAATTTAAATAATTTGACATTAATTAATTTATTGAAGTAGTATTGCTCAATTACAATACCCGAACACATTCACTCAGCCCATAAATTACACTTTAGAATTTATCACCTCAAATTCCATCCATAAGATTCACACCCTTATGTAACTCTAATATCCTCAATACCAATTTCCCCAAGTCCTAGGTACTAAGGCTAAATAAATTAAAAAATGTGTCAGTGTCAAAAATCCAGGCTCATCGATCGATCGATGAAATCCATCGATTGATCGATCGAGCAGGTCTCAGTCTTCTTGCCCGAGTTCTGTTTCCACCATTTTGGAACCCGTAAGCTTTTGTTCTTCAAACCCAAAACTCAATCAATTAATCCCCACATATATTTACCCTCTAGACAACTTCCAAACATCATAATGATCTTCACACACCATTAATTTATAAGTTTCCCCAATATTTCCCGAATCAGGTTTATAACTGTTTATACCAATTCATCCTAGATTTAATTCAATTCGTCCAAATTAAACAAGTTCAATAACTAGGTTTTGTAATCAAATCAGAATCCAACAGTCCCATGTCATAATCTATCATCAATTGAGTAATTAATCTACACCTTTTACTCCAATTATCCAAAAATTCATCTTAATATCAACACCCACCCAAAAACGGATTTCTAGTTACATCAACTATGATATGAGGTGATTATCACAGATTTACGATTAAAGAAAATTAACCACTTGCCTCTAATGATCAGTAGTCTCTAATCCTATGAGGTAGAAGATGATTTGGCAAAGAACACTCCAATTTCTCCTTGACTTGGCTCCCAAATTGCTCCCTCTATTATTCTCTCAATTCCTTAGGGTTAATAGTGTTTAGCTGTCATTCATCCTCTCAGATTTAGGTTAAATAATGCTTAACCCAAAATTAGGCTTATGGCCCAAATTAAAATGTCCCTAACACCCTCGTGTGGGCCTGGTTATGCCTAAAAATGCCCCGAGACCCAATTATTATCCCTGGTTACTCTTTTTTTACTATTTCAGCCCATCCGAAATCAATCGTGCACTCAGAATTGTGATCTGAATTACTTTACTAAAATTCCCTTTCCCGACCTCAATATAGTCTATCCCCGACTCCCTGTTGAGATAAAACAATACCACGTCACTATTACTCATTATGACACAATTAAATTATTACCATTCACTTACTAATTATTTTCCATAAATATTAACCATTAACTCTCCCGATTAATATTTAAATAAACTCATAATAATTAATTAAATTAAATTATGACACACTAGCAATTTAAATTTACCGAAATAATTAAATATATAGTGCTTAAAAATATGGGGTGTTACATATTTCCCCCTTTACAAAGGAATTTCGTCCCCAAAATTAGGTCATAACTGCGGTGAATAACTCTGGATACTGCTCTCTCATGTTATCCTCCCGCTCCTATGTCGACTCGTCAATACTGTAATGTCCCCACTGGACTCTGACTAGTGGTACCACTTTAGACTACAACTTACGCTCACTACGACGAAGAATAGCCACGGGGCACTCATCATATGAGATGCCTGGCTACAAATCCATCTCCTCGAGTGGAACGTGACAAAAAGCGCTATCGCTCCTCCGATATTTTTTCAACGAAGCCACGTGGAACACGACATGTATTCGCTGAAGATGCTCTGGTAAACCCATTTTATATGCTATCATCCCCACTCTCTCAATATTAGGGAAGGGCCTCACGTATATCGACACTAGCTTCCCCTTCTTACTGAACCTCATGACCCCCTTCATGGGAGATACCTGAACCAACACCTGGTCACCAACCTCTAACTCAACGTGTCTTCGGTTTGCATCGGCATAGCTCTTCTGCCTGTCCAGAGCTATACGAATACATCCCCGAATCAGCTCGATCTTTCCAGTAGTCTCCTATATCATCTCTAGCCCCAATAACTTATTGTCTCCCACCTCTAACAAGCAAGAGGGCAAACGAAAATGCCTCCCATAAAGTGCCTCAAACGGTGCCATGCCGATGGTGAACTGGTAAGAGTTATTGTACGCAAACTCTACCAACGAAAGATATCGCTCCCATTCTCCTCTGAAATTCAGAATGCACATCCTCAACATGTCCTTTAGCATCTGATTGACCCTCTCAATCCGTCTGTCTATCTATGGATATTATGTGGTACTCAACTACGAGTCTGTGCCCATGGTTTCCTGAAAAATCTGCTAAAAGTGAGACACAAAGATCTTGATTTTATCAGACAAAATGTTAACCGGTACTCTGTGCAGCTTAATTATCTCCATAATAAATAGTTGTGCATACTGTATCGTCTCAAAATTGGTGCGAAAAGTAAGAAATGGGCCACCTTTGTTATTTGATCCACTATAACCCAAATGGAGTCGTGACCCCTCTACGACATCGATAGTCCCTTAATAAAGTCCATAGAAATGCTCTCCTATTAATATATGGGAATCTCCAGTGGCTGTAGCATCCCTGAAGACCTCTAGTGATCTGCCTTAACCAACTGACATGTAGAACACTTTGAGACAACTTTGGTATGTCTCGCTTCATCCCTAACCACCAATATTGTCTCCTCATGTCCTATTACATCTTCTTCCTGCCAGGATGTACCACGAATCTCGAATCGTGCGATTCAGTCATAACAACATTCGTCAAATCCTCATCCTAAGTCACAACTGGTCTCCTAATAAAATGTAAGCCTCCTTCTGAACTGATTGAGTAAGACTCTGCACCTTCGCAATAAGTGACGTACCCTGTCATGACAATACTAATCCTCCGTCTGTGCTTTCACTACTTGTATGATAATCTCATGAGTGATCAATAAAAGTGGGATGCATGCTTTGGAAATATCATCATCATGTCGAAGCTCAATCCATTTTTCCTTCCAGACACTTCCTACCAGAGGTGGGATCGAAAGGTCACATCCTAATTCACAACAATATTGGATGACACCTTATTCCATTTCACTTCTTCTCTTTAATTAAAAAGTTGGATATACTACCCGATAATATAACCCACCCCAAAATAACAATTATTCTATTCCGATCAAAACATTTTGCAATCCGATGGAAACCCTGACCTCTCCACGATTTTTGCATGACCCAGTTATGAATTTACCCATCTGTGCATTAATATTATCACTGGAATCATCAAAATTACAAAATCCTAGTTGGTAACATCATATCAACCTTTTTCCATCCCTAAATGGTGTACCCAGAGACCACTTCACTATATCTCATTCAACACTAATCTCTATGCTCAATGTTTCACATTATATGGAATATCTTACTCCTCTTTTTTCGAGGTTTACCAAAATCATTACCCTTGCGTATGCTCTAAAACTCGATTCTATTTTGCACTTTTTATCTGCTAGGAATCTACACCTTATTTATGCATAAACCACTCTAGGCATTTGACTAAGTGAGACTCTTCTCTACTTTCCCAAAATTGTGTGATTCTCCATTGTCTAGGGATATCTTGTTACATGTGCCTCCACCACCTTTCAACTCACCACGGCTGTAATAGTTCTCTTGATATGCATATAGTCGGACTGTCTCCTTTCTCAAACGAATTTTAGTCCCTCACACCTTTCCACATATGTTCCTAATTGCCCCACATGCATCCATTAACACTTTTATTTTTACATCCCTTTATCTTGGAAGAATTTGAAAATCAAGCTAACCAGGGCGCCCATACACCCTATAGCCCACGCATCCTAGCATAATTATCACTAATGCCTCGTACATAACATACTCATCTTTAGTCCATCCCTTCACTCTCGGTGTGGTTACATCATATGAGAATTCTTGATTAACCCCACAAATCGCAATTTGATTCTTCTCGATATTGCCCCACCCATCAACTTGTGGTGAAAAAGTCTTTCCACTACTTCCTTCGCAGCACTACCCGGATCCACTGGCCCTATTTCGTAATAGCGATCAGCTTGAAATGTATTTTCCTACAAGTTTAATAGTCAACATTCAAACCAATGACCTAGCATTGGTCAACGTCTCCCCACTCCCAAAGTTTACTAAGGTTTATACGTGTAACTTTTCGCAATGAAGTTCAAAAGGGCTTCCTCCAATGCACTATTCCCCAGCTTTGTCGGTCCTCTATTTTCGTAGAACCCAAATCATATACCCGGGACACCCAAAACCCTATCCCTATACTCATAAGTCTAACCATTGACTCTTGTGTCTTTAAATGAGTCATATACTACTGTGATCGTAATATCTCTAAGTCCTCAACACTAAGTTACTAATGAGCTAATTCTCTCCTCTCCAAGGTAAACCCGCCATACCCTGAATCTCATCAGTAAAAGTCCCTATGCACCGGGATCAAATATAACTAGACCACTGTGAAGTATACTTTATAACTTAATATAGACGGGGCTCGACTCTCTTTTAGGTGAGACATCACAAAATATACATTCTACTCTGGAACTGTGAACACGATAATCTTGTTGTATCTGCCCACCATCGCTTAACTATTGCAAACTAGTACGTACCTAGGGTAAAATTATACTCGTATAACACCTCTCAAAACAAGCTAACCTCATAAAATTTCCTCTTTCAGTGCTCACACCCGCTCCCCTGTAGATGGAACTAAAGAGAGACCCACTACCCAACGATAATTATAAGCATTTAACTATAAGACTAACACTGCCAATGCACCCACTAAAATCACCTCGCCTGTGAATTTTAGTGTTAATGATTATATATCATGATGCACCCATGTCACCAAAAATCCCCATTTCTCCAAGGATATACAAAGTGACAAAACATCGTACCTTTAAACGCTAGGGGTACCTAAGGTGCCAGTGGCATGAATGCATATCAGATGCTATAGGCATATCCATAAATTTGTTTCACCTGTTGTGGCGGAGTTGATGTTATCAGGGATAACTATCTCTATTGTCCCTATTGGATACTCTGTTGTGGTACGATGTTCTGCTGTGGGCAATCATACTGTTAGTGACTCACCTCCCCACATATAAAACAACGACCATCGAAGAAGAATTATATCTTCTGATGGCCTTCCTTCTTCCGAGTGGCCTCACTCTCTCCAGCCCTGCCCTATTGGCCTTGTCGAGACTGGCCCTTGAGTTGTCCCTGACGTCTCTTCCATGGGCACTCTTTCTTCACAGGACTGGCTTGGCCACAAATGAAGCAATACCCCTGAAAAACTCCCTGTCGTTGGTCCTGCTGGTCCTGACGAGGCTGCCTTGATGGTGGCCTTGGTGGCCTCAGCCCTGCGGGCCTCCCCAGTCATTCCCTTGGCCCTAACGACCCTAGAAATCCCGATTTTACTAACTAGTATCCTTTTTTCCCTTCATGAAACTATGACCCCCTGACTAAAAACTCCCTGGTCGAAACTGCTTGTCGAAATCCCTTTACCGAGAATTTTGTCCTCGTTGGGTACTCCTCCCCTATAGTGGGGTTCCACTATCACTCTTACCTTTGGTATTATCCGATTGACTAATCTCCCTTATTCTTTTGCTCCCCACTCGCTGGACTTGACGATCTTGATACTTCATTAGTGTGGTAGTAACTGTTTGTGCTATAATACCTGTTATCTCTGTGACTGTCACCATTCCCTGTAATACTTGAGGTACTTGTGGTACCTGTCCAACCTTAAATTCTTCTACGGGGCTAGTCTGTCATTCTCTCTCCAGTGACATCTGTAATTGGTCGAATTGTATGAGTTTACAAAAATACAAACTTTAATAGCAGAAGCACAATATCTTAAACACGTGAAGATAACACAACAATCCTAATAATAGGTCTTTATATCGAAATAACGATACAGAGAAATCATAATAAGCGGTACAGATCCTCTAAACACTAGAGCTTGATGCTATGATACCATCTGTGACACCCCACTTATTTAAATACCGATCGATCAGTCATTTATTAAATTAAAATAGGATTTTCGTTTGGTTCATTCTTAGCATCACTGTTGAAGACCATATTAATTACTAACTACCTAATTAATTAATTATTTAAACTGGTGCCAAATTTTATCTTTCATTAAATAGATAAATAAACATGCGGAATAAAATAATAAATCCATACACACCATCACTGAGTCTGAAAACAATGCTGCATAAATAACAAAAAGACTAGCCGAATTAACCATTGGTTATAAATCCACATCCAACATAATGATCCAATAATAAATAAATAATCAAAAACTTAACTTGAAAGTAAATGGGCAACACACCCTAAAAGGAACTATAACTGCAATGAGATCCCTAATCTAGGAATGAATAAGTGATGCGTCTAATCCAACTCATGCATGCATCCACATATGCCGTAACTGCGTATTCCTGGAATAGAATCTCAAATCTGGCATCCCAGTGGCTGGACACCTAAAACGTTTTTAAATATATTTGCAGCAAGGGTTAAAACCCAAAACATTTTGAAAATATTTATCATGTGATTAAGTTTGCAATAATTAAATTGCATGATTGCTTTTCATATTTAAGCTAGTGTCGCACTCACTTGAGATAATACTCACCCCTCAACTATTGTGCACACCTACCACCGTCTCTTATACTATCCCATCTAACTAGCCTTGTTAGAAACGCTTCCTAGCACCTTACTCTATCCCGAGTAATTTTATTTATGATTTATAAGTTATTTCTCACATTATTTAATTAATCTTTTTAAATAACTATATAACAGTCTCACTAGGTATATATAATTTATACAATAACACTTCATGTATTTCGCCCGTATATAATTTTCTACCCCATGACATATGCATAACTATATTACAACATTCGCACACATGTTATATATATATATATATATATATATATATATATATAGAGAGAGAGAGAGAGAGAGAGAGGAAGGCTCACCTACATCATGATGTATACATCACACCATACATCGCACCTAGTTCTAGGTCCTAAGAAACCTTTTTTCCAAGTTTTTTATTATTCTCTTAAAATTGATCTTCTAATCAACCCATATTAAAAAATTAGGTCAAAATACACTTTGTAACTATTTTTTAAAAATCCACAAAAAACTGTTAGCGCAGACCCTTATAAATAAGGTATTTTGAGAAGTTTTTTGTGGATTTTTTAAAAATAGCTACAAAATGTATTTTGACCTAATTTTTTGAACATGTGTTTATTGGAAGGTTAATTTCAATAGAAAAATAAAAAAAATGGAAAAAATATTTTTTTAGGGCGTACAACTAGGTGTGATGTATGGATGATGATGTACGTGAGCCGTCTTATATATATATATATATATATACATCCTCCCGAGTAAGGACTCATCAGATTTTTTCTCTAAAATACAACCACCCTGGTAATTCTCAATCCACCCGGATACCCTGAGACGGTTAGCTCACCAAATCAGAAAAATAAAAATAACGTAGCGGAGGCGGTCATATTTCTCCGATTGTGAGATCGGATCATACCTAAAACATCTCACCCCGAAAAAAGAGGACAATATAATGTAATGGATGATATTACCTGGGGATTATACTCTCCCTGCTCCTCGGGGATTCACCCACATCTCGCAACCTCATATGATAGCACTAGAGGTGTATGTATTTATACAAATATCTATACCGATATTTAACATAATGATATATATATATACACACACACACACACACACACACACACTATCCATATATATAATAAATTAACTCGGCAAACCCGTGCCTAACTCCAGTAGCACTAGCCTCAAAATCCCCGAGTTTATATCCCAACTCGTAATTTAGTTAATTTCACATTAATTTATTGAAGTAGTATTGCTCAACTACAATACCCGGACACATTCACTCGGCCCATAACTTACACTTTTGAATTTATCACCCCAAATTCCATCCATAAGATTCACACCCTTATGTAACTCTAATATACTCAATACTATTTTCCCTAAGTCCTAGGTACCGAGTTGTAGCTTAATTTTCACTAATTATCTCACCTTAAAAGTCCCCAAATTAATTAAGGCCAAATAAATTAAAATAATTGTCACTGTAAAAAATCCAAGCTTATCGATCGATTGATGATCCATTGATCGATCGATCGAGCAAGTCTCAGCCTTCTTCCCCGAGTTCTGTTTCCACCATTTTTAAACCCGTAAGCTTTTGTTATTTAAACCCAGAACTCAATTAGTTAATCCCCTCGTATATTTACCCTCAGGACTCTTTCCAAAAATCATAATGATCTCCACATATCATTAATTTATAAGTTTCCCCAATATTTCCCGAATCGAGTTTATAACGGTTTATACGAATTTATCCAAGATTTAATTCAATCCATCCAAATTAAACAAGTCCAACTACTTGGTTTCGTAATCAAATCAGATTCCGACAGTCCCATATCATAGTCTATCATCAATTGAGTAATTAATCTACACTTTTTACTCTAATTATCCAAAAACCCATTTTAATATATCACACACCCAAAAATGGATTTCCAGTTACGCCCAATATGATATGAATTGATTATCACAGATTTACAATTAAAGCAAATTCACTTCTTGCCTCTATTGTTTCGTAGTGTTTGATCCTTTGAGGTTGAAGACGATTTAGGGAAGAACACTCCAATTTCTCATTGATTTCACTCCCAAAGGCTCCCAAATTTCTCCCTCTATTATTCTCTTAATTCCTTAGGGTGGATAGTGTTTAATTGTCGTTCACCCTCTTAGATTTAGGTTAAATAATACTTAACCCGAAATTAGGCTTATGGCCCAAACACCCACGTGTGGACCTGGTTATGCCTAAAAATGCCCTGAGACCCAATTACTATGTCGGGTACTCTTTTTCGACTATTTTGACCTATTCAGAATCAATCGTGCACTCAGAATTGTCATCCGAATTACTTAACTAAAATTGCCTTTCTCGACCTCAATATTATCTATCCTCGTCTCCCGGTTGAGATAAAATAATATCGCATCAATATCACTCATTATGACACAATTAAATTATTACCATTCACTTAGTAAATATTTTTCATAAATAATAACCGTTAACTCTCTCTATTAATATTTAAATAAAATTATAATAATTAATTAAATTAAATTACGATACTCTAGCAATTTAAATTTTCCAAATTAATTAAATATATAGTGCTTAAAGATATGGAGTGTTACATGTACTTATATGATGAAATTATTAACTTAGTAATATATAGATTATAATTTTGTAAAAATTGTTAGTAGATGTATATGTCTCAATATTTCTAAATTTATAATTTCATTGTGGATTATTAAATTTAGTTTCAATTTTTTTTATCACAAATTGGTAAAATAAAAAAAGAATAGGTTAATTGTTGATTAAGAGGTCCACAATCCAAACGGTTGGCCTCATGTTGCCCTATTATTGAGGCTCTAAGGAAGGTGTTGCCCAAAACAAAAATTCATTTGTGCCAACGCAAAATTTTGGTCAAAATGATAAAATATAATTGTAATCCATACAACATGGCATGGATTTTCACCACACTGAAAAAATAAGTCAGAAGCCCTTTGGTCACTATGTAAAAGTTGGTATTATCCACTCGCAAAACTAACACGCACCATGTACAAATGTAAACATAATTTAAATTTTCTAAATTAGAAATACCATTTCAAATCTTAATCGTATACTTTCTCCATCCTAAATCATTAATTATGTTTTCATTTTTGGTTTGCTTGGATAAATATAAAAATAGTATATAATGTTAGGTGGAATTCTAAATTTATCCATTCCACTAATACTATCAATAATTCAAATGCATGTGTCATATTCTAAATGTATTCAAAAATTTGAGTACAAGGATTTTAGTATTAAAACTTTGAATATTTTGCATTATGTTAATAGGTTGATGAACTTTTCTTTTACAAATTTAGTCCCAAATCCTTATTTTTATTTTTATCAAATTTCCAATTGCATCATTTTTATAATAGAGCATTGGACTATGGATGTTGACAATAGTTTGATAATCTTTAATCAGTGGACTTTCGACTGACGAACTTCCTCTCACACGACCTCTGATTAGCATACCTCCTACCACTGAAGATTCGATCATATCAATGTTTTTTCTTCACAAAAATTTCAAACATATCACCTTTAACACTATCTATAATACCCCATATTTTATGTGCATTAATTTAAAATATGAAATTATTATATTTTTCCTACAGTGACATGTGATGTCATTATTTAAATTCTACATGTGTTATTATGTATTATATAATTTGAAATTAAAATCGGACTTAATACATGATAATTCATTAATTAAATATTTGAAAATGACCGTGTATTATGGGAGACTATAGACTGGTCAGCTATTTGGTAGGTTTCTTTGTTTGGATTACCCCCTTGGTGTCAGTTCCATCAATCGTGAAGTAGTTTCCTATAATATCGTGTCCTACTAAGTTAATAAAATAGTTAAATAATTGATTTTGGACTCATACCGGATAAAATTTTGGTTTAATTTGTCTCATGATTTGCATTAATATGTTTGTGACTTAAAATAATGAGTTTTAAGTCCAATGGGTTAGTATATAACTTGGGTGGTGTTTTGGGATAATTGGATTAATATTTAGGCTCATTAGATAGATGCCCGTATGATGTCTAAGGCCAGTTTCGTGGTTAATTAAGTTGAGGGGTCATTAGGCTTAACCTAATTCACTTTAGAGGCTAGTGAGAGGAACCCTAAGGCTAGAGAGAGGAGAAACTCAAGAAAGAGGAAGTTTTAGAGATCTTTTACCTTGGATTCAACCCAATTTGTCAAGGCAAGTTTACCTGAATTAAATATTCAGATTAGATTTTGTGTTAAAATCGTATTTTCTCATCTAAATCTATTAATTTCACATTTAATAATCTCATTTCTGGTTAACAAATTCTAATTTTGAAATTTGACTAATCTGGAAGTTTAACCCTTAATCCATTGTTAATGTGTAGATAAGATAAGTATTGAATCCATTGAATTCGGGTAGGTTACCAATGCCTTTTATTAGATATAGATTCATATTCACATATCAATAAAAAAAACCTCTGTTTAATTTATAAATTGAATTAAATCTGTGCTTAATTGGAAAAATGATAAAGCTAGGATTTATAACTCTTAATCTGGAAATTAATCCCTAAATTTCATGTCAGATTGATGTAAAAGTCATAGATATAGGTTAATAATGTTAATAGGTAACTTATAACTGAAAGGATTTTAGGATTAGTGCTTCAAGAGGCTTTGAAATAGGTGTTTTTTAGCGTTAATGGAAGATTTTTGAGACTTGGGAAAGACAACTGCACTCATCTTGTTCGAACGAGATTATTATCTCATTTGTATGAGATTTGAGGGTTCGTTGAGTTTGTAACTCGTTAGAACGAGGGGGTGATGTCGTTCGAATGCCATACGGGATCTCATTTGAACAAGAATATGTATGTCATTTGAACGAGATTAGAGCAGTTTGGAGATTTAATTCTTAATTAAAAGAGGTTAATTAACTTAAGAATTCGAATTTATGTCTTAGTAACCTCTTAGGAATTATGATTGTTATTATGTGCTCTTATGTGCAAGCATATCATGCGTGAGTGATCGTGGGTCACGTAGTAGGAGGGATTTTGGTAGGGCATGTACGACGTTGACCATGCAGGTACCCCGGTGATAGAAACGGGCTTTACCCTATTATGTGCCCCGATCTTACGACTGGTGTACCCGTATTTTGTGTGAAAAGTACACGGGGGAGTTCTAGCATATAACCTTGGGTATATAGGTTGTGCGTTATGACAAAAATGAGTAGTGAGTATCCCTTGTCGATGGTTTTTGAGGTTATAGGTTTGGGACGACCTATAACTATAATTAGTATCTAAAAGTGATCCCCGAAGGTGATAGGGATAGGCCTTCGTATACTTTGTGTATGAACTTGAGAGTGGTACATTTATTTGTACATACTGGGAACCGTACTCATATGAATATTGGACAAAAGATTATCTTATTCTTAATTGGTATTATACTTGAGAGATGTATATTGAAATATATATAATGTAACATTTTTTTATAAAATTCAATTGAGAAAACCAATAATTAAATAGTGGGTTCATTGGGGATTGGGAATAGACGCATGTGATATTTAGGGTTGTTTTATTTGGAATAACTTAAAAACAACTAAAATATGGGAGGAAGATGCATAGTAATTTATTATAACCCAAATTCAGTTAAATGTTTATTCTTCATAGACTTGTTATTTACGTTGTTGTTGATTATGTTCTTGAGGACCTAGGTCGTGTAACAACCCGTAATTTTATTCGGTAATTAATTAAATTAATTCGAAATTTGAAAAGCTAGCTTAAAAGACTCATAATATCAGTATATATAAGTCTTGGGTCGTTTAAAAGAGACCACATAACATAAAACTCTCAAAGCTAAAAAAATAAAGGCCAAAATAAAAATCCCGCTTCAGATAATTTGTCACGAGTTTAAAGCGTGACTAATTGCTTGTCACAGTTCTGGAGTGTGACTAACAAGCGAACTATTTTAGTTTTATTAGGATTCTAATGCCACTTAAATTCTTTAATCTTTCTCCACTTAAATTAATACGGGGTTAGGAATTTTCAAACATATTTTCACAACCTCTAAGAGCAATAGATCCTTATAGTTTTCATCTTCTTCCTCCTACAAATCCTAGCCCCATTTAAACAAGGATTCAACTCATGATTTGAAGGATTATTTGGTGTTTTCTCGAGTTTGGGTTATAACGAGTTTTTAATGTTTTCGAGAGAGGAACGCAGTGGTATGATCAGAATTTTGAGGCAGAAGCTTATGAGTTTCTTGTGATGATTTTAAGATACAGGGTTTATGCAATATGCTCCTTGAATCTCTAGAAAGTAGTCATTTTGTTCCTCATTTATTTGTACTCGTATTATTTATATCATAACGTTTATTGGAATCTAAAATATTGATTCGATATGAGTTATTGTATTTGTTTATGGGCATGGTGTCATGAAATTTTTATATGACACGGAGAATGGTCACTCGCCAATAGTCCAAACGTCCAATAGCTAGGATGAGGATTTACGAAGCTTAGGTGAGGTAAGATGAGCCCTAGTGACCTATTGATGTGTTATTGAAAAATAAATTGGTATAATGCTTGAATGTCGTATTTGACTCGTATTCAGATTTGTATTGTATTCACCGTTATGCGCTTTTAAGCTTTATCAAATTTCGAGGATGAAATTCCTGTGCTAGTAGGGAAGTATGTAACAACCCGTAATTTTATTCGGTCATTAATTAAATTAATTCAGAATTCGAAAAGGTAGCTTAAAAGACTCCTACTATGAGTATATATAAGTCTTGGGTCATTTATAAGAGACCTCATAACATAAAACTCTCTAGGCTAAAAAAATAGGGCCAAAATAAAAATTCCGCTTCAGATAATTGTCACGGCTTTAAAGTGTGACTAATTGTTTATCACGGTTCTGGAGCGTGACTAATAGGCGAACTATTTTAGTTTTATTAGGATTCTAATGCCATGTTCATAAGGATCTGACAAAGTTTTACGCTGGCTGTCAGCTACCTAACGCAATCCTCCTCCTTTATCCAGGCTTGGGACCGGCAGTGTAAAAAAAATAAGAAGTTAAGCACGACACAGGCGGAGTTGAGTTGAGTTGAGTTGAGTTGAGTTGAGGATTCTAATGCCACTTAAATTCTATAATCTTTCTCCACTTAAATTAATAGGGGGTTAGGACTTTTCAAACATATTTTCACAACCTCTAAGAGCAGTAGACCCTTATAATTTTCATCTTCTTACTCCTGCAAACCCTAGCCCCATTTAAACTAAGATTCAACCCATGATTTGAAAAGTTATTTGGTGTTTTCTCGAGTTTGGGTTAGAACGAGTTTTTATTATTTTCGTGAGAGGAACGCAATAGTATGATCAAAATTTTGAGGCAGAATCTTATAAGTTTTTTATGATGATTTTAAGGTACGGGTTTACGCAATATGCTCCTTGAATTTCTCGAGAGTAGTCATTTTATTCCTTCTTTATTTGTACTCATATTGTTGATATCATGACATTTTTTGGAATCTAAAATATTGATTCAATTTGAGTTATTGTATTTGTTGATGGGCATGGTGTCATTAAATTTTTATATGACACGGAGAATGGTCACTCGCCAATAGTTCAAAAGTCCAATAGCCAGGATGAGGCTTTACAAAACTTAGGTGAAGTGAGGTGAGGCCTAGTACCCTATTGACGTGTTATTGAAAAATAAATTGGTATAATGCTCGGATGTCGCATTGGACTCGAATTCAGATTCGTATTGTTGCATTGTATTCGCCGTTATTGTTTTGAGTATCTATTCTTGTCATATTGTGTACTTCCTCATATTTTTCTTTTAGTGACAGGTTAGCGTGGATTTGGAAGCTATGAATTTTTGGAGAATTTTAAAGCAGGAAGCTTGGAGGATTTTATTTTTGTATAGCTTGGCAGTGTAATTTATTTGGAGAGTTTAGTATTATTTTCTAGTGAAATTTAATTGTAATTATTTTGGAAGTGTAAATTTTGGATTCATTATATTTGTTTTGTGGAATATATATGCTCTATACTAATTGTTGAAGATTTAGTTTAGTTTTAATTGTCGTAGCACATCGTGTTTTATCCGGGGTGTTACAGGTCGTCGCTGCCAGCTTAGCCTTGATCAATATACTTGTTCTCTTCTTTAGTTGTTGTTCATATATGATGTAGGCGTCGAGCCTGCGTGCTTACTCTTTTATTTCTATTTATATTTCAGTTGTGTCGAATATTATAGTAGTTATTTTATTTGGGAGTTGAATTTATTTTGAGACAGTGATACTTTCGGTGTTAGATTTTATTACTATGATGATTATGGTATTAGAGGTTTATATTAGTTTACCTATATGGTTGTATTCAAATATTATCTTTATGTACTTTAGTTTTATTTCCGCCATGCTTAGAATGATATTTAATTGTCTATACTCCTATATTATTTATTTTAGACCTGATCAATCTAGTTTATATTTTGCAGTTTGTCACACTATCGGCCCACTTTATATTGTTATACCACGATCGCTTATTGTTAATCACCAAATTGTAAATTCAAAATTATGATTTCTTAGTAGTAAATTTAAATTTCCATATGTGTTATTGCAACTTAATCTTGCAGTGTTTACCGTGCAAATTTTGAATTTGCAGTGTCAAGCTTATCTAACTAAAATTTAATTTGTTGAAATTTAATGTATCTCGAACTTATTTATCCAAACAAATACAAATTCAATAATATTCTAATCTATAACAAATCTTTATGCAAATCTAATTTTATAATGCAAACTATATGATATTGATCTAATAATTGATATAATTTGTGAGAAACTTAATTTTGTTGTTAATACTATTCTCCACCAAACATATCACAAAAGTTCAATATATCCTATAATTTTTCATGTGAGGCTGTTTGATAGCATTAATTTTTCAGATTGCAAATCATATTATTTTGACAATTTTTTTTTATTAAGAGAAGAGAAGAAAAAGTATTTGTAAGTGTTTATATGGTGAGAAACTTAAAGGAATGCTCTGATTTAAATAAATAATATGATATAAAATAATAGGATATAAAGAATAATATTATAATAAAAAATATGATATAAAGAAATAAAGCATATATAAAATTTGATATAAAGAAGAATATGGCTCGTAAAATATGATTAAAAAAATCTCCTATAGAAAAAATCCTATATAAAAAATACAATATAAATTAAATTTGAAACAAAATCCGACATTAAAAATGAATATAATAGAAATCTGATATAACGAAGAATATGAAAATAAAAAATATGAAATATGAAATATAAAAATTGATTTAAAAAAATTCGGATAAAAAAATGATATAGAAGAATATGATAGTAGTAAAATATGATCAAAATATGTAATGTAAAAAAAATCTTATATAAAAAAGGAACAAAAAATAGTCTTATATAAAAAAAATCTGAAACAAAAAATTGACTTAAACAAAATTAAAAATATATTTTAACAAAAAACACAAGTGAGAAAATCTTAGTTGGCAAAATTATCTTTACGTATAGCCAAGGAAAAAAAATTCATAAAAAGTGAAAAAAATTGGCAAATGGCATTGTAGGATGAAAAAAAAATCATGGCAAATAGTGTCTATCAACGCACAAAAACGTTGGCAAAAAAAACTCATTTGTCACCTTTTTTTTCTTATTTTTTATGGTAACTTGTGCCTATCAAATGCGCTCATGAGTAATTAATATTATTTCCTCCGCTTGTTGCTTTGTTTGTTTCTAGTGGCATTAAGATGCTGAAATGACAATTGAGAGAGCCAATGAAGGTATGACATACAATGGAATTAATCCTAGATCATGTTAGTTAGAGCTTGTTAATTGTTTTGTCAAGGAAGAAATAATTTTGATGCAATATATGCAATCAAACTTCGATTTTTTATTTTTTTTAAGGTTAATAAAAGATATATTATAACATACTCACAACTATTTTTTTTTTCCAAAACAAATTTTTTATTGAAAACCAAGGTATTTTATAGGCGATGTTTCTAGCTGCATGCCGAACAAACAAGACAGGACTCTGATCTAAATTTAAAATTAAAGACTGAGGTACATGATAAAAAACAGTAAAACAGAACGGACAACTTCATGCATGGTGTGAATCAAATCCATGTGGGGTTGATGATGAGGTGATGTCTTGATAAGCATATGAAAAGCAATTTGGTAGTCTGTTTCAATTTGATTACATTTTAATTCCGCATGAAAAGCTAAATCAATACCCGTTTTCAAGGTCCAAAGCTCTGTTGCCAATGATAACACATAACCAATGTTACGAGTAAAGCCGCAGAAAAACTAGCTCTGAGACTTGTGAATAAGGCCGCCTATGGATGCTAGGCCAGTAACATGAGATTTTGCACTGTCAATAATGCATTTAAAGAAAGGTATAAACGGTGAAGTCCAAGCAATGAGGAACTCTTGGGAATTAATCGTAGTTGGGTATTGGTGGGTATTGCAAATGGATAACGATATGTGTACCCACTTTGGTACACATATCCCATACCCAATGCTGTAAATGCTTATACCCAGAGGCGGATCCAGAAATATATTTCGGGTGGGGCACAAACCATTGTCGGGGGTTCAGGGGCGGGAGCCCACGAAATTTTTTTTAGGTTACAAATTTTTTAGGGGTAAAAATTTGAATTTTTTTCTTTTTTTGGGTGAGGCACAACTCTAAATTTACAATTTTTTAAGGGTAAAATTTACAATTTTGAGATTTAGGGTGGGGCACTTGCCCCACCTCTCTACCACATGGATCCGCCCCTGCTTATACCTTAATGTTATGGGTCCCGTCAGGACAGTAAGTACAATCCTCTATTACTTTGTCTTATTAGGCGGGTATGAAAAATGGGTAAGAAAGTGTTTATGTGTGTAGTGATGTTCATTGCAAATATGAGGAAATTGAGCAATTTGTTATATTATATGCCAAAGCGGTAGCCGACAAAAGTGACGGGCGAAGATGATATTGGTGAATGGGAAGTGGGGAGCTACGGTGGATGTATGTGTTTGAGAATCAATTTCGGAAATAATTTGGTCAGATAAATGGTATTTTTTGTACTAATATATTTTAGGAACTAATTTTATAGAAAAAAGTTGTTTGCGCTCTTCATGGGCTGCGAAAGTAAGGGAATTTTTATTTTGCATTGGCTCTTTTCATTAAGACAAATAAATATTTTCTTAAATTTCCGAGATTTTATTAATTTGAGAGGGACAAGTGATAATCATTCCCCTTGTCTATCAACAATGACGGGTATAAAAAGATTGAGCCCCATGAGATCACAAAGAGAGAACAATTGAGTCATTCAAAACCTTTACATGTGTAGCTGAGTGTGATAGAAAGTTAAGTTGGTAAAATTTGAAGGGGGCAATTGGAATTTAGCACATTATTTGATTGATTGCGATTGGACTTGTGAATAGAAAGGTGATTCATCTGGAAGGAGTAACGGTGGCTAATTTGTCGAAATATTTCTCCATGCATTTCTCTCTCCTCATTATTCCAAGGGAATAGAAACCGATGTTGGGACCTATTGTTATTATTGGTATAGATTGTGATGGGCATGTTCGAATCAATTCTTCGTTGATTCTCAGCACACCATTCAGCTAAATTAATTAATTTGTTCACTTGCTTTTCTTTATAAACCTTCCGCCCGAAAAGCTAAAAGCAATTAGGATGTTCCCACGTGTGACGCTAAGGATGGTAATGGGTTTTTGACGCAAAAGATACTTACTTTTTTTAATATTAGAACGATTTTAAACGAATATGAGTCAATACAATGCGTTACATCAAATGTATCGCATTTATAAGTCGGTGTTGAAAGACTCGTAATATTATGTGCGTGTTCCTGTGATACTTAGGGTACGTTTGACAACCTAATTTCAAGTCATGAAAATTAAATTGAAAGTCTAATTTTAATTCCACCTAATTGAAATTGTCCTTCCAATTTCAATTCCAAACCTTGAAATTGGGATGCCAAACGGACCTATAATGAACATTTAGTTTAAGGTCGTGATAACATTTACTATAAGGGCACACACTAAAAACTTAAAAATAGTAATGATACAATGTCGACATATAATTAATAGGACACGTACACTCATGCAGATCTCTCGTACTTTTTATTTTGAGATTCAAAATATGCGCTCTAAGGTCACATGTTGTCATTTTTCTTTAATTTAGTAGTTTACAAATATAAAATGTGTATTTATTATTTATACCAGATTTGTGTTTTGTATAGAGGTAACAATTCGTGTTTTTGGATCAAATCACAGGTCGACACGGCACGATAAGATTTTTTTGAACATGAACATGGCACGACTTCGTATTTTTTATTTGACACGAACACGATTTGAATAAAACACGGCACGACTAATACGATTTTATAACCTTTACACTAAATTAAACATGAATAGACACGAAAACCCAAATAATACGCTATTAACATGACAAGACATGATAACATGACTCATAATTTTGACAGGAACACAACGCGACACGACTTCATGTAAAAAATACCTGACATGAACACGATATAAACACGAAATATCATGTCAATTTCGAGCCGATTTTGTATCGTTTTGTTTCGTGCTTTCGTGTCATTTTTAAAATTGTCAAATCAAATTTTGTATAATGTGTACAATGTTAGAATTATTTTAAAAATAATCTTACATAATGTGCTCCACAATTATATTAATAATAAGAATCACTTTGGTTAATGAATGGGTATTTCAAATACCAAGAGTCAAAAGGATTCTTGATTATCTACCCTGATGGGCAGTTAAAATTAAGTGACTGTTGGATATTTAGGTCATATCCATGCCTAGAAATAAGTGACTGATTTTTCATCATTCAGAATTACGAAAAGACAACATATGAAATTATAGGATAAGGAAGAGAAAGTCACAGACTCAAGTTTATTTTAATTTTTGAAATACTATTTTAGCTATAAAAGAAGATACAATAATTGGAATGTGCTGAAATTGAAATATGTTCTTGCTGTATACAAGAGGAAGCCGTGGTTCAAAATTTAGCCCAATCGGGCATCGCTAATGTCGACTGCTCCGTCAATCTATCCATTTGTGACATGATGGAGGTATGCAATTATAATATAATTTTATATTCCACATAATGTATAATGCATTATGTTGGATATTTCATTTGTGATATGATGGAGGTATGTGATAATCATGTTGATCTAAGATCCTAACGCTAATGTATAATACATAATGTTTTGTATTACTAACGAATAAATAACATGTAAAATTGGATATTCATGCGTTAAATTTATAGATTCATATAAAACTGTTAATTGCGTGTTCTTTAATGATGTTTACATATAAGTCATGAACTTGTTGTAAACTCACCAGCTCCCTTGGAACTGTGTGTGTTTGATTAATATAAGGCATTAAGAATCGTCATCTATAATTAGGGGTGGTAATTTTGAAAATAGCGTGATAATACAATATAAAATTGTCATGAGATTGACATGATAAATTGTATCCATGTCGTGTTTGCATTGACTTATTTTATATTAAATCATATCGGGCCGTATCAAAATTATGACTCGTGTCACATGTTTTTAAGGATAAAATCATGTCTTATTAAGTTTAATTAGGTATGAGAATTATAAATTGTGTGAATCCTAGCGTGACGTATTTTAAATGAATTGTGTTTGTGTTAAGTGAAAAACACAAAGTCATATCGTGTTTGTATTTGAGGGTTGTCAAAACGATCCCGCTACAACATGTTTTTTTCCAAAAAAAAAAAAAATCCCCCAAAAAAGATTTTGTAAATCAGTCCAAAATTTATGATTGGTTTAAATCGTGTACATTTTTCTTCAATTGTTTCTAACAAAGACCTTTGGAAGAGAATATTAAATCTATCATATATTATGGATCGATTTGTAAATAATTTTAGAGGTGCGTTGTTTAGATAAATGCGGTAGAGGATGATCGTTTTGATATTTTTACATATTTTAATGGGCTTGCCTGAGCGAAATAGCTTAACACTACCAAACAAATATGCTAACATCGTTGTCTCTTAAATGGAAATAAAATACAACCAACTCTTAATTACATAGGGAAGATTTGGAGTTGATATTTGAAAAATTAAAGAGTTTTTAACCCCTATGGCCTCTAAACTATATTAGTTGTACCAATTTAGTCCTTAAACAAAAAAAGTGACTAATTCAGTCCCCAAACTATGACATTACAACTTTATAAAGCCCTTTGTTAGTATTCTGTTAACATTTAACAAATTGCAAAAGATGGAACAAAACTTTAAGGTAGCAGGTGATTTCCCTCCATCTTTTGCAAGCCAAAAACCTCAAATAACAAACCAAACATACCTGTTTTCATCCCCATAAAATATCATATCTTAACTCAGCAAAAATCCTCCCAAAAGCAGTTGAAACTAAGAGAAAATAATGGGAAATACAGAGTAGAAAAATAATTAAAAAATGCGTGCCAATACTTTCATATTATTAATAAATGGAATCAAACACAAGAATAAAACACTTTCATAAGTTTCATTTCATTGATATCTCAAGTACCCAACACAACCCTAGTGATCCATCTTTCCAAAATGTGCACCATCAACAAAAAGTTTTCCAAAAAAATATTTACATCAACTCCAATAGTAAATTTCACAAAAATTAATAACCTTCGTACACTAAACTTCACAAATATGCACCTCCATAACTAAGCTTCACACAAAAGCTAACCTCTATACACTGAACTTCACAAAAAAGATTTTTTCTCCATACATTATCCAAAAAATAGGTTGTGAGTGTTGGGTAAATAACCTCAAGGTTGTTGTAGGGTGGGTGGGGTGGGTGGGGGCTCTTAACCTGTGTATAAACATAGAAATAGTGATTAGACACACTTCGTTGTTGTTAATCAATTCATCAAAATTAAAATGTAAAAAAATAAACTTACAGGTAATTTACTCAATCCACAACTAGTCTGTGAACTCTCAAATGGTGTGGATGTAGATGCTCTATCATTCTTCTTCTTGGCACAAGTTCTAGTGTTGTGTCCACTATTTATACAATACCTACAGGTCATCACAACTCTTTGTTTTCCTAGATTCAACTTTTTCTTTTCTTCCCTTTCCCCTGCTTCCAGGTTGAATCTCAATTAATGGCTACATAACTTGCCTCTTTCCAGGCTTTGGCCACAATTCATCACAATTTATTGGGGAAATTATATTATTATATGCTTTTAGATAACTTGAATTTGTGTAGCAAACATCCATGTAATTCTCAGGCCTCTCTCTTCTAAATATGATTACAACAATTCCGTGGTTGTAATGAATACTACTTAGTTATCATCTCCTGCAACTACAATTTTCTTCCATTAAATCCATCACAAACTTCACATTTGGTCTTATAACTTGGAATTGTGACCCCCAGACCACTCACAAATAAAACCACTTGATTATTCCATCAATATCTCTAACATTTGCTGAATTTTAGGACAAATCAAACCTGAATACCTCCTCATTTTGTCTCGATTGTTCCTTATTCTAATCATCAACAATTTTCTAATGGTCTCCATCAATGTTATAATTGGCTTGTCCCTAGATTCTGAAATGAATGAGTTCCACACCTCACAGTGGTTGTTAAGAAGAATATCACACTTTCGATTTGAGAAGAAGTAAGCCCTCAACCAATGCTCAGGGGTGGCAACCTTATCAATCTAGTTATATGTTTCTTCATTTACTTCCATCAATTCAACCATGTATTTGTTGAAGTATTCCATAGTGGTTTCCCTTACACACCTCCAAAACATGTCTTTCAATTATTTTTCGGAGAAAGTCTTTTTCAAGTTATTGTGATGGTGCCTATACAAAATCTATGACTGGAATGAGGTGCAATTCTCTGCAATGCGTCAATTGACCCCTGCATGAAACAATTTAAGTACATATTCCAACATTAAGTGCAAATTTACAAAGAACTAATATGCATATTAATATGAAACTAACATGGATATTACCGTTAATATTATAACTTTAATATGCATAATACAGTTAACTGCTGTAATATACATATTATAGTGCATATTACAATTAATCGCTATAATGTGAATATTACAGTGATTCTCATAATCAGACCACTCAATTATCATTAACTCTATTAAGTAACATATTATTATCATTCAAAATAAGATCACAAACATCAACTTCATTTAAACCATCAACACTCAACTGATTGTTAACAATATTTGCATCAACAAGAAAATGATCACTCAATTCAAAATCCGAATCTTCTATCTCATTCCCTATATCACCCCATCATTACTTCCTTGCTCATCATTAAACTCTTCAACATGCCCAAAATAGACATCAATGACCCTATATGTAGGAACATATTGAATCATGTATAATATATCCCTATCTCGCTCAAGTTGTTTTAACTCAATATTTACTTCTAGATTAGAATCTTATATCAAATTAGATATATAACAGCACAATCCAACTCTTCACCCATGATTTTAATTTCATGAATAGAAACCTTATTTGGGTCAACACAATCAATAAAATTAACCCTAGCACTAATATATTTCCTAGGGTTTTCAAGCAGTTTTTCCCTATGATGCAACCTAATACTGAAGTATGGACAATATTTGGCTGAAATACAAGAAAATATATGAAGAAATCAATACAAAAATTCAATATTATAAGCAAATTGTAGAAACCCTAATAAAAATGATATAAAACTAAAAACACATATTATAATCCTTGTTAGGGTTCACCAATAGATCATTAACTTGCCTCAAATGCCATTTCATAGCTGCAAACAACTACCGATTGAGGATTATAGTCGGATTGATTTGGGAACTAAGATTTTTGGAGAGGAAGCATCATTTTTTCTTTTCTTTTTCGGTGTTTAGGGTGTGCCCTTGAAAAAAAGAGGTAAAGAACCTCCAGCCGTTTATTTCTAATGAGGCATTGACAGAAAGGTGTGTAGAGTTGTAATGTCATAGTTTGGGGGCTGAATTGGTCATTTTTTTTGGTTTAGGATTGAATTGGTACAACTAATATAGTTAAGGGGCCATAGAGGCTAAAAATTCAAAATTAGAAGACAACACCTTTGTTTTAGAGAAGTTGAGAAAAGAATATTTGAAAAACATGCACGTTAAGGCTAGGAACGAAGACACTGTGCTTGCCCTCTTGTAATGCCATCAACTACCTTTCTTGTATTTTAATAGTTTATATCAAATATGACAATAAGAGGCAATTTGCTTGTCACAAACACAAAAGAAAAAAAAAAGGTTGTGTTTTTTTTAATTTGAGAAATTGAGTTTAATCGTTAATTGAATGTAGCTTTTGATACTTATAATGTAAGTGATTTGAAAAATCAATTTTTATTCATAAGAATTAATTACACTTTTACCCTCTCAATTTTACTCTCATTTTCACTTCACTAACCCACTTTTCAAAATAGTTTTTTTGGATTTAGTCTCATTTCCAAAGTTTTATCGCGCTCCCATCCCATATAATTTTTAAATTTTATTAAATCTCATAACTATCAAAAGCTGCCTCTAACTGCTCTGTAACATCTCTAACTGCCTTCTTCCTTTTTGCAGAGAATGACACTTGTGCCATAGTTGTTACAATAGGACCAACAACTGAAAAAATAAATACATGGGAGTGACTACAAATCAATTTTTGAAAATTGGACTAAATACTTAATATCCCTTTAAAAAACATATCAATTTACCTCCAAACCCTAACGGAGTTAAATATTTGAACGAAAAATTAACCATGATGGTGGAAGGTGGCGGTGATTATAATGGTTGGAGGTGGTGGAAACATTATCTTTTTTATGTAAAATATTTTTTTTTGTAATTTCCAAAATTTAAATGTTTTTTCCTCCGATTTTAAGATATTTTAAATGTTTATCAATGTTTTCCAGATTTTAACAAAAAAAATTGTAGTTTCAATTTTTAAAATATTTTCTATCATTTCAAAATAAATATTTTTTTAATTATTCAGTATTTTCTAGATTTTAATTTTTTTGGGGTTATTTCTGATTTTTTTTTGTAATTTTCATAATTTTCTATAATTTTTTTTATTTTTCTGTAATTTTCAAAAAAATTTAAAATATTTCTAGTACTTTTCAAATTTTGTAAATGTGTTTTTCAAAAATACCCTCATGTCCCACGCACATTACTAATCTACCTACCAAATTACTTGAAATGTCTATGGTAAAGCACCATATCCATAAAATTGCTTGCCCCATACGCTATGTCTCCCATTCTAACCTTAGAAACCTAGATAATAGTATCCACATCAAACAACTATAGAAGGGGATGAGAGGAATATGGAGTCAACTACATGCGACTCAACTAGCAAAAACTCTTGGAATAGCTGGAGTAAGTACCCATTTTCCAAGGGCATCATCGGAAAATGCTTGAATCCATTGATAGGACATGAGGAACCTTATGACAAACAAAAGCGTTGCAGATGAATTCTTTTGCCTTATATATTAGTAAGCTCCTCTAAAAAAATCTTTTAAATAGGGAAAGATTAGCAAATGTGAAATCATCCTTGTTCCTTTGTTAAACTACCCATGGTGTTTGCTTAACTTGGAAAGTTTCCAAGGCATTTATAACTCGTAGTGCTACTACTATAGCTAGAGAAATTGATTAGCTTTTCATTGGAACCTTTTCCTAATTTTTGTTTACGAGAATAAAATTAAGTGTGTACGATACAACTTTCAAGCTGAAGATTCTCGGGCGAACTTATCATGCATAGCTCTCAGGTAGAGTTAGACTAGCCACGAAGCTTGGATATAGTTCCTCGATTGGAGATCCATCAATCATAAATGATATCTCCCCATGGGATTTCTCCTGTGAAAGCGTCCTTTCTTTCTCAATGCCCAAGCATCTATCTAGTTCATTCTTCCTAATATTATACCCACACAGCAGGACACTGAACATCAACCCAGTCCCAACAACAAAAATGAAATCTATAAGCAACTACATCAATGACCTCTATTTCTATTCCTTATATGAACGACCTCTTTCCTATAAGTAATTCATAAACACTTTCAATTAGTTATAATTCTATAAATATATAAATAAAAAGTGTGCGATGGACTGTCATCATCAGAGATGGCTTCCGACTCAAAGCTTACCCGAAAATAAATTTCAGCTTCCCATATAGTCTTGTGTCGATACTATGAATCTTGGATCTCTTCTTTGAGATTGTTTGTACCATTGTTAAAGGAGACAATATGCGCTCACAAATACTCTATTAATAAAGAAGCTTGTTAGTTAAGTCTTATCAGATAGTCGAAGTTATTGGTAAATGTTATTGTTATGATTGACATTATGTTATCTAACCTTTTTCTCTCTCGCATAAAGTATATCCCAAAAAATGCCTTTCCTAGTTAGACTACGAATCTATTCATATCGATTAATGGATTGTTGCGACCTTACTCCACTGTATTGTCAAGCTTGGACATGGTGCAACAAAAAGAGAGTTTGCAAAACTAAAAAAAGGATTTAACCAAAACTCTTCTGTGATACCTCCTAAAACTAAATACGCACGCACACATGTAGAAATTTCACATGTCTTTTCGGAATTACAAGCAATGTGATTCCTTCATAAGCTAAATTTGAATTATCAAATTCCCCTTCGGGATTAATCAAAGATATTGGAGTGAAGTCATCAATTTTTTAACCTTTTTCGACCTATTGAGTAGGGGCAACTGGAGGAAGACAACACAGGGATAATAGGAATTTTTTTGTTGATAGATCTCAACAAATGCCCCCCTTCTTTCCCCCACCGCCTTCTAACCTGCGTGAGTATACAATGACAAATTCCAAACAATCATGTTTGATCGTTAGATTGCCTATAGAACACCCAATGGCACCGTGGTCCAACCTGAAGTATGCAATAACGAGATCCCCACTAAAGCGAGTGCTTACCTTTCCTCTAAAAGTTCTCTCGATTTTTATTTACAAGAACAAAGATAAATGTGTATAATATTGCTTTCAAGCTCAAGTTATCGGGCGAACTTCTTAGGCATAGCTATCAGGGAGAGTTATTCGATAACTAATCACTAACAAAGATCGACGTTGAGGCTGGATGGGAATAAATGGAAATAATACAATATGAGGTCTCCCTCTTAAATGTAGGATTGCAGTCTAAAAGGTTAGAATGGATAAGGAAAGCTAAGAATATCTGAGATAGTTGTCATTTTTTCATGTAATTGTAATGTATCTACATTTTTTTTATGAAAGGACTCCCTGAGTCATGTAGCTAACTAAGTCAAAATGTTATCCAGAAGCTAAGGAGAGATAGAGATAAGTAGGAAAAAATGACCATGCATTCTTAATAAATAAAGATACATACAACACAGTTCTTTTCCCTCGCCTAGTGGTTGAGCATGTTTTCACTCCCTCTAAAAGTGGTACTTGAATGTCACATCTTGTCAAATCCCCGTGGTATTTGGATGATAACCTTGATTCCCTTCATATGACCCCCTTAGATGTATCTTGGCCTATTGTTATGTAGTAATAGAAGACTGTATAGGATGCTTCAACGATTCTTTTTTGTAAAGATAAAAAGCTCATTTATGAACTCAATTTCAAATGTGAGTAACATATACTTATAGAATGGGTTTTATTGAGTCAAAACTAGTTAATCAGGTCAATAGCGGAGGTGTGCCACTCTTATCGAATCCCCTCCTCATACCGCTAGTTGTTCTTCATGCTAATGGGTTTATTTGCACATTTCCTCTTACCTTATGGTGCGACTAAGATAAAGGAATGGATTTCTCCCTCTTCTATCAAGAGATTGCGGTAATTAACTATGCTTCATCCTCATCCCCAAGTAAAGGAAATTTATGCCTTCCCCTCTGCCTAGGATTATTGGCATTTATTAAGACGATTCAAGAGTCATAACAAGACATGGGACCAATAGATTCATTAAGTATTCCTAATTATGCAATAATGTATTTCACTCAATTATCTCCCTTTCATTTGAAATGAAGACTATTCATCTTTCTGAATCTAGACCCATCTCAGCTCGCGTCGTTCCACCAATCGACGGGGTGCATCTCAGCTAGTATACTATACTTGTTCACCAATGTCAGTTTGGGGTATAGCCAATTGACTGAGAGGATCACCCCCTTTTCGAATCAAGATTGTATTCATTCGAAGAATTTGATGCCACTGTTCAGGCCTTATTTAAGATAGGAGAATGAGGTTCCCACTATACACAAACAAAGCAAGGGTCGATCCCCTAACGTTGAGAAATGTAAATCCTCCACTTATGAAAGTGAGAAGATCATATCAATTGAAGGTTTAGTTTCACGTACAGGCGAGCAGATTGAATCTCGTCATTAAGTTTTCAGATCTATTTAAATAAGAAATTTGTTAAACAAGGGATGGTTAGCCATCGGTGACCATACTCTCATAAAAGCACCATAATTTGACGGTGCTTCCTTTCCTTTCTCTAGAACCATAAAAAATAAAATAAATCTCGCAACGCCGAGGACTTGGAGAGAGTATGACCAAGACAAAAGGCGGTGAGCCACCATAGAGAATGTGATAATATCTGCTAAAGAGTAAAGCATGTACTCCAATCGCTTCTTTAAGGTCCTCCCAACCTATACACGTGTTGCTCACTTTTCTCTATATTTAGGGGAAGGAAGATATCCACTCATATCATTCATTAAGCATTTGGAATGAGGCATAACCCACAACAAACGAAAGGGGAAGCCTTGCTTCACTTACTATAGACCTATTTTAATAAATTAGGTCTGGTAAGAGAACCTCATTCACAAATGAATCTCCATTATTATAAGAAAATTAAAAGGAAAATTTTGTAAAATTATTTGTGTTTATTATATAATAATTAGAGTAAATTACTCATTTGGCTCCTAAACTATCACGATTGCTCCAAAATGACCTATGAATTATTAAGTGTGTCAAGTAAGCCCTAAAACTAACCAAATGGATTTAACACGACCCTTCATTTTTTTGGATTGTTAAGTTGGACAAAAATGAGTCATATGACATACACATGACCTATTGTGAGAGCAAAATAGGTAACACATTAATATTAAATAGTTTAACTATAATTTACTATGGAAAAGAAATAATATCTAAAGTTAAAATAGTCAAAAACTCAAAATGAATAAAAAGACTAACCATCTAAGTAAAAATAAATATGTTCTCTCTCTCTCTCTCTCTCTCTCTCTCTCTCTCTCTCTCTCACACACACACACACACACACACACACACACACACACACACACATAAACATATAAACACACGCACACACTATCCCCCCCAACTTATCAAAAACTCCTCAAAATTAGACCCCCAGGTTACCCTCTCTCTTCTCTCTCTCCACCAAAAGCCCTAGGTATCGATTTTAGTTATGGTTTTGTGAACGATAAGGTCTCTTTTGCAAACGACCAAAGAGGTTTTTTTGCATACGATCTAGGTTTAAATTAATCTATCGGTGGTATATTAAATTGGGGTTGTAATTTTGTCGATATTGCTTTATTAGGCGGTGTTTTCGACTTTGGCTGTAATTTTGATGGCTGTTAGAGGCTAGTGATGGTGGGTAACGATTTTGGGTGGTGGTGGTTATGGCTGGTGGTAACAGGTGGTGGTTTTGATTTCAAGTGGTAGTGGTGGTTGTTGAGGGCTAATAGTGGTGGTGGGTGGTTATATGATTTAGTCTGTTACTTATCTTGCCCTCACAATGGGTCATGTATATGGCACATGACTCATTTTCATCCAGCTTAACGACTCAAAGTGGAAGACGGGTATTGTTAGATCAATTTAGTTAGGTTGAAGGCTCATGTAACACCCCGTATTTTTTAGGATTTAAATAATTATGTGATTTATTATTAAATTATGTGATTGATTATTATTGTTGGATTAATTAATTTAAAATGTGAGAATTAATTATTAATCCGGATTAAAATTGAATATTTACTAGCGTGACGAGAAGTTAGAAATTATTAATATTATTGTGAGAATAAGTAATATAAAATGACGATTTTATATAACTTGTCGTGAGAGAGAAATACGACAGTTTGGTATATTAAGTTGGGACACGCGTGTGAGTCGTGTCAGGACAAATTACGTGGAATGAAAAGGTAAATTATTTTAAGTAACTCGTATGATCATTTTGAGTGCGTCGTTGAGTCCGTATGGATCGAGATAGTCAGAAAACTCTACCCGGGTATTCTATTTGGACTCCGGGATATTTTTAGGCCAAGCCGGCACCTGGTAGGGGTAGTTTTGTAATTTGAATGTTTGCTGGAATTTAATGGAAGAAAATTGGAGACATATTATATCAGCTAATCGGGGACAATTAGGGTTAGGATACACCAAAATCAAGATAGAGCCACAGTGGGTGAGGGAGAGCAAATTCCAAAGGAGGAGAGTCAATTTTCACCACCATGCACAACCACCACCACCATCGTGTAGATTGGAACGCGAGGAGCGCATCCATACCAACAACACCAACGGATCAGACCTTCGGAATTGAGGCAAGTGTTTATTGCTTGCTTTCTTTATCGATAATTGTGTTCATGTTAGTCTAGGTTAATAAACTTTGTTATGAAAGTTAATTTGGACGAAATTGGAGAACTATATCATAAACTAGGGCTGATTTGATAAGAATTTGAATCCCATATGTAGATAAGATGATGCCTACGAAATTATGATGACTTCTATGAAAAAATCTTTCTTTAATTTAGAAGTTATGCATATAAATTTAAGAACTAGGGTTCTTGATAATAAATTGGGGATTTCGAATTATATGGATGATTGGTGTTGATTTAATGATGTTAGATTATGGGAAATCACATATACATGTTAGAATAATGTTTGGTATTGATTGTTGGAAGTTTGGTCTTGATCTTTAGAGGTTTTAGGAGTAAAAATGGTGGGAAAACCCTGAATCTGGAGGTAGGGGACGAAATAGCCGAGGTGGCGAGATGTCGCGCGAAGTGAGTCGTTCGAGTGAGATCGTATATCGCGCGAAGTCGTTCGAGCGAGATAGAGTTGTCGCGCGAAGATGGATCGAGTGACACGTGTAAGTCGTTCGAGCGAGGTCTTGTTCTGGTTCGAGCGAGATTTTTAATTTTCAGAGAATTTCCTATTTTTCCCCTAGTTGGGTAAACAGTCAATTTGAGTGAGGGAAATTAGTGTTCGATGAACCCAAAATAGTGCAGAATTATTGGGAGTTGTTTAGGTGTAATGAGTTAAATATTTGGGACGATGAGTTTACCTTGAAGATTACGAGAGAGAGATAATCGTGATTATAAATGCGTCGAGAGTATTACGTGATAAATACTTACTAAATTAGTTCTAACGATATGGAACTTATAACAATAAAAATTAGTGGTTACGTTTGGGACTGCTTATGATTATGTATTAAGGATTTTCGGGTGACATATTATCCTTATATATATTACGAGAGAGGGAATATCGTAAATTAAAAATACGTTGATAGTATTTAGTGATGGTAATACTACGTATGTAATATGACATTTAGTTGTGTGTATACCATTTAATTTGATGGGTTGTTTGTATACCTATATTTGATATTATGTGTATGATATACCTAGCTGCTTGCTATCGCGGGGGGGTTATGTAGAGACAGTCTTATCCTGGGTGACCTTCGTGGGGATATTTAACTTGTATCTCAGAATATAGGACTGTGAAGACTTATTTGTGAGTTGATAAGTCAGCTGACCATGGGAGCGTAGGTATATGCGTGACCCATAGGGATGTGAACTATATTCGCCGCCAATATGTGTGATTTGTTTATATGGTTTGTGGGAGATTTTCGAACCAATAGTCCTTGTTTGAGTTCGAGATGTACCGGGACATGATAGCAGAGTATGCAATGCACTACAGGTGTATCCTTGGGGTGCTGTGTTAGTATATATATATATATATATATATATAGTAGTGAGTAAATATATATGTATGCTTATGGTATATCTACATTGAGATAATTACAGACTATTAAGATAGTGAAATCTTCAATAACGTAAATAGGAAATACTTAACTTTATTGTGATAACACTTATTTAAAATGATAAATGTTGAGACCAAATACGGAATACTACTATGAGGGGTAACTAGAAGGATAAGCCTTTTTCTTTCCTAGTTAGAAGTGTGTCAGATGGCTAGGTGGGATTAGATGTACGTTAGGCGTGCACACTAGTCGAGAGGTGAGAATCTCATGTGAGAGCTCGAACTAACATGCATAATACTTGCTTTAATGCAGTTTTAAATACTTGCTAATAAATATTTTAAAACATCGGGCTATGACCCGCCTCTTGCATTTCTTCTCTTTCGCTATATACATATGTATTAGTACAGGTACCCAGCCACAGGGACACCGGTTCTAGATACTTGGATGGTTTGTCGAGCTGCAGCTGTTGTGAAAGTTGTGGGTCATTGAGATTAGATGCTTCTCTCATTTCATTTAGTTCCTAGTTCTAATATTTTAGTTCGGGCATGTGTCGCCCATTGTCATTAGTGGGGTTGTACTCGGTTCATTTGTAGTTCTTTTCTATTGGATTGAGTATTTATTATGGTTTGGTTTGTGACTTTGAACTAGAAGGTTTTATCCAGTCTTAATTATTCAGTATTTGATTCAGTCAGTATTCATTTCTTGTGTATGGTTTATAATTAAATGTTTAGAAATTAATTGAATTTATTTGGTTTCAAGTTAAATTGGGAAATGTTTTGACACTAGCTTAATTAGATGTTAGGTAAGTAATTATATTTAAGTTTTCGACAGTGATGCTAAGAATGAACCAACCGAACATTCTGTTATAAATTTTATAAAGGACTGATCACCCGATATTTAATTGGGTGGGGTGTCACAGGTGGTATCAGAGCATCAGGTTCTAGAGTCTTTTAGGATCCGTACGGCTTATTACGTTTCAGCTTTGCGTTCTTTGATGTAGAGCCTTATTCTAGGATTGTTGTATTCCACTGCGTATGTGCTTCACTCTCTCCTGCGATTTAGTTTAGTGAATCCAATTCATATGCGAGAGTGATTGGACTTCGTACTCCGAACAATATGGGACGACCAACGAAGGCCGTTAGCGGGACTGTAAGAGGAGGAAAATAATTGAAAGTTGTGAAGCATTCGGGGAACGGTGATCGCGATAGAAGTCACCAATATTAATATCTAAGTGTGATGGGCCAATGGAGGGAGCTAATCCAAAGGCAATAATGTAAAGTAGAGTGCAATGACACTCAAAAGTTTAAATTCATAAGAAATTTTTCTAGCTCAGGGAAACAGAAAAGAGTAAGAATAGTCAATCAAACCGAGATATTGGGTACGGGTTGACCATTTAAAATTTTCCATCCGCTAGTCAGACATAGATACAAAAGAGATGTTGAACTTATCACCAGTAGGTCGGGTAGAGACCGACCGTAAAGGATGAGTTAACTTGGTAAGAGAACTTCGTAACCGAAGTAGGAGTCATGAAAGATAAAAGGGTCTGTAAGTTAAAAATGGACTCATGGGTAGAATACCCTAGCGTGAATGGGAGGTGCGACTAAGGCGACTAGTGCCAATGTCATCAAAGTATATATTTACTAGAATATGTCAATGCCCTAAAAGAAAGGGAGCCAGTCGAGTTGTGATACTTAGCCGAAGGGCAAGGTTGAATTCAATAGTGTTAGTAGAACATCACCAGAAGGTATACCCAGTTCGGGGGGGGGGGGGGGGGGGCTATTTAAATGATATGATTAAATCTTAATGTAATGGTGATTGATTCAGCCAAGACCAGAGGGTCGACCATGTGTTCCATATGCCCTGCAGAGCGCAAGGAATAATGAAAATCACAACTGGGAGTTAAGACTGTCAGGTCCGAGAGAAGGACATCCCAACAAGGCCAGGAGGACCAGTGAAAGGGAAATTACCCTGTATGTAGAGATAAGGGTTACCAGTACTGAATGTGCACGTGAGAAGTGAAATTAATAGTATCGGGAATAATGAACCGTGCCTCTAAGGCATACCAGTTGGAGAAGTAAAATATCCAGTGTAAAAATCGGGTCAAGAGAATTGGGCCCAGGAACTAATAACCCGAGAGTAGTAGGTCTAGGCAGGACCATCATAGTCCTCAATAATGGTAGCATACCATATTTCGGGGTTGACGGGCCCAGGAAATAAAGGGAAGGCCAGTAAGGCCATATTTGAGGCCTAGAGATATGGGACCAATGTATCAATGTCGGGTGGGTAAGCCGTAAAATAGAATAATATACCCACATGAGGAAGGGAAAAACTAACGAGTAGAATCCGAAAGGTATAACAATTGTAGATAATTATGGGTCACGAAAAGTATGTGCGGGGACCCTACGATCAGGCTAGACTGATGAAGCTTTGTTTCATCCTTGTGAATAAATGATGAGTTCAAGTGACATGGGTGTGTCACAACATATGTGAATAGTTAACACTAAGGGTTCGAGTGTCCATCCGGTTTAGTGGGTATGCTGACGATAGCTGCCTTATTATGTAGGTGACTAACACTTGGGTAGCGAGACTTTTTGTACCATCTGCGGGGAGGAGCAAGTCTGGTCACTAAGAGAAATTTTTATATGGTATTATGTAACGATTCGTGCTCCTTTGAGCTTTATGATAGTATATGTTATGGATTAAGGACTTAACAGATCCCGACGACCAGCAGTGTTAGGTAGTAGTGTATCGGGGGGTTCCTTATTTGGATTTCGCTTTGCGAGACATCTCATGCATGAAACTTAGCGAACGTTGGAAGTTGGGAGAAGTTTTCCTTTAGTACATGGATTTAGTGTCGTAATGATTACCCGTATACGTAGTTATAACTGTAAGATAATGGTTATATTACAAACTGAGGCCGACAAAGTTGTATAAGATTAATATGTGATAATGTCACCAATCGTTGACACCACGAGCAGGCCGGTGGGACAACCTAAGATATTATTAGGTGGAAAAGGTAGGGTGGCTAAGTAGAACCTTACGATATAGACAAGAAAGAATGTGGGGCATAATTTGATATTTATATAACACGTCTAGTATGGTGGTACTGCAATGCACAAAGCATAGGGTGTATGGGCGCCCTAGATATTTGGGTAATAATTTTTTTCTTCCTTAAGTGAAAGATTGTGACATAATGCGTATTTTGTAGGTAACGGAATGTAGACGTTTTGACTTCAAAACTTAGTTGTTTGATGGTTTAGGTCAGTTAGGACTAATAATTCCCAAATTTTCCACGAGGATGGTATAGGAAGAATTCGATAAAGTTTAACTCGGGAAAGGTTGAAACTTGCTTGATAGGACATGGAGAGAACATGTTTCACGAGAATCTGAAGCTTAAAGAGAGGGGGAAGGACTAGCGACATGCAGTGATAAAACTGTCACCCGAACCATAGATGTGGATGTGGTTGTAAGGTAGGTAAAATGCGTAATGATATAAAGCCGTAGTAGTGATGGCATAAGAAAAACAAGACATTGTTGAGCTCCAATTGGAAGGGGACCATCAGGAAATAATAGAGTTCCTTCAGCATTAGGAATTCCTTGGTAGTAATGGAAGAGTGAATCCCTGGACCATTACAGAGTTAATTACTTTGCAACGGGATCACGACCCTATGTGGGTGAAAGTGGGTCATGTAATTAAAATAGCTCACGTTATGCCAAGTTAGGACAAATCATAACGTGTAACAGTAAACCCCAACCATTATTCCTGGGATAGTATGGTTGTATGGGGTACAAATAGAGTTTTGTCCGAAAGATTCAAGAGAGTTATGACTCGATTATCAGGAAGAGTTTTCGGGAGGCCTTGAATATCGAGATGCGAACATATCCGGCCTAACACATTTGCAGGCGGACGGGCAGACTGAGAGTTCTAGTTACACATTGCGAGGTGTTTTGTATTTCCAATTATGGGAAGGTTTAGTGTAATATTTTCCACTGGTGGAGATAGTGTAAGACGAATCCCCTCAGCTCATTATCGATAAGATTCCATTTGAGGCGCTATATATCAATCCTTGTCATCCTTGTGCTTATTGGATAGAGGGGATGACAATAATCTACTAGGTCTAGAGGGATTTTAGGGCTCGTTAACCAGGATGGAAATGATTGGGAGTTGCATTATTGCATGTTGGAATGAGGAAATTGGTACCGAGAGATGTGGGATCTTTTCATATTATTGTTAAGTTTGAGCCGGTAGCGTATGGGCTTGGGTTTCATAGTCCCTTGCGGAGGCAGTATGGAGAAAATGTGTTAACATTTATATTATATATTGTGTGTAAAGTATATAACGTACAAGCAAGAATAAACTACTGATGAAACATAGTAGTAAGACAAATTCGTATATATCTAAATATCAATTAATCTACTAGTGCGAGTAGTAAGAGGCTAGATAGTAACTATCTAAAATTTAAGTGGTGAAACTTAAATGGTAAAGCTTGGAGAGTAAATTACAGCATCAGTGAGGTGTTCATTATTAAGGGTATTTGGTGATGTACTGTATGGGCAGTACTGCGTAGATTACATGAGATGTGAGGTAAATACCCGGAGTTGTGCTTACCGAAAATGCCTTATTTTCTGAATATCGAGACGAAATTTCGTTATTAGGGGAGAAGTATGTAACACCCCGTATTTTTGAGGATTTGAATAATTATGTGATTTATTATTAAATTATGTGATTGATTATTATTGTTGGATTAATTAAATTAAAATGTGAGAATTAATTATTAATCCAGATTAAAATTGAATATTTACTAGCGTGATGAGAAGTTAGTAATTATTAATATTACCGTGAGAATAAGTAATATGGAAAGACGATTTTATATAACTTGTCGTGAAAGAAAAATACGACAGTTTGATATATTAAGTCGGGACACGCGTGTGAGTCGTGTCAGGACTAATTAAGTGGAATAAAAAGATAAATTATTTTAAGTAACTCGTATGATCATTTTGAGTGCGCCGTTGAGTTCGGAGGGGTTGAGATAGTCAGAAAATTCTACCCATGTATTCTATTTGGACTCCGAGATATTTTTAGGCCAAACCGGCACCCGGTAGGGGTAGTTTTGTAATTTGGATTTTTGGAGGAATTTAATAGACGAAAATTGGAGAAATATTATATCAGCTAATTGGGGACAATTAGGTTTAGGATACACCACAATCAAGAGAGAGCCACAGTGGTTGAGGGAGAGAAAATTCCAAAGGAGGAGAGTCAATTTATACCACCTTGCACAACCACCGCCACCATCATGTAGATTGGAACACGAGGAGCACATCCATACCAACAACACCAACGGATCAGACCTTTTAGAATCGAGGCAAGTGTTTATTGCTTGCTTTCTTTAGCGATAATTGTGTTCATGTTAGTCTAGGTTAATAAACTTTGTTATGAAAGTTAATTTGGGCGAAATTGGAAAACTATATCATAAACTATGGCTAATTTGATAAGAACTTGAATCCCATATATAGATAAGATGATGCCTACGAAATTATGATGATTTCTATGAATAAATTTGGGTTTAATTTAGAAGTTATGCATATCAATTTAAGAACTAGGGTTCTTGACAATAAATTGGGTATTTCGAATAATATGGATGATTGGTGATGATTTAATGATGTTAGGTTGTGGGAAATCACATATACATGTTAGAATAATGTTCAGTATTGATTGTTGGAAGTTTGGGTTTGATCTTTAGAGGTTTTAGGAGTAAAAATGGTGGGAAAACCCTGAATCTGGAGGTAGGGGACGAAACAACCCAGGTCGCGAGATGTCGCGCGAAGTGAGTCGTTCCAGCGAGATCGTATATCGCGTAAAGTCGTTCGAGCGAGATAGAGTTGTTGCACGAAGCTGGATCGAGCGACACGTGTATGTCGTTCGAGCGAGGTTTTGTTCTAGTTCGAGCGAGATTTCTAATTTTGAGAAAATTTCCTATTTTGGCACCTATTTGGGTAAAGAGTCAATTTGAGTGAAAAAAATTAGTGTTCGATGAACCCAAAATAGTGAAAAATTATTGGGATTTGTTTAGGTGTAATGAGTCAAATATTTGGGACGGTGAGTTTACCTTGAGGATTACGAGAAAGAGAGATAATAGTAATTGTAAATGCGTCGAGAGTATTACGTGATTAATACTTACGATATTAGTTCTAACGATATGGAACTTATAAGAATAAAAATTAGTGGTTACATTTGGGACTGCTTATGATTATGTATTAAGGATTTTCGGGTGACATATTATCCTTATATATATTACGAGAGAGGGAATATCGTAATTTAAAAATACGTTGATAGTATTTAGTGATGGTAATACTACATATGGAATATGACATTTGGTTGTGTGTATACCATTTGATTTGATGGGTTATGTGTATACCTATGTTTGATATTATGTGTATGACTTACCTAGCTACTTGCTATCGCGGGGGGTTGTATAGAGACGGTCTTATCCTAGGAGACCTTCGAGGGGATATTTAACTTGTATCTCAGAACATAGGATTGTGAAGACTTGTTTGTGAGTTGATAAGTCAGTTGACTATGGGAGCGTAAGTATGTACGTGACCCATAGGTACGTGAACTATGTTCACCGCCAATATGTGTGATTTGTTTATATGGTTCATGGGAGATTTCCGAACCGATAGTCCTTGTTTGAGTACGAGATGTACCGGGATATGATAGCAGAGTATGCAATGCACTACAGGTGTATCCTTGGGGTGCTGTGTTAATATATATATATATATATATAATAGTGGTGGAAATATATGTATACTTGTGTTATAATTACAATGTGATATTTGTAGGCTATTAAGATTATGTTAATACATATATATATAATAGTGAGGGATATATATGTATGCTTATAGTATATCTACAATGAGATAATTACACACTATTAAGATAGTGAAATCTTCAATAACGTAAATAGGAAATACTTAACTTTATTGTGATAACACTTATTTAAAACGATAAATATTGAGACCAAATACGAAATACTACTACGAGGGGTAACTAGAAGGATAAGCCTTTTTCTTTCCTAGTTAGAAGTGTGTCAGATGGCTAGGTGGGATTAGATGTACGTTAGGCGTGCACACTAGTCGAAAGGTGAGAATCCCATGTGAGAGTTCGAACTAACAAGCATAATACTTGCTTTAATGCAGTTTTGAATACTTGCTAATAAATCTTTTTAAAACATCGGGCTCTGACCCGTCTCTTGCATTTCTTCTCTCTTTTGCTATATACATATGTATTAGTACAGGTGTCCAGCCACAGGGACATCGGTTCTAGATACTTGGATGGTTTGCCGAGCTGTAGCTGTTGTGAAAGTTGTGGGTCATTGAGATTAGACACTTCTATCATTTCATTCAGTTCCTAGTTCTGATATTTCAGTTCGGGCATGTGTCGGCCATTCTCATTAGCGGGGTTGTACTCGGTTCCCTTATAGTTCTTTTTAGTTGGATTGAGTATTTATTATGGTTTGGTTTGTGACTTTGAACTGGAAGGTTTTTATCCAGTCTTAATTATTCAGTATTTGATTCAGTCAATATTCATTTCCTGTGTATGGTTTATATTTAAATGTTCAGAAATTAATTGAATTTATTGGGAAAAGTTTTGACACTAGCTTAATTAAATGTTAGGTAAGTAATTGGATTTAAATTTTCGACAGTGATGCTAAGAATGAACCAACCGAACATTATGTTATAAATTTTATAAATGATTGATCACCCGATATTTAATTGGGCGGGGTATCACAACTCACTTGATTTTTTTTATAGTTCAAGAGCCATTTTGGAACAATCGTGATAGTTTAGGGGGCAAATGAGTAATTTACTCTAATAATAATATAAAGATATATTATATTATATTAAGTTATTGGCCTAGTTTTTAAAGTTTCACTATCTAATACCAAATGGCTTACTTTTTTCAACTGCATTATTCTACAGATAAATAATGAATCCATTAGGTTGAATGAGCAACCTTTTTTTGGAAAGCAATAATGAATAGCCATGTCCCTTGGAATTGGTTGCTTACTTAATTACTTCTAGTAAGACGACTTCTATCTATCTAAGGTTGTACTTTTTTTAAAATATCAAAATTTTGATTTTCGATCCGATTTGTTCTAATTCCCCCCCCCCCCCATTATGTATACTACTTCATAATTTTTCAATTCCAAATTTTTCGAAAGAAATGGAATGAAATTTTATAATATACACTAAATTTTCAATCCAAATTTTCCAATATCATGTTGATCTGATTTTTTCTAAACATTTACCAAAATTCCAATAGATTTAGATTTATATATATATATATAATATCTGGTACGGACAAAACTGTGCGAACTTGGTTCAGACTTTTTCCTTTTCCCAAAAGTGGTCCCCTCCTGTTCCCAAAGACAATTTTGTTATTTTCCTTAAATGGTACCCTCTTGTCTTATAGTAAGATTCCTTTTCAAGACTATAATTATAATAGATTTATATTTTGGACCCTAAAAAGATAAAAAGAAAAGAAGAACCCTAATTTGGTATAAGAGCTTTAAGAGAACCCATTGAATTCCGACCCAACCCCAATTGTGTATCAGAGCAAAGACGCTCCTTTTTTACCTATAGTAAAAAGATTTTAATGCCCTTGGGATTTATCCATAACTGATTTAGACTACCAACATATACCCATAACTGATTTAGACCCAGAAGGTTGCTTAATCTCACATATAAACGTCTGTTCTCACACTGAACACATCTCATCCAAACACGCAGATAGTAGATAAGTTATTGCTAGTGCTATCAATATCATAATAGACCAAAATAAGTGTATACTCCTTATTTTAAGATAATTATTTAATGACACTCAAACCTTTGAAACTGAGATTAAAAATATCTCTAAAAGAATACAAGAAATAGATAACCAAATCCCAATAAACTTTGTACAAGTATTACAAGATATAAATATTAATACTAATCACATAGAAGTCCTTAATAAAGAAATTTCAGACCTTAAGATGCTAACTAGAAACCAATAAAGTGAGTTAGTCAAACTCATTAAAGAACAAGCTAAGCTTATCCCAATATTAGATAAATATCTTCCCAATGGAAATAGTTAGATCAGACTGGAATGAGGTACCTGGTAACCTCTCCATTCAGACCCTAGAATATTTTTACTAAAGAATTTTAGAAAAGATAAATGATGATAGATTTTATTACAAGATAAATGAAAATGAGATTGCTAATGCGTCTAAAGCATCAAGACTTATACATGAAAGATTCAATTTAATCTCAACATCAATAACAGCTACTCAAGACTATAATAGTAGCTTTATTAAAGACTTACAATTAGATTTAAAGTCTAAGACATAAGGATTAACCACCTTCTATACAAATTTTATTAAATTTCAACAAAATTTAGCTAATTATCTTAACAATGTGGATAGCTATGACCTATCCAGAATGGATAATATTATTAATGAACTTAGACTAAATATGTCACAAGCAAAAGAAAAATATGAAGAAATTATACAGGGAATTAAGGTCATATATAATAAACCTTCCCAAGAAGAATTAGACTCTCCATATATTTTAACACGTTTAGATAAAATTGAAAAAGCTATAGAAACTATAGAAGCTAGAAGGGCACAAGAATCTGTGCAACAACAAGAAAAAAAGATGAGGTAAAAGACTATATTACTAAGGTTGCTAATTCTCTTGTTAATACTCTTGCTAAATATAATGAAGATATTAATAATAATGCAAGAAAAGAGAACAAGATATTTAAAGAAGAAATCCTTAGTTAGATAAAAAGACAAAAAAGATTACTCAGACTCTTTAGAAAGAATTGAAAAAAGACTTCAACAAAAATAGGTAACCACCTGTAAATTTAGAGAATCTCCTTATATAGAAACTAAGGAAGGAAAGACCACAGCTAGAAGAATCATCAATAATGGATTAGATAAGACTAGTAGGATAACAAGCCATGTCCCTAATATTGGACATAGTAATTTTATGCTCCAGAGACTTAAAGATTCATCCTCTAATGTTAGAATATGATAGAAGGAGAGACATTTCACCAATCCTCTCCAATGGAAAGAGTGGAGTGAAGTTGAATGGAAAATTGTAGAAGACTCCATACATAATGGATAACTTTCAGCAGTTAGATACATAGACTTATTTAAAGAGGGATCCACTCCTAAGACTCCTAATTACAACATGACTTATCATTGTAGAAATCATGTGTTAGACAAATCCTATACTGAGCTTCAAGTTTTTGACTCAGAATGGCTAAGTTCAAGAGAAACTGATAGGAAGTTCCAGTTCCTAACCTTTAGACTCTTTCAAGCAAGAATCTAAGGATTACATATACCTCAAAATAATATCAACATATTATGTTGTTTAATAGATAAAAGATGGAAAGATTTTGAGAAAAGCCTTATTAGGATGGCTCAATTAGAAATGTCAAACAATATAGGATACTTTTATGTCATTCCGGCAATTACAGTAACCGTAGATACAGCCAAACATTTTAAATTAATCTTATATGCTAGTGGCTATGAAGACTATATTATCCCAAATGCTAATATTAATATAGAATTCCAAAGTTATGTAAAATTCTCTCAATTCCCCTATGAAAGAATGCAACCGGGAATTCCTAGCGGTAGACTTAATGAAGAAATATTAGTTAGAATGAATAATTCAAACTACAATCATACTTACAGTATTAAGAATACTGGACCTATGAAAGAAAAAGCTAAGACCCTTTGGCAACTGCCAGAATTTCAAGAAACCAAGACCATACATAATAAACCTTTGTTTATTAATCAAGACGATGTCACTGGAAATGTAACTATCCAGTCCCCCCCCCCCTCGAGATTACCAATAAGAATATCCACACTGAAGATATTTAATTTAGAAATATGGGAGAAACCATAATCAATGACCCTCCAGAAGGAGAATGTAGTAGCAAAGCTAGCTCTAGTTTGCTAAGACAAGCTCCGATAATTATACCTAGAAGATCATTTGAACAAAAAGACTTAGTTGGAGAAAAAACAAGAATCCAAAACATTGGACATGAACCCTCAGAATTGGACATGAAGAAATTTAAAGAACATCTTAATAGAAGTCATTCTGTTAGGATCCAAGATAGAGACATATTCAACATGATAGCCCAAGACCATATATTAAAATTAAAAGAATCTAAGAATACTAAAGAGCTTCTTGGAAACCTAAGACTAATGGAAGAAGTAGGAGAAAGATTAATGCCAGCTACACAAGTAGGTCCTAATAAATAAGAGATAGGAACCAATAGTAGGCTAGATGATGCTCCCAGACTTTTTAGTAAACTAAGAGGAATAAATATTCCTATATACTCAAATACATTGGTAAAGACCAAACCAGATTATATAAAAGACTTTTCAACTAATGACAAGAGTTTTACTCCTATTAAGACTATGGCAAGTCAATCCATAAATTCAGTTGGGATATACCTTAACTTAGACAATGTCCAAGATAGAAAAAAGGCCTTAGATGAATGGCGTAATCAAATGAATATGTGTTTTTCATGTAATGAACAATGGGATGTAACTTCATGTAAGCAATACGCTGAGCAATCCATTAGAGGTATTGCAAAATATTATTTAGACAGATTAAGAAAGGCTACAGATGAAGAATATCTAGCTAAGATTGAGAAAATGAAAGAAAACCTAGAAGAAATATCAATTGAAGAATATATTCAATTGTTTACATTAGAATTCATTGGAGGTGGACATTTATATCAAATCAATGATCAAGACTTGGAAAAAACTAAGTTAACTCTTCTCGGTATTTGCAAACTAGACAAGACTAATGAATATAACAATAATTATGAACAACTATATTACCAAATTAAAGAATTTGGTGAGACCTTAAAAGATGAATATTTTAGAAAAATATTAGTTATTGGACAAATCCTAATTAATGAATACAGGAATTGGCCAGGAGTTGCTGGAGTTAAGAATAACTCCATTGGTGAAAGAATTAATTTTGCCAAAGACTATATCATATCTAAAAGATGAGATATAACTCAAGAAAAGTTAATAGACGAGACTTTCAAACAGATTTATCCAATTAAAGATGAAAGATACATTGCTCCAATCCAATGGGGATGTGGTAATGAATCTAAGAAATTAAAAAAAAATCTAGCTTGGAAACAAAAGAAGTTTAAGGCTATACCTTTAGGTTTTACAAAGAAATATAAATTCAGACCATCTACTACCTTTAGAAAAAGGAACTCTAAGACCAAGAAAAATATATTTAACCAAAGACAATATTTTAAGAAAAACACCTGTAAGCATAAAAAGGTTCCTAATTATAGGAAGGAAAAAGAAGTAGCTCAATCTAAGACTGCCATCAAAGAATGTTGGATTTGTGGGAAAGAATGATACTTTGCTAAAGACTGTCCTAACAAGAAAGATAAAGAAAGTATTAAGATTATTAATACAATATTAGACTTTGCAGATCAAGAAGAATTAGACATTCTATATGCTATAAAAATATCAAACATAAAAGATGATGATAATACTAGTATCTATAGTGCATACACATACAGTGATTCTAAAGATTATAATAGTGACACTGATGAGTATGAAGACTCCTAAGATACTTTAGATTTATACATGATGCAAATTAATCAAGATGATCAAGATGATGAATATCTAAACTTTGAAGAATCTTGGTATATCTGTATATTAAGCCCCCTTTTAAAGAAAAGATGGACAATTAGTAATCCCGAGTTACTAACATATATACCTAGATGTTAATTTGATGAAAAATATTATTGCACATTTGAAATGAAATGTAGCAAGAAAGACTTTAGATATATAGAATGCTTTGAGACTATACAAACATAATTATTTATGGTTTGTGTTATTTGTCAAATTACACTACCATGAAAACTGTTGGAGAATTATATTTAGAGCAATTCATACCACCCAGTATGATGTTCAAATAGATCAAGATATTAAAACATATTATCAAGACATTGATAGAAATATAGTCAAAAGATTATAAGAAAATAAAGATGTAAAAGGAAAGGGAATTTCCTATAATTTATAAGATAACCGCTCTGATAGTAGTACAGAAGACCTAACACCATTTGAATTCATAGATAAACTTAAAAAAGGAATATCTATTCTAGAAAAGAACAATTTAGGAATATCTACTAAACCATATGCTTGTTTTGTAGAATTATTCATACAACATAACGATTATCCTAAAAGACTTTTAGCTTTTATAAATACAAGATGCTCTCAGAGTATTTATAAAGCTAATGCCTTCCCCGAAGAATATTTTCTAGAAAGTAATCACGAGATTCATGGTAAGGTAGATAATGGAGAACCATTTACCTTATATTTCCAGACTATTCCTATTTATTTCAAATTAGGAAATCAAACTAATAAAACTGTAAATCATTAGTTTTGGATAATGGATCCTTGTCCTAGTTTCACAGGAAATATTATTTTAGGACAAGACTTTATTAGTAAATATCACCCTTATACTCAGTATAATGATAATATATTAATTAGTGATAAAGAAGAATTTAATATTACAGCCCCTCTAATAGATCACAAGACTGCCTTTGACCTTATGCAGGTCAAACCCAATTATAGATCAATAAAACATCAGAGTTCTTCAGCTGAGCATGGTGGAACTAGACCTACAAACCAACAAGAAGCCTTAGAAATAACTAAAACCTTACAAAAAGAAAGTAAATGTCCATACCAAAAGTTTTATAAGCAAATAACGCTTATACAAAAAGACATTTTAGATCAAGCTCAACAAACCTTATTAAAGGTCCAAGCTATATCCAAACAAAAGAAAATGGATATAGAAGCAAACAAAGAAAAGATTAGGCAATTAGCAGATCCTATTTTAGGAGAAAATCCCATTACTAAGTGGGAAAAAGATCAAAGTTATTGTGAAATTATCCCTATCAACCCAGACGCCACTATTAATGGTGGAACCTATAAGAAAGGATATTCACAAAAAGATAGAGAGGAATTCAAGAAAGGCATAGATGAAATGCTTAAACCAGACATTATTAGAGAAAGTAAAAGTAGACATAATAGCCTTGCCTTCTATGTTAAAAATGAGTGTGAACTAAAGAGAGGAAAAAGACATATGGTCATAGACTATAGACACCTTGATAAAAATTGTGAGTTTGATTCTTATAAGATACCAGACAAGAATAACCTAATTAATTTAACTGAAGACATAGTTATATTCCGTAAGTTTGATTATAAATCAGGCTTCTGGTAAATAAAGATGCATTCAGATAGGACAACCTTTAGTGTGTCCCAAGGAAAATATGAATGGTTAGTTATGACATTTGGATACTGAATGCTCCTCAAGTATTTCAAAGAAGAATGGATAATATATTTAGACTTTATTCAGAATTTTGTCGTGTTTACATAGATTATATTCTTGCAGCCATCAAGACTAAGATAGAATATGTAGACCATATTAAAACGATTATTTTAGAATTATATAAACATGGTATTATTATTTTTAAAAAGAAAATGCAATTATTTCATACTAAAATAGATTTTGTGGGAATGCATATTAATAAAGAAAAAATATCCTTAGCAGAACACATAACCAAAACGATTTTTGAGTTTCCAGACCAACTTAAAGACTAAAAATAATTACAATCATTTTTAGGATTGCTTAATTGTGTTACCGACTTTATTCAAGACCTTGATTCAAAACGACAAAGCCTAACTTTCACATTAAAAGGAACAGACAAGACTAACCCTTTTAATTGGACTAAAGATGATTTTGAAGTTATAAGACAAATTAAAGAAGCAGTCAAGAATATCCCTTTACTTGAACTGCCTAATGCTGAAGATAGTAGGAACAGATGCCCCTGATAAACAATGGGGAGCAATATAATTTTCCATTGATCATGAGACTAAAAAGAAAAAAAATTGTAGATATAGTTTTAGAACCTATACAGATCGAGAAACAAGACATAAAACCCATGAAAAAGAAGTATTAGCAATAGTAGGGCTATTGAAAAATATATGCTTTTTCTTAGACCTAAACATTTAATGTTTATACTGACTCTTCTTATGCAGCAAAATTCAGAGACTTAGATTTGTCCAAATCAAGGACTAATAGACTTATTAGATGACACCAATTGCTTAATGGTTATGACTTCTATTTTATACATATTAAGGAAAGTAAAAATACCATTCCAGACATCATATCTAGAGATCTAATATTTGCTAACACTAATATGATTTCAGGTTTTATGTTGCAAACTATAGACTTAGAGACAATGAGTTCCTCTAGAACAAATAGACTAAACAAAGAAGATGTTGTAGACTATCTTAGACGCGTAAGACCAAATGCTGGTATAACGCAAAGATAGACTCATATTCAAGACTCTCAAGAAAGACCAATCCTGGATAACTTTGATGATATTCTAGTTCCTTCTAGAAAATCTAGACATGAAATTGCTTCCCAGAATAGACTGATTGGGAAGATGTATTTCCCCCAATATAGACCAGACCAAAGAGTTTATTACCAGACCAAAGAGTTTATTATCAGAAAAGACCTTTAAAAATAAGATTGTTATACCGTTTGGTCATAATAATCTTTTAATTTCAGAAGAGTGTTAGAAAGAAGCTAATAACATTATTGAACATTCACTACACCAAATTTGCACTATTGTCACGGTCATTGACCTTGACAAGTTGGACTTGTCAAGGTCAATGACCGTGATAATTCTGGGCGAGACAAATTTTTTTGTCACGGACGTGTCACGGTCATTGACCTTGACAAGTTCGTTAGAATTGTCACGATCGTGTCAAGGTCATGGACCGTGACAAGTTTAGTCATGGTTAATAACCGTGACAAACCCGTGACAATATTTAAAAAAATTGTCACGGTCAATGACCGTGATAATTCTGGACAGAATTTAAAAATATTCTGCTGGGCAGTATGGCCACTGCCACTGCCCAACAGTATATTTGTACCTGTTATAACAACGTTGGTTGTACCTATTCAAACATCATATATCCAAATAAACTAAAGATAGTGCAAATATATATTCATGACGATATAATCCAAATATTCAAAATAAAAATAATATATATGACGATATAATCCAAATATAATTAAAATAGACAAACTTAAAAATAATGTTACTACATGTCTTGGGTAAATGTGAGGAGGTGAGTTGGTCACACGATATACGAATTGACACACCCACTAATATACATCGTGCCACATTATTCACGCAACCACAATAGGGAGTTCTCCTTCCCGGGTATCACATGCGTGACGAGCACTTTGGACTCGATCCCTTGAAGCGCACGTCCATGAACTATTCCACCCTCGACGATATTCGGGTCCCTCAACCCCCGCCCTATCCGCTGGCCATCAAATACATCCAATATGAACACGCTCGGCCAACCAAGTGTCGACATCGGTCTGGGGAAGGGAGCCAAATAAGGAAGTGGATCATCGAAATACGCACGTGATGGTGAAGAAGAAGCGAGGTCCACATCCTCATCCTCCTACGCCTCGTTCTCCCGCACCTCCTCCTCCTCCTCCTCCTCCTCCTCCTCCACCGCCTTCTCCTTCCCTTTCCCCTTCCCCTTACGGTCTCCGCCCAACGTACGCTTCATGAATGCGTACATATCTTGGACCATCGCCTCCAAACGAGATAGTTTCTCGTCGTGTGAATCCACTGTTCAAGCCAACCCGGTGTCGCTCGTCTCCAATCCGATGATCCTAGATTTGGCCACCCACGAGCTCACCCCCCTTGTCCTCCCCTTACGATCAGAGCCAAGCAGTTGGCTGAGTGCGTCTGTGGACAAAGACACCTTGTCGGCATCAGACTGCGACTCATGCACTTCCTTAAGCTTTGCTTGAAACGACAAAAAGCACATGATTAGTAAAATAAGTAAACTAAAAAATTATAACGTAATTAACAAAAATTAAACTGTCGGATCACTTACAATCGTGGCCGCGACGCTCGGGGACACCTACTTGTCCTTCCCCTTCTTCGTCCGAAGAGCCACATAAGTATCGAGCCTATGTGGCTTACCCCTTGGCCCACTCCCTACCCCCTGAAATAAAATAAAGTAAAATTAGTATCGGCCCCGTAAAGTAAAATAATGAAGAATAATATATTTCTGTAATTATAGAAAAATTAAATCTTACCTTCATCCTATGCTCCACCTCGGTGTAAGAGGTCTAGTCGGAGTAGTGCACGTCCGTCTTTTTTTCCCGATTTTCCCTCCCCGATTGGCGAGATGCCAATTGTCGATCCCTGATCTCATTGTCAATGAACTTTTGCCATTGTGCCAATGAGATCGGCTCCTAAGGCAGGACGGATCCACGTCATTGTATAATGGACTCTCGTATTTTTTCAAAGTACCGTGTCCGCATATTTTTCTTCCACGTCTTGTCTTGCTCCCTCAACTGCTCCGAGACGGAATCGCGTAGCTTTGGATCCAAGTTGAATTGTTCCTGTCCAACAAATTCAATGTTAGTTGCAAATAAATATAAATATAAATATAAATATAAATATAAAATGAAATCAAAATTGAATTCGAAATTGAAATTGAAATTGAAATTGAAATCGAAATTGAAATCGAAATTGAAATTGAAATTGAAATTGAAATTGAAATTGAAATTGAAATTGAAATTGAAATTGAAATTGAAATTGAAATATAAATATATTACCTATAGTACCACCCAAACAGCTAACTTGAGCTCATATGGAACCTCTTTCCAACTCATAAACCCCGGGCCGATGACCGTCTTTAGCAGCTCGAGGGATCTCGCTAATAACTCCGATTTGTTCTCGATGGTAATCCCAAATTTTCCATATTTGGGGAGCTTAAGGGCGGAGGAGCCCTCGTCGCCTCCGCTACCACCGAGCCCAGACGACATCATCATAAGCAGCATCATCATCTTCGCCTTAATACCTGAAGGAGACATTTGTTGTAAAAAAATGTTATTAGTACAATGAGGGGCAATCCTACTTTCATATGAAATTGGCACTAATTATTAATTTACTTTCATCTAAAACTATACAATTAAAATTACAATTAAAGCTATACAATTTATTAATTAAAGTTATACAATTGTTAAAACCCCCCCCACCACCACCCTCCCCCCACCACGCCCCCTGCCCCCTCCCCCACCACACATCACCGCACACATATATACACACACATACACACACATATACACATATTTAATTTCAAGTATGTTTCATTTAATTATCATACTTTGTATATATTGTTCGATATACAAAGTAATTTTCATAAAAAGTTGAAAAATCTCACCCCATATGGACAATAATCCAGTGGTCATGCCACTTTTAAAACTAACCAACCCAACATTTACTAGACAAAATAATCCAACAGCAATTTCAACAACAAATGTGTAACCCGTACTCCTTCTAATTCATCTACTCAATTAATTCATTTCATCAATTAAACTAACAATTAAAGTATACAATTATTAATTTACTAATTTACGATGAGGGGCAATCCTACTTTTATGTGAAATTGACACTAATTATTAATTTACTTTCATCTAAAACTATACAATTAAAATTACAATTAAAGCTATACAATTTATTAATTAAAGCTATACAATTGCTAAAACCCCACCACCCCACCACCCCCTCCCACCACCACACCTCCTGCCCCCCTCCCCCACCACACACATATATACACACACATATACAGATATTTAATTTCAAGTATGTTTCATTTAATTATCATACTTTGTATATATTGTTCGATATACAAAGTAATTTTCAAAAATAGTTGAAAAATCCCACCCCCATATGGACAATAATCCAGTGGTCATGCCACTTTTAAAACTAACCAACCCAACATTTACTAAACAAAATAATCCAACAGCAATTTCAACAACAAATGTGTAACCTGTACTCCTTCTAATTCATCTACTCAATTAATTCATTTCATCAATTAAACTAACAATTAAAGTATACAATTATTAATTTACTAATTTACAATGAGGGGCAATCCTACTTTCATATGAAATTGGCACTAATTATTAATTTACTTTCATCTAAAACTATACAATTAAAATTACAATTAAAGCTATACAATTTATTAATTAAAGCTATACAATTGTTAAAATTACCCCACCACACCCCCACCCACCCCCCCACCACACCCCCACCCACACCACCCCACCCCCTCCCCCCACCCCCACTACCCACTTCCCCCCTCCCCCACCACACACCACTACACATATATATACACACACATACACACACATATACACATACATATACACACATATATATACACACATACACATACACACACATATAGAAATGAAAGAGAAAGGGAGGAAAAAAAACATACCTTAGAGAGAGAGAGCAGAAATCGCTTAGAGAGAGAGAGAGAGAGAGGGGGGGAAAACCAAAAAAGGGTGGAAAAAAAGAAGTCTGGGGCTTTTTTTACTGCAGAAGTTGTCACGGTCGTGTCACAGTCATTAACCGTGACAATTATTTAAAGAATTGTCACGGTCATTGACCGTGACACGACCGGGACAACTACATTTGTCACGGCCTTGTCACGATTATTGACCGTGACAATTCTTTATCACGGTCGTGTCAAGGTCAATGATCGTGACACAAAACGCGTATTTTTTGTCACGGTCAATGACCTCGACAAGGGTGGCCGGCTGAAAGGTGACAATTTTGTCATTTTGGTGTAGTGATTTTAATATGTTATTATCCAAGATTAATGCAAATGCCTTAATTATTAGGGGTTTCTTCAAAGACGTTCTAAAAATTTATCTTTTTGGAAAAGCAGATATGGCTCAGATAACTTTAGCAGACCACAGGTTCATTGGACTTGTCCAGATAAAGACTGTTAAAGACTCTATTTCTCTTAGAAAAATATTCCATGAGTACATCAATAAGGTAGAAGACTTTCTTCCCCTTTTTGTTAGGATCTACCAAATTGCTCCAAGTTTTTGTAGAGGAATGAGAGTTGAAGGATTTAGACTCATTAGATTTTCCAATTATTCATTTGAAGATGCTGAGATTCTATTCGAAGACGAGACTAAAGACCTAACTATTGATAAGTCCAAACTCCAGATTGCCCAAGCTATGGAAACAATAGAAATCATGGAGCTGTTAACAAGTGAAGACAGATGGTACACTTGATACCATAAAGAAGACTCATTATCCAAGCTGATGAGCCATTAAATGGAAGGCTCAAGAAAGAATCCAAGGAAATGGTAGAGATAGCTTTGACAGCCAACCTCAGAGTGGTGGGCCTAATTGATGAATTCTTCAACAATAATGCTCTACCATACAAAGATATGGTAGAATAAGACACGAATGAGATAAAGAAATACTACACCAAATCTGCACTATTGTCAAGGTCATTGACCCTGACAAATCACCCTTGTCAAGGTCAATGACCGTGACATTTCGAGGCAAGACAACTTTTTTTGTCACTGTCGTGTCGCGGTCAATGACCGTGACACGTTTGTCACGGTTTATAACCGTGACAAAGCCGTGATCCTGTTTAAAAAAATTGTCGCGGTCATTGACCGTGACAAGTCCGTGACAACCTTTGTCACGGACATGTCACGGTCAATGACCGTGATAATTCTGGGCAGAATTTAAAAAAAATCTGCTGGGCAGTATGGCCACTGCCACTTCCCAGCAGTATATTTGTACCTGTTATAGCAACGTTGTACCTGTTCCAAACATCATATATCCAAACAAACTAAAGATAATGAAAATATATATTCAAAATAGAAACTATTTAAGAGGAAACAACATCACCATCAATTATCTCAAATCTACAAACTATTTGCATGGAAAAGAGATTTTGTACCGCGACGCTCGGGGACACCTCCTTATCCTTCCCTTCTCGTCCGAATAGCCACATAAGTATAGAGCATATGTGGCCTACCCTTAGGGCCACTCCCTGTCCCCTGAATTGAAATAAAGGAAAATTAGTATCCGCCCCTCAAATATAGATAAATATAAATCGTAATTGAAATCGAAATCGAAATTGACATATAAATATAAATACATTACCTGTAGTGTCACTCAAACAGCTAACTTGAGCTCATATGGCACCTCCTTCCAACTAATGTACCCCGGGCAATCGTTTCAAATATAATTCTCTTCATATCTAAACACTAAGAAATACCATAATCCTATGGAGTTATGCGTTGCAAATTCCTTCCAACCATTGTGTAGCCAAAAATCAGCAATTGAAGTTGTCAATTCCACCTTTCAATGGTCTCCCATGTTTTGCTAGAAGTTCCAAGTGGTGGGGTATGGAAAGTGGAATTGACAACTTCAACAGGTGATGTTTGGCTACATAACGGTTCAGAGGAATTTGCAGAGCATCGCTCCATAGGATTATTGCATTTCTTAGTGTTCGGATAGACGAAGAGATTCAGTCTCCTCTCCAAAAATAGGACACCCCAAATAACTATGTACTAATCACCTATTAAAGGTAAGAAGCGTATATTCATGGATTAGTATAAACAAAACTTAGATGTAGTTGGAATATTTATGTATTAATCTCCTCTCCACACACGCACACTACACAAGAGTGAAAATGATAAAGTGTAGATAAATTAAAAGCATTAAAAATGGATGTTTTGGTACAAATTGAAATATTTATTACAAATTGAAAAATTATTTCAAATTCGGGTTATCATAAAAAATGGATTGATATTCGGTAGGAGCAGCTAAGTCATCCACACTACTATTTAGACGCCTTAGCGTGTGTTGGACAATTGACCACGGCTCGTTGTTGATATACTCCGAGTAAAATACTTGCTTAACCTTTTGAAATGCACAAACAAACGGCTCATCGCTCACGTGGTCGTTGCTCTTCAACTTGGACAAGTCAACCATGATCAAATTGGTGACAGGATCAACTTTACAAGCATTTTTATCCTCAACTCTTACCCATTCACAGTAAAATACAACCTCTTTGAAGCTTATATAATCCAATTCAAATATATTTTGGATTACACCATAGTAAGTCATTTCAGCTTCAACGAGGTTTTTATCTTTTGCGCTCGCTCGAAAGAAAGTAGGAGCCTTGTATGAAATTCCCAAGTTCTGTACATTTGTACTTTCCTCGTACACTTTAGCGCCGAAAATGTAACCGTTCAATCGATACTTTTTGTACTCTTGTGCCACGAACAAGGGTCCAGTGGCTAGACGAGCAAGCCTTGATGTCGCATCACCCATCTTTAGGAGCTGAGAATATAGATAAATTAATTATATTAGTGGTAAAATTTGAGTGTAATGTAACGTTATATAACGACTATTTTCATTATAATTACCTCTTGTGTCAACCATAGCCTAAATTCGCTGTGTGATTGTACCATTATTTTTTCATCTTTTATTGTTCTCACAGGCTTCATATTTACTGCATATTATAAAATTAATCATGTATAAAATAATCTAAAATAATGTTAAACATTATAATATTCGAAACTTACTTTTTCCATTCTTCGACATCTTCATGAGTGTCAAATAGATAACGAGCTACTTATTCATGTTGCAAACTCGTTAATTTCACTCGTTTTCCCATCACATTACCACCATCATCGAGGAATTCATCAATGTCATCAACGCTGGTCGAGTCAGGCATATATTCCCGAGTATATATTGATGACTCCACGGTGATGTATTCCTCTGCAATTGATCCTGCAATATATCCCGTATTCTTGACGTAATTTTTAAAAACTTTCATCAATCTTTCAAACGGATACATCCACCGATATCTAACTGGACCACAAAGAAGTGCCTCGTCGCATAGGTGTACCAACAAGTGAACACTTATGTCAAAGAATGCTTGGGGAAAGTACTTCTCCAATACACAAATCGCTTCATTCACAACCAATTTTGCGGCCACTATGTGTTCTCGATTCACTACCTTCTCACACAAGAGGGTGAAGGTAATACTAATTTGCATAATAGCCCAACGCAAATCCTTGTGCTTGGAGAAACAGTGCTTAAACAATAGAGGAACTAATTGCATGATCACATGCCAATCGTGGGACTTACACTTATGTAAATCATGAGTAGCATAATTCACAATCCTTTGCAAGTTGGACGAAAAAGTAGATGGGCCCTTCAAATTATATATTGTGTCTAGAATCACCTTCCTTTCCCCACTCGTCAAAGTAAACGCACCAGGGGGAATTATTGTCCTTCCCCTACTATCTTCTTTCAACCATAGTTGTGGCTTAAGTTTTAACGTTTTAAGATCTTTTCGTGCATTTTCTCCATCCTTCGAATGACTCCCCCCAAGGCAAGTACCCACAATATGTTCAACAAAGTTCTTCTCTGCATGCATCACATCCAATACATGGCGCACCGGGTTATTCTTCCAATAAGGCAAGTCAAATAAAATTGACCTTCGAGACCATGTCTTTCTTATCTCAATTTCATTCCCAGTTGGGGTCTTCTTATGCTTGACATTCTTAAATTTGGGATTCTTACCTGGCATATTTGGGCCACATTCAGAAGATTTACTTTCAATTTCTGAACCCGAAAGTTGTCTCGGCGGTAGCCTATGTTCAACTCCGCCCAATAAAAAATTGGAACCTTTCTCAAATCTGAAACTATGAGCTGGGGGTAAAAACCTCCTGTGGCAATGGTATACATTTTTTAAGCTAGAGGATAGACGAAGAGATTCAATCTCCTCTCCACAAATAGGACACCCCAAATAACCATGTACTACACATCCGGATAATGTCCCATAAGCTGGAAAATCATGAATTGCCCACATCAACATAGCTTTCAGCGTAAACTCTTCTTTTCTAAAAGAGTCAAATGATTGCACACCCTCTTCCCATAACTCATTTAATTCTTCTACCAAAGGAGCCAGGTAGATATCAATGTCATCACTTGGTGCATTTGGCCCAGGTATCAATAAAGACATCATCGAAAATTCAGGTCTCATACACTGTGAAGGAGGGAGGTTGAGTGGGGTTAGGATCACTGGCCATACACTCTGATTGGTGCTTAGATTTCCAAATGGATTGAAACCATCAGTTGATATAGCCAAACGAATGTTGCGTTGTTCTCGAGAAAAATCGGTATACTCAAAATTCATCCTCCGCCAGGCAGTAGAATCAATAGGATGACGCATGATATTACCCCCTACTTCTGCCCTATCATGCCAAGTCATTGCCTCTACAATCCATGGTACTGTGAAAAATCGCTTTAATCTAGGCCCAACGGGAAAATATTTCAATACTTTTTGAGGCACTTTTGAGCTTGTGCATTCCTTACTAGTAGATTGGACATATCTAGGTTCATCGCATACCGGACAACGATCGAGATTTTCATACTCCTTTCGGTATAGTTTGCAGTCATACACATAAGCATGAATCGATTTATACTTCATTCCCAAACCTTTCAAACTGTTCTTCATAACATGATAGCTATTTGGAAGTGTATTCACCTTGGGTAATAAGCCCTTCACCCATTTCAGAATTCCCGTCACGCTATTTCCAGACAAACCGTACTGCGTCTTCAAACTGTGCAAACCAACCATGGCATGTAAATTTGTTTGATCTTTCTCATAGCTAGAGTATAACGGTTGGGTCGCCTTAAATTTTAAACTTTGGTAGTCATCGTTAAGTTTTATCGTGTTATCTTCACGAGCACTTGAATCTTCTACATCATCAGTAACCTCATTCTCCTCAGCTTCATAAACTCCGTACGCATCATCAACTAAATCCTCTAACATATTATGATCTACGTCGTCCCTTTACATCTATTCTACTTGTTGAAGGTTGTTGTGAAGGTTGGTCGGGGACAAAAGGAACTTTCAATTCACCGTGAAAACTCCAAAATCGATAACTATCTTGCATACCCGATCTTAACAATTCTAGTTCAACTGTTTTCCACTCAAACACCTTACCATTCTTACACCTAGCACACGGAAACATAAACTCTTCATCATTACGACATCTCTTTGCATATTTCACAAATTCGTTAGCACCTCTGCGAAACACTTCCTCCATTCTATTAGTCTCACCCATCCACTCTTTGTATTTCAGATATCCCATCACAGCTACCACAACTAAACACCTATTAAAGGTAAACAACACTTAGATTTATAGTATGTTCTATTTAATTATCCCATCATTTAATTATCCTATTAAAGGGTAAGTGGTCCTATCCCATTCAAGACTGCATTTTTCTGTAATATACTTAACAGCTCATGCAAATTGTTACGATTTGAAAAAAATTCGACAGCATATCCCCTTAGTTCTCCAAGTACACGACGTAGATTGGCAGGTGTGATTGTTATTTCAATTGGTCAATTGAAATAACAGTCACACTTGTCAATCTAGTATGTACCCAGAGAACATTAAGATACGACTGCAGAACTTCCTCCAAAAGTAATAACTTTAAGCCAATAAGAATATTATACAGAAATTATACAGTCTCAAACTGTCCAAACGGGACAATTCAAGAGATCTCATTACAGGGGTAATGACTCTCGAACGGGTCTAAGGGCTATTGAATGCGTACGCATAAGAACTAGAAGGCTAGTATCTATGCGCACTATATTTAATTTCAAGTATGTTTCATATAATGGGTTAATTCAAATACAAAAATAAATTCATGGGTTAATTCAAATACAAAAATACAAATTCATGGGTTAATTCAAATATATATATATACACACACACACACACACACACAGTAGTGACTGTCTATTTAAAATAATCTCAATGTTAATTTCATGTATTGAATTTCTACTATTGTTTTGTGCTTTTTATAAATCATATTCAATGTTAGATATGTGTTTTGTTAAGATATCTAAGTTATTCTATAGAATTATTTTTTGTATCTTGAAGTTTAAGTTCTAAAATAATCAACCTAAAGTTGTGGTTCATAAAGTACTATCACAAATATAAACTAAGAGTGATAAAATAACTTTGAGGCATATAAATTAATTGTGACAAAGTAAGATTATGCACCAGAACCTAAAATTTAAAAAAAGTGTTTTTATTTAAACCCCACTTTTCTTTCTATAACTCCTATTTTATTAAACTTTAAATATAATTAAGGGTGTATAGAAAGAAAACTTAAATAGGAATAAAAACAACATTTTTTAAAATATGAAGGGCTCACCAATTTGATCAAATTTTTCAACAACATAGACTAATTGATCTTTATTATTTTGAATGAAAATTACTTATTTATTTTGAATGAAAATAAATTGTTATCCAATATTTTTGGATATTATTTACATTTACATTTTTGGATATTATTTTTGGATATTATTTACATTTATATTTTTGGATATTATTTTTGGAAATTTATAGAAAATTACTTATTTATTTACATTTTTAACCCCCTACCCCCACCCTGCCCCACCCCTACCCCCCACCCTGCCCCACCCCCTACCCCCACCCCGCCCACCCCCCACACACGCACACACACGCACATATATACACATATACACACAAACATATATATAAATGGAAGAGAGAGAGAGAGAGAGAGAGAGAGAGAGAGAGAGAGAGAGAGAGAGAGAGAGAGAGAGAGAGAGAGAGAGAGCAGCGTCGAGAGAGAGAGAGAGGGAGGGAACGACGCGGGAGGGAAAAAAGAAGGGGAAAAGGGTTTTTCCTGCTAACATTGTCACGGTCGTGTCACGGTCATTGATCTTGACAATTATTTAAAGAATTGTCACGGTCAATGACCGTGACAAGTAAATTTGTCACGGCCTTGTCACGGTCATGTCAAGGTCAATGACCGTGACACAAAACGAGTGTTTTTTGTCACGGTCAATGACCTTGACAAGGGTGGCCGGCTGAAAGGTGACAATTTGACCATTTTGGTGTAGTGAAAGTCCCCTTGTTAGCTGAAGAATTATTAAGGACAAAAGATTTCCTTATTTAGGCCCTTTTGAAAATGAAAAAGATTCCTTTGCATTATTACAAGTTGGCAGACTCATTTTGAAGACTTAACTTGTGGGCCATCAGAAAATCTCATTTTTTAAAAAAGAAAATTAGATCCAGACAAAGACCTATCACTTTTATTATAATTACTTTATGTAAAGCATAATGCTGTAGACTTTAATAGTTGTATAACCTTAAATCGGTTAGCTTTCCAGCCTCCGGTAGCCAGTTGTATGTGCCCTTAAAGTTTATAAAAGGGAGAACCCAGTATGTGTGGAAGGGCGAATATCTAAGAGAGAGAGAGAGAAGAGAGAGAGAGAGAGAGAGAGAGAAAAAATCAAGTTAGAGCTGAGAGAGTAATATGTACATGAGTGAGTAAACCTCTCATAGTTAGGGGAGAAGGGAAAGTTGTATTTACTTATGCAATGCAATAAAAATATTTTCTTTTCCAGAAATCTCTTATGTTAAGTTGTTATTATTCTAAAAAAATCTCCAACTTTATGTTCATAAAGAACTATTGTGTGGAACCTTTGGTGTAGCACATAGGTGTTCTACTCTTGAACGCCGTCAGGTGCCGATTTATCGTGAGCTGTTAGTCAGGTGGGCGTCGGGCGTGGTGGTGTACAGGTAGAAAATGGGTCCAACGCCAAACTAGTGGATTGAGGTACGACACATAAAAAGAGAGTTGCAGGAGGCCCAGACCGGAGAAGAATAGTAACAAAACTGAAGAGACGAAGGAAAGAATATAAAGATATTGCAGACTAGAAGGAAGGTATAAACTCGAACCAAACCCCTAGCTATTTTACATATTATTGTTAAAAGTTAAAAATAATTGCATAGGCCTACAAATCACTACAGACTTTTTAGCGTTTGTTAATCAAACAAATCCAGGATTAACAAGAGAAATCCAAGAGTGAACTCTCACAGACCCCTTAGATAAAATACATATAAAAACTAGTTTAAAATACGCAGAAGGTAGCTACATATATATAGACCAAATTATTGAGTGATTAACATGAGAAGTACCTAGAATATAATAATTAGAACAGTGATCCGTGATCTCTTCAAACTAGAATTAAGAACTGAAGAGTTCGTAGAAGAACTTTCAAGACTAGAAAAATGCCAAGAATATACTAGAATACTTGAAGATACTATAGACGTATTAAAATATATTAGACGCAAAAGGTTAGCTGAAACAAGAACTACTTTAATCAAAGCAGGAGGAATCCGTCCTTTTCTTAGAAACGTAGAGACATCCGCCCCCAGAACGTATAGAATATTTTTGTCATCCTATGGTGACAATGAATTAGAAGAATTTATAGAAGACAACCTGATTTACATTGTTAATCAAATATATAAAGAAACTAGATTGTAAAAACCTCAATACTGCATAAGGTATTTAAGACTAGAGTATTTTCCTCAAAAACCCCTTGAAATCTCTAAATACCAAAAGAAAAATATTTATATAGATAGTCCTCATTATTTTGAATTTCAGTACGATAGTGACATGAGAAGCAAGAGAAGCAGAAGTAGCCTTGAAACTTCTACACTTAGACTTCCGATTAATTAAGTTTCAAATAAACTTAAAAGACCCTAGAACTCATTGGGATAGAAATTAATATTCCTAGAAACCTTAGAAAGAGAAAGTGGTCCCTAAGCGGTCCATATAAGACAAACATGGTCCAAAGACGTTTTTGAAAGATAGTTAATCTACATTCTATCGGCATACTTAAATCCGCACAGGAGCCAGACTCTCTCTCTCTCTCTTTCTCTCTCTCTCTCTCTCTCTCTCTCTATCTCTCTCTCTCTCTATATATATATATATATATATATATATATATATATATATATCTTCACTTCTTATTTATTTATCTTATTTTTATGGAAGATTTTCAATTTATGAGGGCACAATTTTCAAATGACAATTATTCTCACCCATTATGTATTAATATAACTTATCTTGGCGAATCATAGTTTATAATTTATTAACTGAGTTCTATTAGACAACGTTCAAATTATAAAATAATTGGATCGTAATTATTTACAAGGTTCTCTCAGTTATAATGTGTAATTAACAACTTTCCCATGGTAGGATTACCTTATTTTATCTTAGTAGATTTTCATCTAATAATTTAGGTTAATTGTATAAAACTTGTTGCGTTAAAATTAATGTAGAACTATATAACAACTTCCCCACTCTAAGATGAAATTGGAGTGAGATTTTCAATAATTCTGAAAATATAAAACTAAATTTATGATATTTTTGAGTTTTTTTAATCAATAATTAAAATTTTCAAAAAAATTTCGAGCTGTCCGAATTTTTGAATCTTCCGATTTGGAAAAAGAAATATGATTTCCCAATTTTTTTTCCAAATTAAAAATGATTTTTAAATTCTAAAAAGTCTTGAAAAATTGCCTGAAGACCTTTCTAATTTGATTTTGCCGAAACACACCCATATATCTATCGATTTATTTATCTATCAATGACTATTCACGACGTTGGAAACGTACATGGAAGATAATCTTGTTCTTAAACACAATCGTGTGTTTACGGCGCCACATATGACTCGTACTAACAAGTGGGTATCCAATTTGTGGGTTATGCCTCAAAAAGTATGTTATAGACCCGTATTTGCTATGTGATGTTTATTAACAATGGTATATAAGTCGATATTTTCATCATGACCGTCAACGAACAACACTCGAGCTTCAAGTCATACGCGCCAAGTTTCATTCTAAGGTAGAGCAAGCACTAATTGGCAACCAACAGACTCAAGATTGAAGTATGATGCCCATGGTGGAGCTTAATTAGTGATTATGATTGTCCAATGATGTTGGAAGGTTAAAGACAATTTGATTTGATCCAAGGTGAAATGTTAACCATCATATATATGATTGAATTTAACCCTTTCTTACTTTGCAAGGTGTTGAGTCATAAAAAATGTGTTGAAATTGTATAACGCTTTAACTAGCACTTAGACTTTCTTGAGTTAAACCCTACATTTGGGCTAGGCCCAAATGGTTAAGTTAGGGATAGTATATGTGGCTAGTTATGGATCTCGGGCCTAAGAATGGTTCAAAGCATACATTTCATATTGTATGTGTTGTTACGACTAATGATAGGAGTGATGAATGCATTTGTGTTTCATCGTTGTGTGAGTTTTTGGAATCATTACCTTTAGAGGTGGCTCTATGCCTTTATTTGACTTAAGATTATGTTATTGGGTGTCCTAGAAAAAATGTGAAGTCTAATTGAATTGGCATGAGGGCTTAGGGAACATCATTCAATAGTACACCATGTTTTGAAACTCATTTGTTGGCTAGTGACCAAATCGAAGTGTCTTATGGGAACATCACATATATGGAGAGTAGCATTGCCTACTTTGAGGGGTTAAGAGTGTTATTCTCGATTTAATCGAAGAACATGGGACATATATGAGATGATTATGAGTTATGCACTTTTATTAGTTAGGCGATGACTTAATAATTGCACTCTGAGGGTTATACATTTTCTTGTGAGGTCAAACATTCTATTTTCTATATGAGGAGATGAGTAGAATGCAAGCACATAACCTAGGTCCTTAAGTGAATGAATATGGTTACACTCATCTCCCAAGGGATGGAGCCTTACAAGTTTCATGAAATTGGACGACCTACACAACATATGGATCAAATTGACAATTTTGAAAGTGCTTATGTTTGCTTGTGTGTTATTATGTTTATGTGCAAACACAAGTCCTCAAATTTGCTTATAGTATATATTGTATTGATATGTTGCTTTCTTATACATTCTGTCATGTGAGGATAGTGTTTTAATATATGTAAAGAGTCATGTTGTAATGGAATGGATTTTTATTCGCACTACAATACATATGAACTATCTTACTACCAATAGAGATCCATGTGAGACAGGTGCACATTTTTGTTATTAGACATTTACTTTAGTTATATGATTATCATCTTCTACATATTATGATTAAATATCTTGTTTGTGGTATGAATTTTTGTGGATAATATTGGTATAGGTTTTGCCTCCAAATATACACATTTGTTCAAAAATTAATAAAAAATTATACTCCAAATCTACATTATTAGGAGAATATTGCAAGCTTATAAAACTTTCAATCTTAATATGCAAAAGTGGATAGTATTTTCTAATTGGATTTTGGAAACAACTAGAAGACGTGAAATTAATGTCAATCTTGTGCAAAATGAATATTGTTAGTTAATTATCAAACATAATTAAAAAAGCTAAACACCGTCCAACATGAATGCGCACCATAAAAGACATGAGTAATTCGTTTAATTATTATTAGCAGCGTGTACGTTGATCTCATTTTGTAAATCGATATCATCTACCCATTATCCTGTATATATATACATTAGAATTACTTTTAGGGGCGTATAAGCACTGTAAGTTGAAAATCGTGATATAATGTTTAGAGGTGAATATCTTAAGACTCTATTCATAATTTATGACTTGTTTGTGTTGATAGTAAACATATTCTCTCCATCTTGCAACGAATAGCCAAGTGGAAAATCGTAATATCTATGTATATGAACGATGACATAAGACCTGTAGGTTTAACGCTAAGGACATGAAAATTGTTAAGCATGGCGAGGTTAATATTTGTGCCAATAACAAATAATAATATTCAAGCGCAACATATTGTAGCCCGACACACTCAGTATAACTACTACAACCTTAATAATCTGGATCACCTCACTCGATAGTGTGTTGAGTTGATATATGTATTTATTGATTCAACTCTCAACTGGGGATTAAAAAGCACTAAAATGACTTAAGAAGGAAAAGACAAAATAAGAGCATGTTATTAGGACGTTGCAACATATGTTAAGGAGGCCTTATGAGTGATGAATCCTTTATTATGTGGCTCACATCAATCGGACTTTGACCGTTTAAGGAAGAATGTTATGTTCCTAACAAGGCCCCTCAATGATGTATTAGAAGGCCTACATATTTTTCCTAATTTGTCACTTGCGCATCCTTTTTTCACGAAAGATTGTCGCTCCTCTCGTAGAAGCTTTTACTTACGTGTATGGCCAGTTGCTAAAACGGTTCTCATTCAAGCCCATCCAATGATCTACCATTATTGAATATATTCTCTATAGTGTCTATGAAGATTGAGACTGAATTAAGATAATGCTTACAAATAGACAGACCAGCTCATCCTTTTATGTTGAGGTTGCAAGTATGTTCAACACGTAGATTTTATCTTAAGTTATTCATCCTCTCCCTAACGAATTGTGGAACCCAAGAATAACAAGTTACAGTGATTGAGTTGAATAGGACAATTACTTTAATTTTCAAAGGAGTTTTTGTACACCTAATTATCTGACATGATCCTTTTAGTATTAGCTCGACATGGATCAAGTACAGATATTTGGATAACGAATATGGTAATTCACTTTAGTAATGTCTTCCTTAAAGTTGATTTTCTTACATAACTTTCCAATGTTGTCTTTCTAGTTGACAACAAACTAAATAAGAGTTATTGGCTGTGGTAGCTAAAGTTCATCTCTAAGAGTCACCCACTAAAATTAGCCTCTTTGTGTGAGCTTTGTTCAATAAAAAATGATTGAGAATTTTTTTTAGAATGTCCAAACATCTTGTCTAAGAAAATAAACCCATATTATGCAAACTCGTGGAAATGAACCATAACGACCCTTGTTTCCTAACTCACATCTTAGTGTCCATCAAGAGCTCCACAATTTAGAGAATTAGATAGCTTCATATGTGTGGTTCAGAATCAATATTAAAAGTATGACATTTTAAATGAACCAATGATAATTAGTACGTGTCTCATTAGAAAATTTTCTGAGAAAGATGGGGATATGCATGCACAATAAATATAGTTTGCCAAAATGTGGTGTGAAAAAATTGGAATTTTACTCTGTTGAGTAAATAATTGTGCAAAGTTATAATTTCAGCATATATCCTTAACTAAGTATCATAATAAACAAATGTTCTCTAACTCATGCCCATTAGCTAAAATTATATGGACTTAATTTACAAATATTTTCCTTTAAGAGATAAAAAAAATTTGGGGGATGGGGGTGGAGTGAGGGGGGATGGTAAAGTTGTGATTATTTAACATCCTCATAAAGAAGTGCATGAAATTAAGTTGTGCAATGTGTAAGTGTGAAGTCTTGAAAGATCCAATATTTTGAGCATGATTAGACTTAAGAGGGGTGTCTCAACGCATAAATTAGTCATTGAAAATAGTAGACGACTCCTAGATGGAGTGGGTCACTTCCTACTGGGAGTGGACTGACTTCCAAAATAAGAGTAAGTCGTCCTAGTAGGAGTGTACTAATAAGTTGGACTGCACCACTAGAAATTGTGGTTCATAATTTAGTGGGTGTGTACCTCTGAGGTTGATATTGAAATCTTCAAAGATTGACCTTGGTATCCTCAATTGTGAAGAAGTATATTATTTTATTATTTATTAGAAATTGAAAAATATCTTTCGATATATTTTACTAAATGACCGATTTATTTGAATCGTATGGGATGTTTTAACATTGTATGCTCATATGGATTGAATGGTTTTATTGAAAGATAAGGCTGGCTTGGTAGCAAACCAAAGAGATAGTGAAATGGTTAATCATCTACTTAGATGTAGGATTGATTAATTAGATATAAGTCTAGTTCATGGAAAAAGGATTGAGTCTTAATGAAATGAAGGACGGCTCCCAAATGGTGAGTATTGACCTTATCCACTATAGACATTGTAACAAACAAAAGTATATAATTTTGTCATTGAACAAATACACAATGTTTCCCAAGGATAGGATATGGACAAGAGTCAAATTCCTTGCTTTAATCTCAAGAAACAAAAGTGCAGAGATGGCTAGCTCATATTGTTTCATTTATAGATAAAGCATTATCTACATTGCAGACTTCTCTTTTATTGAGAAACAAATTTCATGACAATTGAAATGGATTACAACACATGTCTTATGTTTAATAATAGATCATCAATGTTTGTGTGCTTGATGATTGGTTTTTCGTTGGAGTTATATGTATCCATTTTACATGTGTGAGATAAGGACTAGTTGAACTTTGTGCTCGAATGTAAATCCCGAGGGATCTCTAGTGATACCTATCAGGAGTATTAGTCCAAACTATCAATGCTCCATTTACGAAAGGACTTAACACAACTCTTGAAGATTTCCTTAGACTAACTGCGAGTGTATGAGGTAATTTAAAGCCTTCATGCGAGTGTTGATAAAATTTTAATATATGTTATGTTGCGTAGTCATCTAAGAAGAGTCTAATGTATATCTTGATGCATATTTAGTTAGACTTAAGGTCATTTTGGGTCGGTGTAATCCTAGACTTGCGAGATGATGAGTTGTTAAAAAGTTTTTGATAAAATTCATGGAACTATGGACATTAATATTATGATTCATTACTTTTGTGAAGAGCTAAAGAAAATAAGTTATGGTTATGTAAGTAGCACTAGTGATGTATGCATTACTTCACATTTTGTATTCATACTTACTAAGTAGGAACACTAACGATTGTGTCGGAATAAAATGATAGATCACAAGGAGTCTTGGAGGATTATTTGGTCAAATGTCTTTGGAAGTGCCTTCCCTTGGCCATTGGACTTAGGAACTCGCCGGCTCGAGAGTGTGTCGACTTGTTTTTGTATAAAAATGACAACTCTTTTTTACAACCACTTTGATATCGATGGTATGACCTAAATGAATTAATTTTTGGTTAAGGAGACTTGAACAATATATTATTGTTAAAATCCATATAAATGGTTATAATTCATTATTGTGGTAACATATCAACCTTAACGTGTGCAAAAGATCGTAAAGTATCATTTATAGTTTGTATAATTACATTCATGGTAGAGTTTGGCATTTGGAAGTCATTTAAACACATAATTATTATGATATTTCGTTGGCCAATCTTGAGATTGAGCATATTAACTGTTAGCCATCCCGTTCTTATATGGAATATGGGACCCTATGGGATTCAACATTTCGAGATTGACATTATTGGTTAATTTATTCCTTATATATGTTATTCAAAATGATATTCGTTGTGTAAATCGACCCACTCACACGAGTTATTTTGAAATAGCAAGCAAGATGAGACATTTATGTCTTTGGCACTTAGGTTTGCGAGTTGAGGCATCTTTGGAACCAAAATGTCGAGCAAGATATATACTTATGGAATTTATTATATATGTCATGCTAATAAGAGTTAATATGAAGCCTTATACATAGGCCACTCAAAGAGTATCTCCACAACTCTATGTAACTTGTATTTAGTCGAATAAGAGATTTCAGGTGGGTGATGAGAGGGTGATCATGGTGAAATTGAGGTTAGGTGATTAATAACGACTAAACTAAGCTTTGTATTTAGTTTCTTTTGCTTTTATCAAAGTGGCATACCCATGTTTATGGGATAACACCATAACATATATTTCATACTTAATTTGTTATACCAAGCGATAGTGGGAGATGTGAATGAATGTATGCTTCGTCGTTATGTGAGCCTCCAAAATCATTTAAATCCTACGTACTCCTTTATTAACTGACACTATGTAATGAAAAAGATGCTCGACATCACTACTTTAGCATGCTTACCGAGATCCATGGAATATGTTGTCTAAGGGGGAATGTCTTGGAAAGCGGTTGCGTCAAATTGAATTGACATGAGGACATGAGGAAGATTATTCAATATTACACGATGTTAGATTACTCGTAACGAGCCCACAACCGTGTCGTATTTATTTTCAACATGTGATGAGTACATTACATATTTGGGGATATAACACTGTTTTTATGAGGGATAAAGAGTGTTAAATCATGCATAGTTAAATTATGGAATGCATATACAATATGCTTTTGAGTCATGCATTTTTTTTAGTTAGGTGATGACTTAATAACTGCGTTTCTAGGATTGTGCATTTCTCCATAAGTCTGTACGTCCCATTACCTATATGAGGAGGTAAAGAACTAGCGAATGGGAGAGGTTTTGGACTTGCCCTATGGGAGCGCGTGGGAGACATTAATATTTGGGTAAACTTATCTAAATTATATATCCATTTATCATCCCATATGGATTGTGGATCCTAACCAACCTAGGTTAGTTAAGAGTTTTGATAATAATAAGTCTCCTTAGCGATGTATACTTCGTATTATATGCCTACATCAAATCCTAATAGATTTAAATAATTATCTCCAAAACCCAATTGAATTGGGTTTCTTCATTGTCCATATTCTGCAGAGAATTTGGATAAATTATACACAGTAATTCTCTACAAGAAGCAACCCTCAATCTTTCTCTAAGGTTTTCATTATATCCCTTGGTTTTATAGATATGGATATCAAATGAGCAACTTTTGCAGGCAATTCTATAACTATTCACGACGTTCATAAAAGATAATCTCATTCTTAAATCATTTGTGGTGCGACATTCGACTCGTACCAACAAGTGGGTATTTGATTTGTGGATTATTCAGCAAATTAGTGTGTCCACGCCTTAAACCTGTATATTTTATGTGTTATGTTTATTTACATATATATACATTGAGCACTGATGAGTATTTAACTCATATGTATTCCTATGATAAAACAATGCTGCCTACAATGTAAGTTGGATAAGCATAGCTTTTAATGACTCTTATATCTTGGAAATCCAAGTGGGGTATTGTAGGATACTCTAAATGGAAAGCGACCTATGTGAGTGTAAAGGGACCGTTTTTATGAGAACTTCAAAATAATAAAATTATCTAAAGCATTCATGAAATCAGGAATTGTTGAGGGAAAAAATGAACACACGAAAGAACCAACGATGCTAAAAAAATTAGTATGTTAAGTCTAGCGTCTTGATTTATACAAAAAACTGAACAATTCAATACGTTGTGTTCACTCACCAATTAGTAAATCCTGTAATCTTTCACTAGGGAAGATTCAAGGCCAAAATAAAAAATAGTGAAAATTCATGGTGTGTGATTTTTGTAACATCGTTTTTTCTTTTTGTATAAATAATCTGAAAAATAACAAATAATTTGTTTGCCTTGTTTACCATGACACCCCGATTTGGTTTATCTTATTTATTCTTTTATTTGTCTATTTCGGACAAATAAAAAGGGGGAGAACGAGTTATGACCTTATGGGGGAGTTCACGTATGGGAGAATTGATTATGTTATCTTGTTTATGCTTATATCATTTCAATCTCGATATGTCACAAGGTGTTTGCTTTGTCTCATGTGTGTAGGTACAATTGAAGATTTTTGGATTGCACACCCTGATGAGAAAATCTTGAAGTTTTGAAAAGTTGATTGTTGAAGCAAAGTTTGAAGACTTGTCATTTTATCTTTCCACTTTTGTTTTTGGGAAGGTAGATTTGTATAGGTCATTTTTTGAGATTGGTAATTCGGATATTTTTATTTTGTACCGGCATAGACATAGGGGGAGATTTATAAGGATATTTTTCGTCACAATTAATTATGTCATATACCGCTACAAGTCGAGGAAGGGTTGAGGAAGCTAACATCTATAAAAGAAGAATTCGAATTTCAAGTGGACTTCAACATTCATGCCCAACAAGATAAATTTTGGTAAAATTATGTTTAAGTTCCATTTACATTTCACATTAAAAGTGTTGGGATTTTTTTTTATCAAAGTTGAAATATTTTTTATTATGAAAAATAATTTTTGAATTTTTTATAAATGGTTTTTATAAACTTAATATTTTTCAAAAACATTTTCATATAAAAGTTTTTTGTAAAAAATTTTCTGATCCCGTAACAGTTTTGCTTTCTGAGGTTTCCAACTTTTTTCAAAGTCTAAAGTTCTTTTGGGATCAGTGCCACTGTCGTTCAAATGATGATGCATCTCGTTCGAAGGAGATGTTGTCTCGCTTAACGACATTGCATGTCGTTCGAATGACTGGTCATTTAGGCTGACACGTTATTGCCTCAATTCCTCTATACATTGGGTGTCAGACTACTTGTTTTTGGCGTGGAGAAACACTGCTTTTAACAAAATACTTTTTTGAGTTTGTTTTCTTCTCCAATAATTTAAAGGGTCCAAAGCTTGTTTTTTACAATTCACAAATCCCAATAACTTTTGTGTGAGTTGTTTTGTGGAACCTAAGGCATATTTGCTGGGATTTTATGCTTCTAAACTAGGTGCTTATAAGGTAGCGGGCTTACAATAGGTACCACTTGCGGGAGGTACTCGGCTGATCGACTGCGTGTCATAGGGAGTGCTGCGGTGTTCATGGGCTGACGACGACGAACCGACACATGCGGGTATTTCATATGTCAATTGTATTTTCATTATAATCTGTGTAAACCGACTTTTACAAATTATAGTGGAAATAAAAAGGGTTTTACCCGAAAGGTTTTTTTTCCTGAAATTTGTGTTTGTCAGCTTAAGCATCGCATGGTTTAATCTATTGATTTGATTTTACACGTAGATGTATGCTTAGGGCCTGAATAAAATTAGTGTTTGGTTTGAGTAAATTTAGACATCCAATTAAATAGTTTGATTTGGAAATTTTTGAATCCATTTGAATCAGTATCGCACATGATATTTCATAAAATTACCCACATAGAACATGAAATTTGGTTGAAGTGTTGTGTAAAAGTTAGTCCGTTTCGTGCCCATAAATAAAGAGAGTTCTTCCATTGTTTGTTTACCTATTACTTATAATTTACAGCACTACTATTGCAAATGTTGATTGTTGTATCGTGGAAGACGATTGTCATTCACTTCCTGAAGCACCAATGAGGGGAAAATCTCGTTTTGAGGACAAAGTATTGAACACTTGCATCAATCATATATAGAGAGTGGATCTCATGAGGACCTCTGTTTGCATACCGCTGGTGCAGACCAATTTTGATAAAATAGTAAAAAAATATTTTTGAGCTAATTTTTTTATATAGTTTTTAAACATTTCAGTAGGGTCATATAAAAAAAATCAACTCAAAATAATTTTTTTTACTATTTTAAAAAAATTAGTCAAACGTTGTCAGTTTTTAACAACTTAAAAACAACTTAAAAATTGACAAAGTTTGATTGATTTTTTTAAAATAGCAAAAAAAATCATTTTGAGCTGATTATTTTTTTATGGTCCTATTGAAATGTTTAAAAATCATAAAAAAAAAATCAGCCCAAAAATATTTTTTTTACTATTTAAAAAAAATGGCCCTCATTTAGAGTCCTCAAATTGGGATCTCACTTGATCATTTCCCATAATATATATATATATATATATATATATATAGAGAGAGAGAGAGAGAGCAAAGCTCATATACAGCATGCTTCCTACATTATCCATACATCACACCTAGTTTTAGGCTCTAATTTTTTTTTAATTTTTCATTTTACCCATGGAGTTAACCTTTCAACCAACACATGTTCAAAAAATTAGGTCAAAATATAGTTTATGCTATTTTCTAAAAATTCAACAAAAAACTACAGAAAATACCTTATTTATAAGGATCTGCGCCACCAAATTTTGTGATTTTTTTTAAAAATAGCTAAAAAATGTATTTTGACCTAGTGTTTTGAACATATATTGATTGAAAGGTTAATTTTAAGAGAAAAATATCAAATTTGGAAAAAAGGTTTCTTAGGGCCTAGAAATAGATGTGATGTATAAAGTATGATATATGAGTCTCTCTCTCTCTCTCTCTCTCTCTCTCTCTCTCTATATATATATATATATATATATATATATATATATATATATTACTATCTGTAATTAGTAAAAATCATTTGGATAAAAATCATCAGACGAGATTTATGTACTGTTACATTATTTCATAATGATTTTCTAAACAAAATGAAATTATAGAATGAGTATAGTAATATTTTGTGCGTTCCAAAAATATTTTATGTATAATTAGGAAATCATTTTTTGATTACTATATGTATAAAAATCATTTATATACAGTGCATGTTATTTTTGTCATACAAAATATTTTACGTTTATTTAGAAAATGAATTTCATTGCATGTATTTTATTATATGTTAAACTTGGTGTTTATTTGCAATTTCTATTGATATTCATATTCAATAAAAACACAGTAATTATATTTATATAATTTGTTCACTCGTATATTTTGTGATATATCATAATAGAAAGGGCTTCTATTTTTGCTTTACGTATTGAGGTTATACCAACAAATGCTGGATATAGTGATAAGCCTGAAAAGTTCAAAGGAACTGATTTTAAACGTTGGTAACAACAAATGTTACTTTATTTGAAAACTTTGATTAAATATCTTCATGAATAGGCACCAACTCTGAAAGAAGATGACATTGATCGATAGATTATTGTTGGGATAAAAATGCATGGAAACATTCTAATTTCCTATGAAAAAACTATATCTTCAACAATGTGGAAAAATGCATTGTATAATGTGTATTGCACTATTAAAATGGCTAAAGAGGCATGGGAATCATTGGATAAAAAATACAAAACGGAAGATGTTGGAATGAAGAAAATTCGTTGTCGGTGGATTTTTGAATTTTAAAATGGTTGATTCAAAGACTTCCATGACTCAATTCCAAGGACTCCAATTAATTTTTCATAAAATACTTTCTAAAAAAATGGAGTTGAGTGAATCATTCCAAGTGTCTACAATGATTGAAAAATCGCCACCATCTTGTAAAGATTTCGAAAATTATTTAAAAGACAAACGTAAAGAAATGGCTTGAGGACTTGATTGTGAGATTAAGGATAGAAAAGGATAATCGTGCATCCAAGAAGAAAACTGAAAATCTTATGGAATCCAAAGCACATATTGTGGAAGAAGGGCAACGTAGAAAGAACAGGAAAAGAAAGCGTGTGAACTAAGGTGGTACTTTCAAAGGACCAAAAGGTGGGAACTTCAAAAAGTTCGATGGCAAATTCTTTATGTGTGATAAGCCAGGGCATCGTGCTAAAGATTTTCGTAAGCGCAAACATCAAGATAATAGGAAACAAAAACCCGCACAAGACAATGTCATTGAGGTGGAGAACCTTTCAGATGATATTACTGATTTGAGCCTTTAGATCGTTGTTTCTGAAGTCAATATGGTGAAAAATACTAGAGAATGGTGGGTGAACACTAGGGCCACTCGTCAAATATGTTTTGACAAAAATATGTTTATTTCCTACCAAGACCCTAATCACGAAGAGCAACTTTTCATGGGAAATTCTTTTACTTCCAAGGTTGAAGGGAAATTAAAAGTTATACTCAAGATAACTTCGGGAAAGAAACTTACTCTCAATGATGTGCTTCATCTCCCAAATATTTGAAAGAACTTGGTTTTTGAATCCTTGCTTAATAAGAAGGGAATTAAACTAGTGTTTGAATCTGACAAATTTATACTCACTAAAAGTGGTGTGTATGTGGAAAATAGATATTTGAGTGATGGGTTCTTCAAACTCAATGTAATGACTCTAATGCCTACTACTAATAATAAGAATGTATCTTCTGCTTATTTGCGCGAGCCTTGTAATATATGACATGGTAGATTAGGTCGTGCTAAATATGCTAGTATTTGTAGATTAATTAATTTAGACGTAATGCCTAAATTTAATATTGACTAAATTCACAGGTGTGAAACGTGTGTGGAATTGAAGTTAACTGGAACTCTTTTTTAATCAGTTGAAATAAATTCAAACCCGCTTGAGTGAATTCATAGTGATATATATGACTTGAAATTTGTACAAACAAGAGGGGAGAAAAAGTATTTATTACTTTTATTGATGATTGCATAAGATACTGTTATGTTGCTTCAAAGTGAGGATGAAGTTGTAAATATCTTCAAACATTATATAACAAAAGTTGAGAATTAACTTAGCAAAATGATTAAAGTGGTTCGAAGCGATAGAGATGGTGAATATGATTCCCCTTTGAACAATTTTGTTCGAAACACGAAATTATTCATCAAGCTACCGCTCCTTATTCACCTCAATCTAAAGGGTACTGTTGAATGCAAAAATCGAACTCTAAAAGGGACGATGAATGTTTTGTTGATAAGTTCAGTTTACCTAAAAACTTATAGCGGAGCTTTGCTTTCTGCAGACTACCTTCTTAACAAAGCCTCAAAACAAAAAAAATAAGATACCATCTGAATTGGAGGAAAATCGAAGACCTTCTTACAAATATTTTAAAGTGTGGGGGTGTCTTGCAAAGGTAGCGATTCCTAATCCTAAAAGAATTAATATAGGACTAAAAATTATTGATTGCACCTTAATTGGTTATGCAATTAATAGTAGTGCGTATAGGATTCTAGTTCATAAATCAAATATTCATGCACACAAACACAATCATTGAATCTAGAAATGCATATTTCTTCGAAGATATATTTTCACAAAATAATGCGCCTGGCTCAAATTCTTATAAAAGAACTTACGACACTGCCTCTAGTAGTCATTAAAAAGATGTTAATAACAAATCTATTGAGAAATATGGTGACTTTGAACCTAGACGCAATAAGGGGGCAAAGACTAACAAGTCTTTTGGTCTAGATTTTCTAACTTATATGTTAGAAGGTGAGCCCAGAAGCTTCGATTGAGCAATATCAACTCCATAAGTTCCTTTTTGGAAAGAGGCTATAAATAGTGAAATTAAATCCATCATCCAAAATCATACTTGGGAATTGGTGGATCTCCCATCAGGTAATAAAGCTCTTGGGGGCAAGTGGATAGTCAAGAGAAAATTGAAAGTGGATGGATCAATTGAAAAATACAAAGAAAAACTTATGGTTAAAGGCTATAAGCGAAATGAATGATTGGATTATTTTGATACTTACTCACATGTTACGAGAATAACATTTATTTGAATGCTAATAGCTATTGCAACATTGCATATTTTTTAGATACGTCAAATGGATGTGAACACCACCTTTTTAAATGGTGAATTAAATGAAGAGATATTAATGGAACAACCAGAAGGATTTAAAGTTTTAGGACAAGAAAGGAAAGTATGTAGACTTGTTAAATCCCTTGATTGATTAAAACAAGCACCTAAACAATGGCATGCGAAATTAGGCAACGTAATGATGTCCAATGGATTTAAAATAAATGAGTGTGATAAATGTATTTACATTAAAACCACTCAAAGTGATTATGTCATTGTTGGTCTCTGTGCAGATGATGTGCTTATTATTGGGAGTAACAATGATATCATTAAATCTACTAAGAGAATCTCGTCCAGTAAATTTGACATGAAAGATATGGGTATTACAGACGTTATATTAGGAATTAAAATTTCTAAAACATCGAATGGACTTGTCTCGTCTCTATCTCATTATATTGAGATGATACTTGATAAGTTAGATAAAGGAAATGATAGCATAATTAAAACACCTATTGCCCCAAATCTTCATTTATATAAAAATACTAGATATGGTATATCTCAATTAGAGTATTCCTGTCTCAAAGGTAGTTTAATGTATGTCATGAACTGCACTCGTCCAGATATTGCTTAATCAATTAGCAAATTGAGTAGATATACAAGTAATCTAGGGGAAGGCCATTGGAAAGATATAATAATGGTTCTTAGATATTTAAGATATACCCTTAACCAAGGATTGGACTACATGAAATATCCAGTTGTCCTTTAAGGATACAGTGACGCCAACTGGATATCTGATTCGAAGGATTCTAAATCCACAAGCGAATATGTATTCACATTTGGTAGTGATGCGGTGTCTTGAAAATCCTCAAAACAGATTTATATTGCCAGATCCACCATGGAATTTGAATTTATAGGTGTATATAAAGTTAGGGAAGAAGTAGAGTGGCTTCGACACTTTTTAGTGGATATTCCAATGCATTCAAAACTTGTGTCTGCAAGTTACATACATTATGATAGTCTTAATGGCAACCCTAACTAGCTGACTCGAGATCCTAAGATCTAAGTTCAAAGGGACAACCGAATCTTGACTGACTCTTCGAAGTGAGCACTAATGAATTTTTAACTCATACCTCTTCTTATGATAAAATAATGTTACCTACAATGCAAGTTAGATAAACATAACTTTTAATAATTCATATATCTTGGAAATCCAAGAAGGGTATTGTAGGATACTCTAAATGGAAAGTCACATATGTGAGTGTGAAGAGGTCGCTTTTATTGGAACATCAAAAAATGCTGAAATTGTCTAAAGCACTAATGAAACTAGGAATTGTTCAGAACCAAATGAACACAACCGAAAGAACCAACAATGTTCGAAAAATTAGTGTGTTAAGTCTACCATCTCGATTTACACCAAAAACTGAACAATTAAAGACATAATATTCACTGATCAGTCAGTAAATCCTGTAATTTTTCACCAGGGGAGATTCAAGGCCAAAAGTTATCTCTCCCGACGCTAGAAATTTTTAATAAAAGCTATTTTTGTGTTTGCATAGTATTTGATGTTGATCCAACTATTTTTCATTCATGTAGGGATTGTTGGAATTTATGGTTTTTAAATGGGTTGACGAAATAATATTTTGATCAACTTTGAGGTCAATTTAATATGAGACCCACATGTTTTTGTAGACGATTCGAAGTTGTAATGCGTTATCCTCCGCAATGAGTATAATGTCGTATACTCATATGTCTAAAATCATAAATTAATAAATGAGAAATTGTTGTTCAATGTATCTAATTGGAACATGAAATATGATTGAAGTATTGCGTAAAAGCCAAAATAAAATATGATAAGTGGGTGTAATATATTATAACCCATTTTGACTTTTGAACTTCGTGGCCTTGTGGTATCCCAACTCTTTGAAGGAGGGAACACCTACATAGACTTGAATTGACTTCCAAGTCCATATGCGAATCACCACCACCCGCCAGACCAGATCTGGTCCGGCATGTGCACGGGTATAAACCGTGGGTGTTGCCTTCATCGAAGTATTAACTTTTCGGACCAAATTTTATGAACATTTTATTATTTCCTAAGTCTATTTTTTTGGTTTCCAACCCAATTTCATTTTCCTTTTTTAACAGTTTGTTTCGTCCAAGTATTGCTACAGTTATTTTTAACTTTTTTCTAACCGCCATTTCAATTTGTATAAATTGGTAGTTTTGGTTCGTTTTTCGTGTTGATTTTTTCAGACAATATTTTTAAAGAGCTCTTCTATTGTTGGTTCGCCTCGCCTATTACTTACAATTTGGAGGGATGCTATTCAACTTATGGAGTATTAAACAGAGTTAGTTTGATCCAAAAAGTAGGGGTATGTCAAAGGGATTAGTAAATGTTGATTATGTCTAATAAAATAGGGGTTAAGACAATATGTCAAAAATATTAATAGTAGATTGTACCTCTAGTAACAACTTCAACCATACTAATATAAATTTTGTTATAACCTTCATTACATTAAAGTTACTATTGACTCTACTTTTAATTACTCTTGAATAAGCCCATTGGGGAAGGCAAGTGAAAGGACCAATTTGTAGCATCAATTATTTGGCCATTAGTTGACTGGTTCATGTTTAGAATTTGTAAAAAAAAAAAAAGAATATATGTTTAGAATAAGCCCATTACTTGGCCATTACTTGAATAAGCCCATAGAATCCACAAAGCCCATTAGTTGACTGGCTCATGTTTAGAATTTGTAAAAAAAAAAAAGAATATATGTTCCAAAGCAACAGCCATGAGAGCAAAAAGCCCATCAAAAAAGCAAGCAACACTCTCACCAGATTTATTCCGGCAGTAAAATTGGAAGCCAAAATCAGTGGTGATCATCGTCGCCATGCCCATCTAGAGGTCTCCTGGCCCACAACTTCCAACTGAGGAATGAAAATATATAGTTAAAAAATTCCGGCCGAAACAACAAACCTACCAGAGTACTATCATGAACACCTAATCAAATATCTGGAAAAAAATATTCACCATGAATTTTTATCAATGACTTGTAAAATTTGAATGTACATGATGAAAACCTTAATCCTATCTCAGATCAAAAATCCAAATTTAAAACGGGGTCTAAAGGACATTTGAATCAGGTTTTGACTACCCATTGTAAGGAATTGAACTGAATTCAACTCATACCCACTAATAGATTATAGTTCAAATTCAAACCAGGTAGTAAAACAAAATATTAGAGGTAAAAATGGGGATTGATGTGGATTTCTTTAATATACTGTTACAAGGAAAAGAAAAGGAAAAGGTTCCAGACAAAACCTTCAAATCAAAATCCATATTCACCTACAACATCCAAAAGTCTACAATATAAGTGATTTCAATTCAACAGTAAATTCTACAAGATCCAAAAGTCTGACATTTTAATCTGACTAGCTAAGTTATCAGGAAGTTAGGTGGAGTGTGATATTCACGCGGAAACCACTAAAAAAATAACCCAATGCATTAGTAACAATCCACCAGGTCATGTAAAAACGGTAGATTTTTTGGTCCCTGTAGAATTATTATTCAAGGAATAATGCTGCACAAAGCACTCACTTCAAAATACTGCGTGCACACTTGTGGTTTGCCTTTCTCTAGCCAAAACCAAAAAACATCATGCTCATCTTCTGTTTACAAGGGATAAATATTGTTAAAAAGCTGATTGACAATAAAAGATAATAAATTATAAAGAGCCACAATCTATCCGACCATTGTGCATGACAAAAGAAACATAGGGTCCGTGTTTGATAGAAAACTAGGAAAATACAATGATTTCAGGACATTTGAATTCAGAGTAAACAATTCCAAGGCAAATGAATATTTTTTAACTTGTGTCTGTTTGATACAAGTTGAAAAATCATCAATTTTCCACATTTTCTATCAAACACAAAAGTTAAAAAATAGATATAAATGTGGAAAATTTATTTATGGAATATATATATATCCTATTATAATATATATAAAATATTATACTTTTATATATAAAATATTATACGGATATATATATATATAAATATACAAAATATTATACGGATACTTTTATATATAAAATATTATACGGATATATATATATATATATATATATCCGTATAATATTTTATATATATATATATATATATATATATATATATATATATATATATATATATATATATATATATATATATATATTCAGATATTATATTTATATATATATATCCGCATTATATAATATATATATTATTAAATATACAAAATATTATACGAAATATATATATTCGGATATTATATTTATATATATATATAATTATATATTCAGATATTATATATATATATATATTGATATATATTTTCGGATATATATATTATTAATTAAAATATATATCAATATATATATATTATTAATATATATATACGAAATATATTAATAATATATATATATATATATATATATATATTCCGCAAATAATATAATATATATATCCAAATATATATATTATTAATATATTTATTTGCGGAATATAAATATTATTTGCGGAATATTTATATATCCAAATATATATATATATATATATATATATATTCCGCAAATAATATATATATTCCGCAAATAAATATATTAATAACATATATATTCGGATATATATATATATATATATTCAGATATATTCATATATTTTGTATATTCAATATATAATATAATATGTATTCATATATTCCATAAATAATATATTATATTTTCATATAGATTAAAATATATTAATTATATAAATTATATAAGTGTACGAAATATATAAATATACGAAATATATGCAATATACATATATGTGCTAAAATATATATATATATATATATATATATATATATATATATTAAAATATACGAAATATATATTTACATATTTATTAACAATATATATTTATGAAATATATAGAGTTTACAAAAAAAAAATTGGTTTTGAGTGATTTGCCACCCAAATGTGGCAAACAAAAACTTGACCCCCCCCCTCCCCAGAAAGAATTGAATTCCACCCTACGGTGACAAATTGTGCTTAAAGGGTGTTGTACATAGAAAACAAATTTCAAGGCAAATTAAGGCTATCAAACACTCTAAAAGTTGGAAAATACTAGAATTTTCCAACTTTTCTGAATTTTCCTTGAAATTTGTTGGACTCATAGTGACTCAACACCGGGGAATCCAACAATTCTTTTGTCATAATAGGATTAGATAACAACAGGTGATTCCTACAGGCAAAAGAAATGCATAGATAAGATTATTCTTCCAAAAATCATTGTAAGCATCTCAAATCAGAACAAAAAACATCCAGACCGATACATCCATACACATTAAAGGTGCAGGGCACATGCACAAGGAGCAAGGGGAGATTGATAGAAGAACGGTGCACATTGTGTTTTATTGTACATTGTGTTTAGGCCGGTAAATTGAGTCAGGTAAGTCCGAAGCCTACCCGTTCAGTCCCCTATTTTCGGACCGAGCTTTATTTGAGTTTGAGCTAAGTCAAACATCATCTAAAATTTCAAGCCCGAATGAATTTTGGGCCGAACTTGAGCCAAACCTTTCCAGCCTTAATTGAACCCGAAGCCCAAACTTTTAATAAATAAATAAATAATTTTATATAATATAACATATTTATATTAGCATTGTTTAATTATGTTTCACTATTTTATTTCATTTACTACTTTAAAAAAAAAACTCATTTGTCATAATCCATTAGATTACAATTGGTTTCCAATTTTGTGATTTTATTGTTAATCTCATTATGAGCATTTAATTTATTAATTGCTTAAGTCATAATACGCATTTGTTAGTGGTCAAATAATGCTATATGTATGAAATTCAATAGGCCTTTGTAGGTTTGCACTCTTACTTTCCTTGTTTTAATTTAACACAGTTCATAATTATATATTTTATTTTTGAAAATATTAATTAGATTTTAGGGTGTACATTTTCTCTATGATGAAAATATAAGGGGAAAAAAACACATTCAAACTTTTTTAACAAAAAATTGAAATCGGACATGCCCCGAATTTGGGCCCGACGCCCGTAATATTTATGAGCGGAGTTCGGACTTAGGTGGAAAAAATTAGTCTAAATCGAGTTCGAGCTTGAGCAGTTCGAACTTGAGCATGGGGAGCACCCCTAAGCTCGACTCTTTCAGCCCGATTTACAACCATAATTGTGTTAATAAAGTTAGTTATCTAAATTAGAATTATATAATACCAAAATCATAATTATACACAGTTATGAAGAGACATATAAGAAGATATATCAAATAATTCACATGAAAAAAAATTAAGTACATATTCCAACTATCAAACAGTCAATAAAAGCAAACAAACATAGTCCAGTAAAGGTCAAAACACAATCAAAGTCAACACATTAATTAGTCAAAGATGTATATATGATCGCATAAATTCTATTTCATTTTTTATATTGAAAAGGGTAGAAGTTCTGTTGGAACTTCAAGCTTTTTACGCTTTAACTTTGGTAGAATTTAACGTATGTGTGATCTAGTCCACATTTCATTGGGAAGTGGAGGCTAGACCGATTAGTAGTTTCTCAGTGAGAGAGGAGGGTTCTCAGCTAATGATGTCGCATCTCTTATGGGGATGAGTAGATGTAAAGTGTTAGCCTGCTTGATGTGGTTTGAGGTCGTATCGGGTTTGCGTATCAGCATCAGGAAGTGAAAACTGATACCAGTGGGAGGGGATCAAAGTCGTGACCAACTAGCTAAGGTTACTAGATGTGAATTATGTTCTTTTCCATCTACCTAATTTGAACTGCCTTTGGGAGTTAAATTGAAATCTAAAGCTATTCGGGACCCAATTATTGTGACAGTTTAAACGAGAATTGTTAATGGAAGAAGAGTTGTTTTTGGAAGGGCAAACGGGTGACGCTAATCAAAAGTACTTTGTCGAGTATTCCAACATATTATTTGTTAAATCTGTCGCTTCTGTGAGTCAAAAGCTAAAGAAATTAGCGAGGCTTCTTATGGAGAAGTAATGAGGAATCCTTCAAGTATTGCTTGGTGACATGGGAGGAAGTTTGCAAACCGATTAAGGAAGGGGGTACTGATATTAGGAATCTAGCGCTCTTCAATAAGGTGCTCTTGGAAAAGTGAATTTGAAGATTTCCGTTAGAGGAGAGTTGTTTGTACAGGCGTGTGGTTTGCGAGATTTGTCCTGATGGATTTTGGTTGGAGACCGTATGGGGTTCGACTTTGGAAGAACATTGCAAGTGGGTGGAAAGTTTTTTTAAAACACACCAGATTCAGGATGGAAATGGGCAAAGGGTGAGGCTCGGCGAGACACTTTGGTGCGGGGAGGCTCATTTGAAGGAGAGGTATCAATCAGATGGGTGGGGAGGAGGTATGGAATCCTAAACTCATTAAATATTTTCACCTATTTTACGAAGGACAACCATCTAGGTTTTTTCTCGGTCAAAGCTCTTTATTCAATGTTGGTAGGAGGTGGTAGTAGTTTATTTCCTTTGAAAACATTGTGGTGGAAAAAAGATCCAGTTGAAGTTGCTTTCTTTTCTTCCACAGTAGGCGATTTTGATGTCATAATTTGAATAGAAGGGACAGAGTATGAATTTGTCTTGAAGAGACGGGGAAGATATTTGTCTAGCTAGTATTGGATGTGTAAGATGGAGGAGGAGACAATGGATCACCTTCTTCTTCATTTCATGGTGGCGAGGAGTCTGTGTTATGCATTTTCTTTGCATTGGGTTATGCTTGCCTCGGTGGATGAGGTGTTTTCTACTTGGAAGTCTAGGGCAATAGACAAGAGGAGGCAAGATATTTTGCAAGTTTCTCCTCTCTGTATTTTTTGAACCTTGTAGGAAGAAAGAAATAATAGATCTTCTGAAGGAGTAGATACGGAACCAACCAAGATGAAACTTTATGTTTTTGAGTCCGCTACATCTTCGGCTCATAAAGGACTTCACGTAGTTAGTCTCTTTTTGTTGATTCTTTTTTTGAGCTTTTTTTGTGGGGATTAATCATTTTATTAAATCCTTTTTTTCATGCATCCAGTATACGAAATTCCTTCCCCTAAGGCAGGTATCATTTCGATAAATTTTTACTTATAAATTAGATTATTCATTGACAATGGGAAAATACAAAGCTAAATTGATATCCAGGCCTATGGACAACTGAAACACTATCGACATCGTACTTTCGAACCATTAAGAAATAAGGATGTTAATTAAAAAGATCAAGGATGTTCATCTTGTTTTGATGTTGGTCAGTTAGATTCTCATAAATGCAAAATTCATTGTTATATCCGAAAAAGGTACTTAAAATTCTGAATAGTTGGATGATCTACACACTCTTGTGCTATCACTGGGTCGAGATTACTAGCACAACAAAGAGTTAACCATCAAACATAGAGAACTTATTTATGCAAATAGGCCCCGTCGGATGTGCAGGTTAAGGAGGCAGGTTTGGATAATTTTATCCAATACATGTTTGGAGGTGGGATAAATTATCCTGAGTAAGGCTCGTATCTCATTATTTGTAAACCATCCCACTTAGGGTGTGGGATTATCCAACTGGAATGGGATAACTCTTACAATATCCCACCTCCTTATTTCGTTCATCAAACAAGGCTGTATAGTAGGTTATCAAAACTCTAACCTTAGGCCCCCCACTGCCCCAAACGGCACAAGAATTGAGAACCAGAAACTCCTCTCCATAGCCCAATTATGCCCAAGGGATCTGACAAAGAAGGCGAGAAAGGAAAAGGTCTCGAACTAATGTCATCGACAAGATCTCATAACCGATAATGTATGACGTGTGTCAACGAAAACCACATAGCAAGGTGACTACACCTGTCAAAATGAGACACAACACGACACAAAATTATAACTTAACAAATTTATGTTTATCTCAATATCGAGTCAACATGATAAACCCGTTAAGATAACGATTTGGGTATGTGAATTTATCTGGGTGACACAGGGTGGCACTGAACTAATTCACTCAAATATGTTTAATAAAGATTGTCAGAAAAATATAATCTATGTAACTTACCCCAAATAAGTAATTATTTTAACTAATTTATGTGATATTAAATGTTTAAATTCAATTTTACATTCCATTCCACAAAGGAATTTATTGTTTAAATATATGTACATTTTAAAACATATTGTAACCACAAGCTTATAGTTATTATAACAAAATTATAACTCACTATGGCATTCCCACGTCGATGAGGAGCTACCTACTATTAAAAACTGAACGTTTCACATTGAATTTGTAAGTCTCACATCGATTTTGTGATAGTAAGGCACCACACTTGAGATTTTTAAATAAGACTTGTGTTGCTCCTTATCAGTAAGCCTGGAATCTATTGCTACAAACATAAATATTTTATTGCTAGACTTTGACTCCCTAAATTTATTTGATCCATCATTAATTATTTTGTCAACAATTAATTTTGCCTAAATAAAAGAATGATCTTGGCGAAAATCGCATAATAAGGTGACTACACCTATCAAAATGTGATACTATACAACACAAAATTATAAGTTAACAGATTTACACTTATTAGGTTCGGGTTAATATTGAGTCAACATAATATACCCGTTGAGATAATGGTTTGAGTATGGGAGTTACCGTTAATACCCGTTAACATTAACGGGTTATAGGGGGTGACGCTTAACTAATTCACTCAAATATGTTTGAGAAAAATATAATTTATGTAACTCACTCGAAATAATTAAGAATTTTTTTATTAAGTCAAATTAAATGTTTAAATTCAATTTTACATTCCAATCCAGAAAAGAATTTATTGTTTAAATATATGTACATTTTAAAACATATTGTAACCACAAGCTTAGAGTTATTATAACAAAATTATAAGTCACTATGGCATTCCCACGTCGATGAGGAGCTAACTACTGTTAAAAACTGAAGGTTTCACATTGAATTTATAAAAATCACGTTGGTTTTGTGATATTAAGGGACCACACTTGAGATTTATAAATGACTCGTGTTGCTCCTTATCAGTAAGCTTGGGATCTATTGCTACAAACATCAAATTTTTATTGCTCAACTTTGACTCCCTAAATTTATTTGATCCATCATTAATTATTTCATCAACAATTAATTTTGACTAAATAAAATAATATTGTTGGCACAGTTATTATTTATTTATTTAAAAAAATCTTACATTTGATTCAAAAATTTCATAATCTTCGAAAATTTCCCAAATTTCCCATTTTTTGAAATGCGAAAAAATATTAATGAATTGGGTTTGGGTTTGGTCTTCAGAGCCGTTTAGGTTAATAGGTAGTGTCTGGACTATGAAGCTCGGACTCTACACGAGACACGCGATTCACAATTTTTTCAAAAACTATGATACGACACGCTGGAATAAGTATAATATTATTTTTATTTTATAAATTTAATTAAATATAATAAATATTTTTAAATATTTTATTAGTATTTATTGAAAATATTTTAATAATTTTTAGTTATAAATATTTTTATAATTTTTTAGTTAAAAAAAATATTAGTCAGATATAATTTTTTTAATTTACTACACATATTGAGGATAACATTATCTTTATCTTAATGCAATCGAAATAAATTTGTTGAAGCTTCACCCCTATTAGCCTACCGCAGTTAAATTTGACAGCTAAACCACATTTGACCGCTAGTTGTTACGTAAAAGCTAAACTTTTGACCAAATAAAACAACACACCAAATCAATTTGACAGCTTTCATGCACCCAAAAAAGGTACAACTTTCTTCTTCTTTCTTTTTCTTTTCTTCTTTGTGCAACTTTCTTCTTTTATTTCTCTTATTTCTTCTTTTTCTCCTTTTCTTTTCTTGACGCCGGAAGTGAAGATGTGAAGGATCCAGTATGTGGGAAAGCTAGGGTTTGTTTGTGGCTGAGATGGTTCTCTTCATAAGAGGTAGGGTTTAGGTTGTGCGATGAAGAAAAGGAAAGGTTAATAGCTTAGGTTTTTTGATGTTTTGGTCTTCTGCTTTTAATTTGCGCAAGTTTGTTTTGTTTTATGATTTGTTTTTATGTTATTTAGTTATTATTTTAATAATTATAATTTTGACCGCGTTTTATGTCTTTAATATTCTAAAACAGACCCCGCGTATTCTAAATTACGTGTTTAAAGCGCGTCTTAGGTGCGCCCCTTCTAAAAAAATGAACACTCTAAGACTCGCAAGTCCCAGCGTGTCGAAGTGTGTCATGTGTTCGACTCGAGTTACAGCTGACTTGTGGCCTCTGGGAAAGGGTCAGCGCTTCATGCTGTATGTCTTAGGGATGTTTTGACATGAACCCGATACTAGACGACACAAACGATCTAACATGACCCAATACGCCCCATTGATAGATATATCGGTGACAATTATTGGATGGTGATATATTGTTTCGAAAGATAGTTGTGATGTCGATCCGTCGGTCGTCACCGATTCGGTCACCCAATACACCCGCTAAAACTTCCTGAAGCATTGAATTGTCCTAAAAAACTTGGATCCGCGAAGAAAAAGGACATGAGCTTCGACGAGCCACGTGAAGACACATGACCTTTACCCAGTCTATTCACCACACCACTGACGATTCCTTTGTTCTCTACTAGATCCAATCCAAGGTCGTCATTGGCCAATCTATTTCCTCTATTGAGCCTTAAGAGACTTAATTCCTGCACTGCAAAGAGGTTTTAGTCAAAATGAGGTCCCTATTTTGCTGGAGGTTTACAAAAGACATTAGGACTTTGGACATGGGATTTAGGTGACCCTGAGGTTCAGTGTGGATGTTTTTTATGATGTGGCCACGAATTATGTGTGGTTTTGAAATTAGGTTTCGTCCCTTTGAATCCAAAATTGGGGTTGATTTGGTTTGATGGTTGTGAAGATAAATAGGGCTTGGGCCTGATAAAATTTAGGTCAAGTTTGATGGGAAGAGATTTAAAGGTAGAATTTGTTTAACCAATCCCTGCAAGGCTTCCTTTCAGGCTGCTAGGCCGAATGGATATTAAGATATATTTAAGCTGAAAATTGGTCTCTTTGTGAGGACCTGGGCCAATAAATATTGGACTACTGTGATATTGATCTGCAATAAATTAGACTTTCGTTGCTCAAAAGCTATTATAGTACATCTGGGTGGTTTAAATAAACTTGAGTGTGGGTTTCCTTGGACTGGAAACTACAATTCAAGCACATTTGTGAGGAAGTTTGGGACATGTAAAATTCGTTGTGCAATACTGATTATAAATAAATGCGCAAATTCCAACTATAAACTTATTTAATTCGAGTCAATTTTTAAACCAAGGTAATTCTGCCCCTAAACACACGACTACGTGTGTATGTGTCAAACCATCATAAACACAAATATGCTAACTCACAGATTTCAGGAAAAATCCCCGAAGGGGAAAACCTTTTATTTCACTACGAATTAAATCGCAATTTACAATCACAATGAAATCTGCAATAAGTTTACCTCAGCAAACCTACATAGACACGCAGCCTAGAGTCATCCATGGATTCCACGCAACAAACCCACTTGAACCATAGTCTAATCTTTAGTAAAGATCCACATGCAATGAACCTCAATTACCTTAGTCTTCAGATGTAGAGATGCACTCCACAAACATGAACAATAACAAAGTTTGTTTCTTAGGTTCCAAACAAGTCACACAAACTATTGGGATCTTGTGAATTGAAAACAAAAAGGTTTAAAACCCCAAAAGTGAGAAGACTAAAAATTCCGCAAAAGCAGTTTCGTCTTTATTTAACATCGTAGGTCTTCTTATTAAAAACGAAGTTGGAAAAATCTTTTTCGTGTCACTCGAATGAAAAAGGCTATCTCGATCGAACGAGGACATGTGTCACTCGAACGATCTTTGCACGACATGGCTCTGTCTCTTGAACGATAACCACTGTCTCTTGAACGAGCCAACGCGAAAAAAAAAATTATTTCTGAAAATTCGCCATAGCACTTAAAAAACTATTTAATGAAAAATATCCTAACACTCTAACTGAATTATTAAGGACTTAAAACACAACCTTACCAAAGTTAAACTTGCGGAGGCTTGAATGTTGAAGAACTTGATATTCAGAATCCGCCTTGATGTATGAATGATCTTGAATCTTCTTCGACGATTGTAGCGGTATACGACATACTCAATTGATAACGGAAATTTTATAAATCACGTCATTACAAATCTCCCTCTATGTCTATAAGGTACTAAAAATGCAAGTCTCGAAACTTTTCTTTAAAATCTTCAACTGCAGATCTTCAAATCTCAAAGATTTTCTCATGAGGGTGTGCAAAATATGATCTTCAATTTTTATACCTACACACAAGAGACAAAGCAAATACCTTCGTGACGCATAGACTTTGAAATGATATAAGAATAAAAAATCAATATAATCAAATCTCCCCCATAATGCAAATACTCCCCCATAATTCGTTCTCGCCCTTTTTATTTGTCCGAAATAGACAAGGAAACGAATAAACAAAATAACCATGGAGTTATCACGATACACTACACCAAATCTGCCGGATTATCATGGTCATTGACCGTGACAAGTCCAACTTGTCAAGGTCAATGACTATGAAAGTCTGGGGGTGACAACGTTTGTTATCACGGACTTGTCACGGTCTTTGACCATGAAAATATTTATCACAGTTAAAGACCATGACAAACCCGTGGCATTTAAAAAAAAATTGTTATGGTCAATGACCGTGACAATTCTGGGCAGAATTGAAAACAAATCTGTTGGGCAGTATGGCCACTGCCACTTCCACTGCCCAACATTATATTTGTACCTGTTCAAACATTAAATATCCAAATAAAATAGAGATAATGCAAATATACATTCAAAACAAAATGCGTCACGATATAATCCAAATATAATTCAAATGTAACAACTTAAAACAATTCAATTCAAATAATGTCACTACATGTCTGGGGTAGGTTTGAGGAGGTGGATAAGCCACACGATATACGAATTGATATACCCTTAAATATGCATTGTGTCGCATTATTCGCGTAACCACAATGGGGAGTTCTTCTTTCCGGGTATCACATGTGTGACGATCACCTTGACCTCGATGTCTTGAAGCGCACGTCTATGAACTAGTATACCCTGGACAGTATTTGGGTCCCTCAACCCCTTCCCTATCCGCCCGCCATCAAATATGTCATGTATAAACATGCTCGGCCAACCAGGTGTCATCATAGGTCGATCGAAGGGAGACAAATATGGGACTGGATCATTAGAGTCCATATGTGTTGGCGATAAAGCAGTGACGTCCATATCCTCATCCTCCTCCACCCACACCCCCTCCTCCACCTTCTTCTTCTTCTTCTTCTTCTTCTTCTTCTTCTTCTTCTTCTTCTTCTTCTTCTTCTTCCCTTTACCCTTACTCTTTTCTCCCAATGAACGCTTCATGAATGAGAACATATCTTGGACCGTCGCCTCCAAACGGGACAACTTTACGTCATGCTAGTCAACCCGATGTTACTCGTCTCCAATTCGATGATCCTAGATTTGTCCACCCGTGAGCTCACCCCCCTTGTCCTCCTCTTGCGATCAGCGCCAAGCACTTAGTTGAGTGCATCCATGGACAAAAATGCCTTGTCGGCATTAAACTACGACTCATGCACTTCCTTAAGCTTTGCTTGAAACGACAAAAAGCACATGATTAGTTAGATAAGTAAATAAAAAAATTATAACGTAATTAATAAAAAGTAAATTATCGGATTACTTACAATCTTGGACGCGACAATCGGGGACACCTCTTTATCCTTCCCCTTCTTCGTTCGAATAGCCACATAAGCATCGAGCCTATGTGGCCTACCCCCCAGGGCCACTCCCCATCCCCTGAAATTAAATAATGCAAAATTAGTATCAGCCTCGCAAAGTAAAATAATGCAGAATAATATATTTTTGTAATTATAGAAAAATAAAATCTTACCATCATCCTCTGTTCTACCTCGGCATAAGACGTCCGTCCGGAGTAGTGCACGTCTGTCTTTTTCGCCCTATTTTCCCTCCCCGATTGGCGAGATGCCAATTATCGCTCCCCGATCTCATTGTCAATGAACTTTTGCCATTGTGCCAATGAGATCGTCTCCTTCAGCGGGACGGAGTCACGCATTCGGATAATGGAGTCGCAGGTCTTCCCAAAGTACCGGCTCCGTAATTTTTTCTTCCACGACTTGTATTGCTCCATCAACTGCTCCAAGACAGAATCGCGTAGTTCTGGGGCCAGGATGAATTGTTCATGTCCAAAAAATACAATGTTAGTTGCAAATAAATATAAATTGAAATTGAAACTGAAATTGAAATATTCATATAAATATAAATATAAATATAAATATAAATACATTACCTGTAGTGCTGCCCAAATAGCTAACTTGATCTCATTTGGCACATCCCTTAAACTAGTGTACCCCGAGCCGATTATCGTCTTTACCAGCTCGAGGGATCTCGGTAATATTCCCGCCTTGTTATCGACGGCCATCCCCAATTTTCCATATTTGGGGAGCCTAGGGGCCGAGGAGCCCTCGTCGCCTCCACTACCACCAAGTCCAGATGACATCATCATAATCAACATCAGCATCCTCGCCTTAATACCTGAAAAATATATTTTCTATAAAAAAAATGTTGTTGTTAGTACAAATCTAAATGAATTAGAAGACGACATGAAAATATGTACAATTACTACAAATCAAAATGAATTAATACTGTTTAACACCTCAATTCTGAATTCCAAAATAACAACATGTAACTCATAATATGTACAATTACTAAAAATTCGAAACATCCCCACCCCCACCCCCACCCCTACTGCCCACACACATGAACACTACACAAGAATGAAAATGATAAGTGTAAATCAATTAAAAGCATTAAAAATGGATTGATAAATTACAAATTGGAATATTTATTACAAATTGAAAAATTATGTCAAATTCGGGTTATCATAAAAAATGGATTGATATTCGCTAGGAGAAACCAAGTCATCCACACTACTATTTAGACGCTTTGGCGCATGTAGGACAATTGACCATGACTCATTGTTGATATACTCCAAGTAAAACACTTGGTTGGCCTTTTGAAATGCACAAACAAACTGTTCATCGCTCACGTGGTCGTTGCTCTTCAACTTGGACAAGTCAACCATGATCAAATTGGTGCCAGGATCAACTTAACAAGCATTTTTATCCTCAACTCTTACCCAGTCAGAATAAAATATAGCCTCTTTGAAGCTTATATAATCCAATTCAAATATATTTTGAATTACATCATAGTAAGTCATTTCAGCTACAACGAGGTTTTTATCTTTGGCGCTCGCTCGAAAGAAAGTAAGATCCTTGTATGAAATGCCCGAGTTCTGTACATTTGTACTTTTCTCGTACACCCTTTCATCGAATATGTAACTGTTCAATCGATACTTTTTGTACTCTTGTGCCATGAACAAGGGTCCAATGGCTAGACGAGCAAGCCTTGATATCGCATCACCCGTCTTTAAGATCTGAGAATATAGATAAATTAATTAGGTTAGTTATAAAGTTTGAGTGTAATGTAACGTTATATAACGACCATTATTATTATAATTACCTCTTGTGACAACCACATCCTAAATTCGCTGTCTGATTGTACCATTTTTTTTTCGTCTTTTATTGTTCTCACATGCTTCATATTTTCTACATATTACAAAATTAATCATGTATAAAATAATCTAAAATAATTTAAAATAATGTAAAACTTAAAATAATTAAAACTTACTTTGTCCATCCTTCGACATCTTCATGTGTGTCAAATAGATAACGGGCTACTTGTTCATGTTATAAACTCATTAATTTCACTCGTTTTCCTATAACGTGACCGCCCTCATCGACGAACTCACGAGTGCCATCAACGGTGGTCGAGTCAGGCATATATTCCTGAGTATATATTGATGACTCCATGGTGATGTATTCCTCTGTAATTGATCCTGCAATGTATCGCGTATTCTTGACATAATCTTTAAAAACTTTCATCAATCTTTCAAACGGATACATCCACCAATATCTAACTGGACCGAAAAGAAGTTTCTTGTCGCATAGGTGTACCAACTAGTGAACACTTACGTCAAAGAATGTTGGGGGAAAGTACTTCTCCAACACGCAAATCGCTTCGATCAACGCCAATTTTGCGACCACTATGTGTTCTCGATTGACTACCTTCTCACGCAAAAGTGAGAAGGTAATACTAATTTGCATAATAGCCCTCCGCAAATCCTTGTGTTTGGAGAAAAAATTCTTAAACAATAGAGGAACCAATTGAATGATCACATGCCAATCGTGGGACTTACACTTATGTAAATCATGAGTAGCATAATTCACAATCCTTTACAAGTTGGAAGAAAAATTAGATGGACCCTTTAAATTATATATTGTGTATAAAAGCACATTCCTTTCCCCACTAGTCAAAGTAAACGCACCAGGGGGAATTATTGTCCTTCTCCTACTATCTTCTTTCAACCATAGTTGTGGCTTAAGTTTCAACGATTTAAGGTCTCTTCGTGCATTTTCTCCATCCTTCGAATGACTCCCCCCAAGGCAAGTTCCCACAATATGTTCAGCAAGGTTCTTCTCTGTATGCATCACATCCAATACATAGCGCACCGAGTTATTCTTCCAATAAGGCAAGTCAAATAAAATTGATCTCCTAGACCATGCCTTTTTTGTCTCAGTTTTATTCCTAGTTGGGTCTTCTTATGCTTGACATTCTTAAATTTGGGATTCTTACTTGGCATATTAGGGACAAAATCAGAAGATTTACTTTCAATTTCTGAAACTGAAAGTTTTCTCGGTGGTAACCTATGTTCAACCCCACCAAATAAAAAAATGGAACCTTTCTCAAATCTGAAACTATGAGACGGGGTTAAAAAGATCCTATGGCAATGGTATAAATTTTTAAGCTATCGGATAGACGAAGAGATTCAGTCTCCTCTCCACAAATAGGACACCTTAAATAACCATGTACTACACAACCGGATAATGTCCCATAAGCTGGAAAATCATGAATTTCCCACATCAACATAACTTTCAGCGTAAACTCTTCTTTTCTAAAATAGTCAAATGCTTGCACACCCTCTTCCCATAACTCATTTAATTCTTCTACCAAAGGAGCCGGGTAGACGTCGATGTCATCACTTGGTGCCTTTGGCCCAAGTATCAATAAAGACAGCATTAAAAATTCAGGTCTCATACACTGTGAAGGAGGGAGGTTGAGTGGGGCTAGGATCACTGGCCATACACTCTGATTGGTGCTTAGATTTCCAAATGTATTGAAACCATCTGTTGATATAGCCAAACGAATATTGCGCTGTTCTCGAGCAAAATCGGGATACTCATAATTCATCCTCATCCAAGTTGTGGAATCAATAGGATGACGCATGAGATTACCCCCTACTTCAGCCCTAGCATGACAAGTCATTGCCTCCGCTATCCATGGTACTGTGAAAAATTTCTTTAATCTAGGCCCAACGATAAAATATTTCAACACTTTTTTGGGCACTTTTGAGCTTGTGCCTTCCTTACCAGTAGATTGGACATATCTAGGTTCATCGCATACTGGACAACGATCAAGATTTTCATACTCCTTTCGGTATAGTATGCAGTCATACACACAAGCATGGATCGATTTATACTTCATTCCCAAACCTTTAAAATTATTCTTCATAACAGGATAGCTATTTGGAAGCATATTCTCCTTGGGTAGTAAGCCCTTCACCCAATTTAGAATTCCCGCCACGCTATTGCCAGACAAACTGTACTGCATCTTCAAACTGTGCAAACCAGCCATGGCATGTAAAGTTATTTGATATTTCTCACAGCCAAAGTATACGGTTGGATCGCCTAAAATTTTAAACTTTGGTAGTCATCGTCGAGGTTTATCGTGATATCTTTACGAGCACTTGAACCTTGTACATCATCAGTAACCTCATTCTCCTCCGCTTCATAAACTACGTACGCATCTTCAACTAAATCTTCTAACATATTATGATCTACATCGTCCCCTTTTACATCTATCCTACTTGTTGAAGGTTGTTGTGAAGGTTGTTCAGGGACAAAAGGAACTTTCAATTCATCGTGAGAACTCCAAAACAGATAATTATCTTGCACACCCCATCTTAACAAATGTAGTTTAACTGTTTTCCGCTCAAACACCTTACCATTCTTACACCTAGTACACGGACACAGAAACTCTTCATCATTATGACATCTCTTTGCATATTTCACAAATTCATTATCACCTCTGTGAAACACATCCCCCATTCTATTTGTCTCATCCATCCACTCTTTGTACTTAGGATATCCCATCACAGCTACTACAACTAATTACATATTAAAGGTAAGAAGCGTATATTCTTGAATTAGTATAAACAAAACTTAGATTTATAGTATGTTTCATTTAATTATGTCTTATTTATATTCGATTTTTAAATTTCAAATTCAAATTCAATTTCAATTTATAATAGAAATTCCTATTTCCTCCATCCCCTCTAAAGTGTGAGTGGTCCCATCCCATTCAAGACCGCATATTTCTGTAATATACTTAACAGCTCATGCACATTGTTAGGATTTGAGAAAAATTCAGCAGGGTATCCCCATAGTTCTCCGAGTACACGACGTAATTTGGCAAGTGTGAGTGTTATTTCAATTGATCAATTGAAATAACACTCACAGTTGTCAATCTAGTATGTACCCAGAGAACATTAGGATATGACTGCAGAACTTCCTACAAAAGTAACAACTTTAAGCCACTAAGAATATTATTATACAGAAATTATGCAGTCCCAAATTGTCCAAACAGGACAATTAGAGAGATCTCATTACAGGGGTAATGACTCTCGAACGAGTCTAAGGGATATTGAATGCGTATTTATAAGAACTAGAACGATAGTATCTATGCGCACTATATGTAATTTCAAGTATGTTTCATTTAATTATCATACTATATATATATATTGTTCGTGATACAAAGTAATTTTTAAAAAAAGTTGAAAAATCTCACCCGCATATGGACAATAATCCAATGGTCATGACACTTCTAAAATTAACCAACCGAACATCGATCCATTATAATCCAACCTCAATATCAACAACTAACAATTAATCCCGTACTCCTTCCAATTCATCTACTCAATTAATTCATTTCATCAATTAAACTAACAATCAAAGTATATAATTATTAATTTACTAATTTACAATGAGGGGAAATCCTACTTGCATATGAAAGTGGCACTAATTATTAATTTACTAAAAAATTAATAATCAATCAATATTTAATTAGTCAATTCTTTTACAAGGGGCACTACTTGCATAAGAGGGGCAATATCTAATAAACCAATCAAAATTTAATTAAAAAAATTAACAAGCCCCCTCCCCCATTTCCCCTCCCCCCCCCCCCCCCACACACATGCACACATATACACACACACACACAGCCCCACCCCCACCCCCCAGCCCTTCCCCCTCCCCCCCACTGCCACTGCCCACCACACACACACATGCACATATACACACACACGCATACACACACACATGCATATACACCCCCTCCCCACCCCCACCCCCAGCCCTGCCCCCTCCCCCCACCACACCCACACACATGCACATTTACACACACATATATACAAATGGAAGAGAAATAAAGAGAGAAAACGTACCAAAATCGTAGAGAGAGAGAGAGAGAGAGAGAGAGAGAGATGGAGGGAATAGAAAACAGTGGGAAAAAAGAAGAGGGATGGTTTATATTTCTGGAAAAGTTGTCACGAACATGTCACGGTCATTGACCGTGACAAGTCAATGACTGTGACAAGACCGTGATAACTGTAATTGTCACGGTCATGACAATGCTGATCGATTGAAGGGTGCCAATTTGACCATTTTGGTGTAGTGATAAAAATGCATAGCAAACATGAATCAAACTATGCTCATGCAAAGATTAACTCAAAAGCTTCTACAAACAATTTTTGATTTTTCAATTTTTTTAAACAAAAATGCAAAAATAATTTTACAAAAATCACACACCATGAATTTACACTAAGACACCCAAATCATGAATACGGAATGAATGGGTGTGAACATATTTTATAGGAAAATCAACGCCATCAAACATAACATATATGCAAGATGAATATATGTACTCCTAACGAATGAATCTCAAAATCGTCCTTAGGTGTTGAATTTAAATGACATCGACTCAATCCATCAACACATCAAAGTCAGAAGTGATTCCCACACCAATAACGTCTAAAACTATGTATATAATTTTTCATAATGTTGTCAGGACGTGCAAACCCGTTTTTCATTTCTTTCCATCCAAACTCCCTAATAAATAATAATCATTTATATTTTGCTTTGAGGTTGTCCTTTTTGGGCATATTTATCTTTTTATTACCTTTAAATTTTTTCAGGCTCTTTTAAACGATGGATTTCACGACGAGTTAATTTTGAACTCTCGCAGCCCTTTCCCGTGATTCACTCATCATATTTTGTTTTTATTAAATTCCTCACGGTAAACGGTTTTTACACGCACTACTTCCGTTGTCAAGTTTATCGCATATGGTTCGTTTTAAAGACAAAATTGAGATGACAACACTCCAACCAATATGCGATAAACAAGTACAATAATCAAACAAATCCATGCAAGTGTTAATTAAAGGAACTTATGAGTCAAACATGTAGGTAGTAACAACTTATCACATCTCAATGACTCCAAATATTGTAAAGCACCAAAATGAAATGATGACGCATATCAAAACACTATCAAATAGTCACATGGTTATGGAATGGTGTTGTGACTTGGTCATCCTAAATGTCCATTCATATACAGTGTAAAAAAAACTACAAAACTTTTTTTGACTTTTTCAAACATTCCATCAAAATAAAATCTTTTTGTATTTTTCAAATTTTTTGAATAAAAAAATTTAATTTAAAAAATACACAAGTCATAACACTAGTAAAAATATATCATGAAACACAACTAGCGTATGACAAATATCCGAACGCAATCCTCTATATGATATAGCAAGAGAAGAATCATATGCAAGCAATCGAGAATCAACTAGTCTAACATCTAGTACTTCTAAAAGTAATTTCCTAACCCAAATAGGCGTGCAATGATGAATGTGGGTTTTGAGAACCAAGGGAATACTAGACTTCAACTTCCTAGGACCTTTTCGAAGATCGAAATAAAAACGCATAAGGTGACCTTTCCTACCACAATATGAACATGTCTAAACGGGTAGAACGGTACCTATGGGTTGACATTTTCTAATATCCTTAGGATAGGTTGACCCTTTAAAATAAATAATGGTCTTAGCTTTAGCAACTAAAGCATTAGGAACATGTGAGCCATTGCCATTACTACTAGCACTACTCGAGTTTGGCGAATCATTTTTTAACATCAAAATTTTAGACTCCAGCAAAAAATTTGACTCTTCTAAAAATAGAGATTTCTTTTCTAAATTTTCAGTTACTTCTAGAAGGTTATCATGCTCGTTCTTAAAATACGCACACTTATCCCTAAGAGTCTCTTCACATGCAACAAACTCATCGAGTAAAATATTTTTATCCATTTTGGCACAAGCACAAATCCTAGAATTTTTAAGGTACTCCAATTCTTTTTCTAAAAATAGTACTCTATCATCATTCTCCTTTTTGGATAATTCTAAAGCTTTAAAGTTATGGTCCAAAGAAACAAATTTCGCACGATATAAATCTCTTTGATTGTGAACCGTTTGCAAAAGATCCATAACGGATTTAAAACGAGAATTTTCTTTTTTCAAAAAATCAATTATTTTAGGAAACATCAAATTCAAACTATTTAAATCATCAAAATTCTTACTCGTGTCATCAAGAAGGGGCATCCGATTATATAAGTGCTCCATCGTAAAGATTGTGATTTTAAAAATCATTATCACACAATTTTGTACAAAATATGAATACTCGATAAATTTGAGTAGCCTACTTTGATACCAATTTGACAATGTGAGTAGTCAAAATGTATCAGACAAACAAAAAAATCATGATCACGGGATAAATTACCGTAGCCGTCTCTAATACCAATTTGTAAAATTCGTTGTGCGATACTAATTATAAATAAATGCGCAAATTCCAACTACAAACTTATTTAATAAGAGTTAATTTTTAAACCAAGGTAATTCCGCCCCTAAACATATGACTACGTGTGTGTGTGTGTGTGTGTGTGTGTGTGTGTAAAACCATCATAAATACAAATATGCTAACTCACAGATTTCAAGAAAATCCCCGAAGGGTAAAACCTTTTATTTCACTATGAATTAAATCGCAATTTACAATCACAATGAAATCTGCAATAAGTTTACCTCAACAAACCTACATAGACATGCAACATAGAGTCAGCCATGGATTCCACACAGCAAACCCACACGAACCACAGTCTAATCTTTAGGAACGACCCACACACAGTGAACCTCATTAACCTCAGTCTTCAGGTGTAAAGATGCACTCCACAAAGATGAACAATAACAAAGTTTTGTTCTTGGGTTCCAAAACAATTCACGCAAACTATTGGGATCTTGTGAATTGAAAACAATAAGGTTTAAAATAAAAGTGAGGAGACCAAGAATTATGCAAAAGCAGTTTCGTCTCTGTTTAAAATCGTAGGTCTTCTTATTAAAAACGATCTTTAAAAACCTTTTTATAGAAAATCTAAGGCGGTGCGTCGCTCGAACGAGCTTCGCGCGACATGGCTATGTCGCTTGAACGACAGCCACTATCGCCCGAACGAGCCAGCACGAAAAAAAATATTTTTTTTTCTTGAAAATTCGCCTTAGCACTTAGAAAAATATTTTTGATGAAAAACTTAAAAACTCCGCTCCAACACTTAGAAAATATTTAATGAAAAATATCCCAACACTCTAAGTGAATTATTAAGGACTTAAAACACAACCTTACCAAAGTTAAACTTGCGGAGGCTTGAATGTTGAAGAACTTGATATTGAGAATTTGTCTTGATGTATGAATGATCTTGAATCTTCTTCGACGTTTGTAGCGGTATACGGCATACTCAATTGATAACAGACATTTTATAAAAATCTTGTCCTTATAGGAAAAACTCTTTTTAATGCGGGAGAGTGACGCAAATTTCATTTACGACATTTTCTTATTTCTTATATTTTAATTTTCCTATTTATTATTTTCCATTTTTAATAGTGGTTAGCGATAAAAATTGGGGACATTTACCACTTTTTGTAATAAGAAGGCTCTTGATCATTTACTATCATGAGTGTGATTATCGTCTTGTGATGCCACCCATGCCATTAAATATAGATGCTAGGATTTTATGTTAGTGTTAGGAATATACCCTCTAAAATATTCCATCATTCCTTATAATTAGTGTACACCCCCTTCTTGTGTTGGTATTTCTTAACACCATTTACATCATAATCATATCGATGAAGTAGTCAAACTTTGATATATTATCACACACATGCATCAAAACCACAAACTAAACTCGTCCTTATGACACGCTAAAACTTTCTTTTCCTATGAGTGAATATGAAATTTTATTCTGAAGGAAATTAGGGTAATTTTAGTATATTCTTGTATTTTTTTTATTTCATTGTATTTTTTCCTTTTATTAGTTTGTGGTATTTTTGTTACATCCTCAACCCCAAATGAAAGTGCGAAGGCCCCAAATTTTAAAATCAATTTCCTTGCGAAAGCGTAAAATGATGGTTCACAAAAATACCAAATTTTAATTTCTCTTCAAATTAAAATTAAACCAAGTTCAATAAGATTAAATCCAAACAAGAATTTGATTTCACTTGAACACAATTAATTTAAACAAGTCCTAGAAATTTGCCTAAGTCATATTTGTCAATATTCCCAAGTTAGGCCAAACCAAATTTTATCAAATTAAATTAAATGACTTGAATTAAATTAACGAAACATTACCCAAAATTAATTTAGCACCAAATTAAACATGCAGTGATTAAAACCAAATTTTATCTTGAATTACCTAATCATGCATTCTAGGTGAGTATAGCAAGATAAAATAAATAATAAATCACTACGCCGCGAAGTGCGAGGAAAAACCCACAACGAGAAAAAATCTCGGACGGCCCTAGCCTCAAATTCACTAAGTACGGAATTTACAAATAGAAGCAAGATGACTTACAACACTCGACTCGATCCCTCTCAAGCCCCGACGCGTCTTCTTATATTAACCTTTGCCTAGCAAATAATCACGGAGCTCCACCGCGATCTCGGAATCCATCGATCGTACTTTATATGGTCACCGTCACCCGAACAATGAGCCTTTCTCCAAGTGGGTAAATCAATGCAAACCTATTCTTCTTTGTGGAATTAAAAAGCAAACCCAAACATCTCTTCAAACGGTAGAGATGAAAAATCGGTACCAAAAATCCAAGCAATGTATATATATATATATATATATATATATATATATATATATATATATGGAAGCTTGGATAAACAATATGGGTGAAAACTAAAGTGTAAATGAATTTTTCTTTGAAAAATAAACACTTTAAAACATGAACTTTTTCTCTTTATCTTTTGCTCTCAAACTCTCTCTTAGAGATAGATGTGTATGAAAAAGTTAACTTTCCAAAGTTGATTCCCGCACTCAGATAATCAGTCAAAAGTTAATGGGGAAAGATAATGAGAAAGTGGGTGAAAACTGTCAAAAACTGCCATTTAACTGTTCCCGCCAAATCTCGTTCGAACGACATTTTCGTTCAAAAGAAATCTCGTTCGAACGAGGCTTCTGATGAAGTTCCAGTGTGAACTCGTTAGAAATCTCGTTCGAACGACATTTCGAATGAAGTTCCAGTGGCCAATATGGGAACTCGTTGGCAAACTCGTTCGAACGAAAATGTGGTTCGAACGACAAACTCGTTCGAACAACATTTTGAACGAACTTCCTGAAAGTTTGAAAATTTCTATTTTTAGCCTAGAAACTTTATAAACTTGATTTTAAAGTTTTAATAAAATCTTTCTGAAATTAAACAACAGTTTTAAAATGAAAAACACCCAATATTAAATGTTCCAAGCTCCTATATATATAATCAAAATGCATTCATACCTTAGGAGCAATGGAACCATGTTGATGACGTAGAAATGAGGCACAAACAAACTCGGCAATGTGATGAAGCTTTATACTCTTGGCCACTACGTCTTCAACAAACACGTTATAGGCTTAAAGGATGATCAATTAACTCTATCCTATGACTCAAGCGTTTTTGTCCGAAATTGAGCGAAAACTACAAAGGACTCAATTTGAAATTTGTGTCCTTAGCAATCTCCCCCTTTGGCTATTCCGGGACAAAAACAAACAAAAATCCTAAAGGGCCGTCAAGCTCTACTAGACTAACACAAAGTCCCACCGAAAATAAAAATACAATGCTTGACTCAAACAACCCAAAGGATCAAAATCTTTGTCGGTGAAAGTTACCACTCAGAATAGAATTCCTGCACACTTAATCAAACACATTAAATGCATAGGGAATATCAAAATATTAAATGTAATTAAATAATTACTCTCCCAAAATTAATTCTCCCTTTATCAACTATGATCAACCTAAGAAGATAACGACTCCCCCTAAGTCAAATCTCCCCCAAACTAAGATACGATTACAATAGGATTAGATACCATTTCTCCCCCTATCATTCTCCCCCTTTTTGTTCAAGAATAGACAAAGGCTAAAAAATCAAAACATTAACTTATCTTCCCCAACTAAAGTATATACATCCTCTAAACTAAGCAAGGGATAAATAGAATGGGATAATAAGCTAAAAACATGCAATTGCGCATAAAGTGGTGAGAACATTAAAGCACATGGGCAACAAAATCATAACTAATCCAACAAATAATAATGGATACCAACTAAGATGCAAGAAACATATACCAATATGATACATAAGTATTAAGCATATGATATCAACAAAGAATGCAATAAGGTGGATACCAATTATGAATTAAAGCATATATGGACTAGAAAGCAAGGCAAAGACTAAACAAAAATATCAAATATATGTATACATAATATAATATAATATAATATATACCTAATAGACTCAAGTACACATATATAAATATAAACACACAAATGACATAAAATAAGATAAGCTTTTCTCACTCGAATGGAAAAAATGTGTCATATGGAAACGGAAGTGTTGGGGTGTGAACTAGTAACGATTAAATTTAGACCCAATCACTTAAAACATGTTCACGGAGTTCTCAATTGATTGCAAACTTCATCACATTTGAATATAACCTCATGTGACAATATAAATTGAACTCAATGAACAAACATACACAATGCATACAAGCCTAGCATGTTGATGATTCTACAAACCAATAGAGTCATGACATTGAAAGTACAACTAGGATAAACGGACATTGTGCAAACCGTTGATATACCATCCAATCTCCCTCAATAAGCATATATATTATTAATTTTGAATGAATATATCAATCAAACATAGGCCTTGGCAATTATTTTCTTTTTAATGCCATATTTTCTGTTTTTAGGCTTTTGGACCACGTATTTCTTTTAGGTCCATTTCAAATGGTGGCTTACAATCGCAAAGGATAATAAATCCTTTCGGAGCCCTTCCCCGTGCACATTTATATATATCATTTTTTATTTTTCACACAGATCTCACGTGCAACGGATTTTGACATGCACTAGTCCTCCTAGGTCACAAATATGAAGATGACAAGATTGGTAGGAGAACACCTCACAAAGCTCAAATATACATATGAAGTTAAATTTCAAAAGAGCTCGTGCATGTGTGAAAAGAGGCATATAAAAATAGAATCCATTTAAGCAACACAACATCCAACTACTCCATGTAAGCATGGTAAAGAACATAATAATAATTGACAATCTAAACCAAAAGTTCTAGCCACATGGGAGCGTAAAAGATGGGATTCAAACACAAGTATATGCCACATAAAGTGTGTCAAACTAAAATACACAAAAAAAAAAATCTTTTTGAGTTTTTGAACTTTTTAACCAAAAATAAAAATATATACTCAAAAGACAAACAAACATCATTTGAATTTTTTTTATTAAGCTTAAATTATCAAGAGATAAAAACCAAATGATAAACAAAAATCTTTTTGTATTTTTCATTTAATGCAAATAAAAATAAAAGAAATATAATACAAAAGATAAACAAGAATCATAATTCTAGACTAGAAAATGATTAAACAAGCATATATTTAGCATGTGAATATAGCATGAAGTACAAACGCTAAAGCATGCAAATAAAACTAACACATTCAACCTGTAGATTTTGCAAGGGAGGAAGCATGTGAAAGTAAATGAGAATCAAAACTCCTATCTTATAAAGATACCAAGTCGGATCTCCTAACCCAAACTAATTACGAATGACGATTTTGGGGTGTAGGAATCTTGGCTACCTCGGTTGCCTTACCTTTGAATTTTCTAGGAACTCGTTTAAGATCAAAACAAAAATTCCTAAGATGACCTTTCCGACCACAATGTGAATAATTAAAAACATGTCGGAAATATTTACGTAAGGAGTGATCTCTAAAGGCTTTCCTAGGCGATTCTCCTAAAAAATTGGTTTTGGCTTTGAGAGTTGATTCATTACAAGTGTCGAAGCCTAAACCACAAGTGGCTTTTTTAATTTGGATTGTTCCTAATATTTTATCTAATTTTTTCGAACGACACTCCAAATCAAATTTGACATTACTAGAGTCTTTTAATTTGTTTTCTAATTCTAGAATGTTAGACTCTAATAACACATTTCTCTTTTCAAACTCGAGAAGCTCCTTTTTCAAGGGTTTCATTAAACCTCTAAGGCTATCTCTCTCACCTTCTACATATACAAGCTTCTCGCGAAGAGTTCTCTCACGTGTCCTAAGGTCTTCCACTAACGTACTATCATCAACGACCTTGACACGTTCTCTTAAACTTGCTTCTAACTTCAAATTTTCTCTTTTTAATTTAATTGATTCTTCATATAGTTCTTGAAAATCATTTTGAAGTTCACTCACATTAACCTCTTCTTCATTTTCACTCTCTCTCTCTTCTTCACTCTCACTACCATAAAAAATAAGGGAATCATAAACTATGACCTTGGAAGGATCATGTGTTTGAATATCTTCGTGAGAAGATTCACTATCGGTGCTCACATGACTAGCCATAAAAGCCACAAAGTTGGGCTTAGTGGGGGAATCGGGTCCCTCTTCCTTATCACTATCACTAAGGGTCGCATTATATGAAATGGGTCGCTTACCCTCTCTCCTTAGTTTAGTGGGGCACTCAGAAGCCCTATGGACATAACCCTCACAACCAAAACACCTATTTGACTCGTCCCTAATTAAATTTTCATTAATAGTTTTAGGGATCCTCTCGACTTTGTCATGCTTAGAAGTTTCAAATTTCTTAAAGTCATTTTTAAATTTATCTTTGTTAATTTTTAGAAACTTTCTAAATTTCCTAGCAAATAAGGCCATATCTTCCGAGTCACTATCACTCTCGCTCTCTACTACTTGTTTTTCCTCTTTTGGGGCTTTTAAAGCAACGGCCTTTTCTATTTTCTTTTCAGTTTTAGAGGGAAACATGTCCAGTTCATAGGTTTGCAAATCACCTACGAGCTCTTCTAATTTCGTAGAGGCTAAAGTTGGTAAAGAATTTAAAACGGTCACTTTTGGAATAAATCTATCGTGTAGGGACCTTAAAATTTTCTTTACAACTCGGTTGTCGGTATTTTCTCTCCAAAGTTAAAAGATGAATTAACAATATCAAAAAGTCTAGCATAAAATTCATCAAAAGTTTCTTTATCATTCATTTTGATGGTTTCAAATTGAGTGGTGAGGTTTTGGAGTTTCGAAGCTTTAACGACACTAGTACCTTCATGAGTGAGTTGTAAAATATCCCACGCTTCTTTAGCGGTCTCACATGTCATAATGCGTTGGAATTCATCCGGTGTGACAGCGCTAAACAAGGCGTTTAAACCTTGGGAATTAAAATTAGAAAGTTTAAACTCATTCTCACTCCATCTATCGGCCAGTTTGGGACCATGTTCATTATCTACTAAATGAGTTACTGGAGACCACCTGTTAACTACCGATAACCAAACCCTCTCGTCGATAGATTTAAGTGTCGATTTTATTCGCGCTTTCCAGTACGGGTAATTAGAACCAACGAAAATAGGAAATTTTGAAAATGGGGAAAATTCCATTTTAGCGAAAAATTATTTAAAGGATCTGAACGAAATAATTTATCGATTTGGCTCTGATACCAATTGAAAGTGCGGAGGCCCCAAATTTTAAAATCAATTTTCTTACTGAAGCGTAAAATGATGGTTCACAAAAATACCAAATTTTAATTTCTCTTCAAATTAAAATTAAACCAAGTGCAATAAGATTAAATCCAAACAAGAATTTAATTTCACTTGAACACAATTAATTTAACCAAGTCCTAGAAATTTGCCTAAGTCATATTTGTTAATATTCCCAAGTTAGGCCAAACCAAATTTTATCAAATTAAATTAAATGACTTGAATTAAATTAATGAAACATTACCCAAAATTAATTTAGCACCAAATTAAACATGTAGTGATTAAAACCAAATTTTATCTTGAATTACCTAAGCATGCGTTCTAGATGAGTATAGCAAGATAAAATAAACAATAAATCATTACGCCACGATGTACGAGGAAAAACCCACAACGGGAAAAAACCTCGGACGACCCTAGCCTCAAATCCACTAAGTACGGAATTTACAAATACAAGCAAGATAACTTGCAACACTCGACTTGATCCTTCTCAAGCTCCGACGCGTCTTCTTCTATTGACCTCTGCCTATCAAATAATCACGGAGCTCCACCGCGGTCTCGGAATCTACCGATCGCACTTTATATGGTCCTCGTCACCCGAACAAGGAGCCTTTCTCCAAGTGGATAAATCAACACAAACCTCTTCTTCTTTGTGGGATTTAGAAGCAAACCCAAACGTCTCTTCAAAAGGTAGAGACGAAAAATCGGTGCCAAAACTCTAAGCAATGTATATATATATATATATATATATATGGAAGCTTGGATAAACAATATGGGTGAAAACTAAAGTGTAAATTAATTTTTCTTTGAAAAATAAACACTTTAAAATATGAACCTTTTCTTTTTATCTTTTGCTCTCAAACTCTCTCTTGGAGATACATGTGTATGAAAAAGTTAACTTGCCAAAGTTGATTCCCGCACTCAGATAATCAGTCAAAAGTTAGTGAGGAAAGATAATGGGAAAGTGGGTGAAAACTGTTAAAAACTGCTATTTAACTGTTCCCGCCAAATCTCATTCGAACGACATTTTCGTTCGAATGAAATCTCATTCGAATGAGGCTTCTAACGAAGTTCTAGTGTGAACTCGTTAGAAATCTCGTTGAAAATCTGGTTCGAACAGTCGTCTCGTTTGAACGACATTTCGAACGAAGTTCCAGTGGCTAATATGGGAACTCGTTGGCAAACTCGTTCGAACGACAATGTGGTTCAAACGACAATGTGGTTCGAACGACAAACTCGTTCGAACGACATTTCGAACGAACTTCCTGAAAGTTTGGAAATTTCTATTTTTAGCCCAGAATCTTTATAAACTTGATTTTAAATTTTTAATAAAATCTTTCTGAAATTAAACAACAATTTAAAAATGAACAACACCCAATATTAAATGTTCCAAGTTCCTATATATATAACCAAAATGCATTCATACCTTAGGAGCAATGGAACCATGTTGATGACGTAGAAACGAGGCACAAACAAACTCGGCAATGTGAGGAAGCTTTATACTCTTGGCCGCTACGTCTTCAACAAACATGTCATAGTCTTGAAGGATGATCAATTAACTCTATCTTATGACTCAAACATTTTTGTTCGGAATTGAGCCAAAACTACAAAGGACTCAATTTGAAATTTGTGTCCTTACACCAAATCAAAACTCTAGATCCTAAACCAGCCTATACCCAATTCAACTTAGCCCCTTAAATTTCTTACCTAATTTTTTGGGGCCCACGTAGGTACGCGAGTCGCGTACGAGGTTGCATCCCGTTTCAAGTAAAAGAATTCATGGAAGGAGGCGTAAACGTGTTGTCATTTTCCCTTCATGCTCGAGACGAGCTTTTTGAAGTCGGGCAGGATGATGGAAATTAGGGTTATTTTATCATTTTCTTATATTTTTTATTTCATTGTATTTTTCATTTTATTAGTTGTTTGTTATTTTTATTATTTTTTTAATTGTAGTAAGGGTTGAGAGGAAGCTTCTGGAAGGTTATATTTTTGCATGTGGTGTAATTGAAGGTATTTAATGACCCATGTGACATTACATGGGTTAAGACTCCTTCAACCAATAGGAGCTTAGGAGACTCCTTCTAGAATCTTATTTCCTCTCTTATAAATACCCAAGTAAGCCTCATTTGTAAAGTACATTCATTTTTTAATACAAGACACTTTTAAATTCTCTCTTTAAAAATTGTTGTTCATTTTGCATTGGGGCTTTGACGTGACATTTACGTCATGTTTATTTGTTTAAATTACGGGATATATGTTCCCAAGATATTATAATTTAGTATTACAACTTATAATTTGAATTTATTATTACAATTTGTTACTAAAACCTAGTGTGCAATACAAGTTTACCAACAGGTCTTCATTTTGTATCTGCCGGAAAAGTTCCTTCTTCAATGTATGCTCTAATGGGATCCATCCAAGATGGCCCCATATCTACCGTGATAAAATTAATCACCAGTTCTTCATCTATACTTATGTTTGCTAGAATTTCTATGGGAATAGTTCTTCGGAGTTTAATTCTTGTTGCTGAAGCTAGCCGAGCAAGTGCATCAGCTCGGGAATTCTCCAATCTTGATACTCTTCTCATCTGAAAATCCGATAATTTAGCTATCACCTCCAATGCTTTAGACAAGTATCTAGTCATCAGCTCTCCTTTAGATCCATACAAGTTTAATATTTGGTTCACCGCCAATTAAAAATCACTGCGTGCCACAAGTTGCTTGGCTTTCAGTGATTGGGCTAAACTCAAACCCATAATGAGAGCTTCATACTCTGTTGCATTATTTGAGGCCTAGAACTGAAATCCTAGAGCATATGCAATATCTATCCCATCAGGAATGTTAAGTATTATACCTGGTCCACTGTCGATTGCATAAGATGATCCATCAACGTACAAGTTCTATATCGGTAGATTATCATCAAATGCTTGGTCTGTTAGAATCCCATGATGGAATATTTTTATCCTAGCTTCCACATACTTCTCTGGCATCACCTGAGCTATAGAAGAGGAATCCTACAGGTCGGCAGTGTTTTGTTCTGACGTTTCTTCTGATGAGGGTTACTCCTACAGTTGGTCAATGATAGCCTTAGTTGGACTATCCCTTCCGATGTCTTGGTCTGCCTATACTGTTTGTTGCTCGGTTACCTCAAGATGAGTGAATTTAGCAATGAAATCTACCACGGCTTAGCCTTTTAATGAAGACCTTAGCTCATACACTATATCATACTCCCCCACTTCTACTTCCTAGTACATTAATCTGCCAAACTTCTCCGATTTATGCAAGGCTTTCCTAAGAGGCATATTAATGTACACCATAATTACATGGGCTTAAAAGTATGGCTTCATCCATCTGGACTCCTCAATCAATGCCAATGCTAACTTCTCCAAGCGTGGTTATATAATTTCTTCTCCTCAGAAAGCTTTACTGGTGTAGTAGAATGGTTTTTAAAATCTATTCTCTTCTCAGATCAAGGTAGAACTTACAGCTGACTCAAAGACAACTAAGTACAAATACAATCTTTCTCCCAAAATTGGTCGGGAGAGCAGTGGGGGTGATCCCAAGTACTTTTTTAACTCCAGAAAGTCTTATTCGCACTCATTGTTCCATTCGAAACTCTTTCTAAGCACTTTAAAGAATGGCAAGTACCTGTTAGTAGCTCGGGACACAAATTTGTTCAAGGCCGCTACTTGCCCTATTAGCCTTTGTATATCTTTTTTACATGTAGGGAACTGCATTTCAATTAACGCCTTGATTTTGTCTAGATTTACTTCAATTCCCCTATGGTTGACTATATACCCTAGGAACATTCCTTCTTGCACTCCAAATACGCACTTGGTCAGATTAAACTTCATTTGGTGCTTCTCCAGTTAGTTAAAAGTCTGGCTGAGGTCGATAATATGATTAGCTGATTTCTTGCTCTTCATCAGCATATCATCCACATAAACTTCCATATTTTTGCCTATTTGCTCCTAAAAGACTTTGTTCACCAATCTCTGGTAAGTAGCACCTGTATTTTCAAACCAAATGGCATAACTTTATAGAAATAAGTTCTTCGGGGAATAATAAAAGAAGTACTTTTCTTGTCTTCAGGCTTCATTTTAATCTGATTATAACCAGAGTATGCATCCATGAAACTGGGCAATTCATGTCTTGAAGTGGCGTCAACAAGCTGATTAATTTTTGGTAAAGGAAAATAATCCTTTGGAAATGCTTTGTTTAAATCTGTAAAGTCTACGCACATTCTCCACTTGTTATTATTTTTCTTTACCATTACTACATTGGCCAACCAATCTTGATATTTTACTTCATTAATGAAAGCATCTTTTTAAAGCTTTTCAACTTCCTCCTGAATTTCTTGATTCTTCTCGGGGCTAAACACTCTTCACCTCTGCTTCACAGGCTTGACATCCTTATTAACATTGAGCTCAACGCAAAGAAAGTTGGGATCAATTTCTGGCATATCTTCATGACTCTAGGAAAACACATGCTTCCTTTGTCTAAGGAAATTAACTAGTTCCTATTTAAGAATATGATCCAATGTTTTTCCTATTTGAGTGGTGCATTCTAGCTTATCGTTTTCCAGTATAATGTTCTTCATTGCCTGAACTATCTGGCCATTCACCAATTTCGTATCTTCCCTTGGGTCTAAGGTTTCAACCTTAGATTCGTCATGGGGTTCAGAGGTGTCCACTTGGTAAGTGGTGGTTTTCTTCTTCATCTCTTCTAACTCTTCTTTCTTGGTAGATGAGTAGTAGCATTCTCGAGCTACTTTTTGGTAGCCTTTTATAACTCCCACTCCCAAGTTGGTCTAGGAACTTTAAACATTGATGGACTATAGATAGTTAACCTCAAACTTCTTCAACACTACTCTTCCAATTATCATGTTATAAGAAGAATGAACATTTTTGTCCATTACAAAGAAAAGTATCTTCTCTGTTCGGTTGGCTGGCCATGTGCCGATCAACACCTCTACCTTAATAGTTCCCAAAGGGAATACTTTTTCATCAGAAAAACCTATTAAAGGTCTATCGTAGGGCTCCAACTGGCTGAGCTTGAAGTCCAAACTTTCAAAGCAAGGATAGAACATAATATTTACCGAGATGCCATTACCAACTAGTACTCTGGAAAAAATTATATTCTCTTTTCTGACTTTAATTACAAGAGGATCATTATAGGATTACAGTACCCATGAGAGGTCATTTTAAGAGAAGACAATTACTAACTTGTCATTATTGACTTGCTCGGCCGATCTTCTTCAGTTAGATTAATCCTCTGTATATAGGAATAAGCTTGTGGCTCATTGAGGTAATCCTTCCTTTCAATAGTATGATTTCCTCCTCATGCGTCTCCACCTGTAATAAAAAAAGAACCAAAACTGAGCATGAATACCTCACGTTCTGGTTGCCTGAGTTTCTTTGGTAGGTCAGGATCATCCTCCTGATCATTTTCATGAGTCCTTTTTTTCTCATCTCTAGGCTTGCAAGGAGATTTTAACCTTCGCTGAGCTCCATCTTTGTTCTGCCAATCAATAAATCTATTTAACTTTCCTCTTCGGATGAGAGTTTCAATTTCGTTTTGAAGAGTAATGCAACGATATGTTATATGGACATAATCTATATGAAATTCATAATATTTTGATCTATCCCTCTTGGTGGGGGAACTCCTTAGCTTCTTTGTCCAATGTACATCCTTGTTATGCTTGATTTCCTCTAAAACATGGTGGAAGCCCATTGTTAATGGAGTGTAATTGTTGTACTTCTTGAACCGGTCAAAAATCCCTTTTTGCTTTGATTCCTTGTGCTCCTTGGAATCTTTATCCTCCTTTTTGTCAGGTTTACCTTCCACTTTTTCCTCCGAGCTCCACTTAGCTACCATTGCCTCCTCGGCATTCATGATCTTGGATGTTTTTCCCATCAATTATGTCATCGTCTTTTGAGGATATTTATCAAGAGTTTAGTAGAGTATCTCAGGGAGCAACCCACTCATAAGGGATGTAATGGCTATCTTTTCCTCATAGTTAATAACCTCTAACTTTTTATTATTGAGACGAGTGAAGTAATCTATGGTACATTCTCCCACCTTTTGCCTTACAATGAGCAAATGAACAAATCGTTTCACTGGTTTAGCTCCAAAGCAGAAGTTACCAATGAATAGCTCGGTAAGATGATTGAAATTAGAATTTTGCCCTCGATAAAGACTGTTATACTAGATATGAGCAGGTCCTGTAATTGTTTCTAAGAATGCCCTGCATCTCATTTAGTCGGGGACGACATAGATGTCAGTTGCTGCCTGATACTACTCTATATGAAGGACGGGATTAGTTTTCCCATCATATTTGGGAGTAATCCAGGGATATTTAAACTTAAAAGTGTGGGAAAATCCATAATAGCTTGTATAAAAGGAGATTCCTTCACAAATATTCTATGTAAAGGGTTCTTGGCCTTAGCCATGTCTCCCAATCTATCTTCCAATCACTGGATGGAACCCTTCCATGCATTATTACCAGCATCAAATTTGTGTGTTGCAGTTTTTTCATTCCGACCAGATGTTTGTGCTGAACTCTTCTCCTGTGAATGTTGCTAGGTACGCGCAGTTCGTTGGGCATCTAATCTGGATTGGGCTGAGCCTTCACGTTGATCGTTTAGTCATCGAGTATTTCTCGACAATGCCCTGGAAAAAATTATATTCCCCCTGCGTCCCAAATGATCAAAGGGAGATGCTCGACTTAGCCTTTCTAAGGCAATCAATCTTTCAGGAATAAAAGACTGATCGTCATAGGGCTCTAATGTTCTGAGCAAAGAACTTTCTCCTGGTAGATTGAAAGTATCTCTAGTAGTCCTGGATTGTCTATGTTTACTGCTTCTTCGAGGCGGTGGTGGCATATTTCCACGAGCAAATAAGGAAGGTGGCCTAGCATGCAGGGTTTGCGCTAACTGCCTCATGGTATCTTGTGTAATACCCCGTATTTTCATGGCTTTTAAATTTAAGGATTTATTAAATTTAATTGAGATAAATTAATTTAATTTTAATCTGAAATGTTGTTTTAAATATTTACTAGCGTGACAAGAGTTAGTAATTATTGGGAATATATTATTTGTTGCATATTACTGGATGAGTATAGTAATATATGAGATTTATTTTTATAATATTGTCACGTGTGAATAAAATGACTGTTGATGTAAAAAATTATATTGCTTCTAATTATTTAATCACAGATAAATATAAATGAGACAAAGAATTTTAAAGTGGTTCAGCCTTATAAGAATGGCCTACGTCCACTGTTTCTGTTATTGCCAAGTGTTTTGGAGATCTCGATATGTAATTATATCAAGAAATTTCGGTTCCCTTGAATGAGGGTGATACAATGTATTTATAGCCCTTGGGTTGTACATGTGAAAGGGTAAACAATTAATGCCCTTTAAGAGTATACGTCTGTATGATTAGCATTCAATGAATAGTTGAACTGTTGATTATCTGGCAATCAATGCTGTGGCCGAGATGCAGCTCGGACCGCCTTAGTTGCTCGTCGTTCAGGAGTTCCTCGCAGTGCTGGAGTTCCTCGGAGTATTGGAGTTCCTCGGAGTACACTTGCTGCTCGGAGTGAATATGACTTGGTCGGAGAAATAAACTTCCTCGTTGCTATTGTGCCACGTAGATCGACACATGTCTTCTTATGATTCGTCTATATCAGCATATTAATTTTGGTATCAACAATGACAATTGTGGAAATTTAAGTCGGGACGCGCCTGTGTCATGTCGGGACTAAATGTGGATTAATAAAAGTGAATATTTTATAGGTTGTTCGTATGGTCGTTTTGAGTGCGCCAACGCGTCCGAAAGGGTCGAGATAGTCAGAAAAGTATACCCGGGGATTTGATTTGGGTTTCGGGGCGTTTTTAGGCCTAATTAGTACCCCGGGAGGGCATTTTAGTCATTTTGTATTTTTGGGTAATTAAACCCACGAAAATTAAGGGGGTTATATCAGATGTTTAGGTTATCTCCTAGGGTTAGAGAACTCAAAACACTAGAACGTTCATTGGAGAGGAGAGGAGAGAGCTCTCAAGGCATTCCAAGGCTCAAAACTCATCCGTTTACACCGCCGCCACCGCCAACACGTAGATCGCGAGACGGGGAACGCAACCACACCAAATTCAACACCAAATCAGATTTCTGAAAATTCCAGGCAAGTGTTTATCTTGCTTATTTCGTTGATGCATCTTTCATATTGGTTTAGGAATGATTAGGATGAATAGTATGGAAGAAAAACCCAATTTGAGATAGGAAATTGCATGTAGTGATGACTTAAATGATATTCTGGAAACCCTTTGTCATGTAAAGGATTAAGAGTTTGATTAAGAAAAGAGTTCTAATTAGATACAAACATTAAAAATTTTATTCCGGATGATCAGACCATTGGAATCGCTTGAAATTTTAGTATGTTGTAGCGAACAGCGAGACATGACTGCTGACAAAAATTCAGCTTGATCGAACGGTCGGATTTCTAAAAATATTATTTTTACTAGAGAGTTTTATGTTTTGAGGACTCTTAGAGAGTTTTATGTTTTGAGGACTCTTCTAAGTAATAAAAAAATTCAATTAAAACTCCATTTTAATTCCGATTTCGAAACCATTTGAAATTCTCATCTTTGAAAATAAAATTCAAAATCCTTTAATGTAAGGCGAAATCTATATTTTTGGGATATTTTGCATAAGGGATACTGTAAGTATATATTAAAGGGGAGAGACACGTAAGAGAGAGTTACGTTGGAACATAAATGGATATCTACTGAATTGTACATTTGGAAGAATAGAGTCCATGAGGGTTACATTGTAAGTTGGAAAAACCCTTCGAATTAAAGTTCGAAACGAACCATTATACTTCGAATTAAAGTTAGAAACGAACCATTATACTTGATAAATAATAATGGGAAAATAAGGATAAATGTTGTGAATGTGGGTTATTGGATAAACCTAAATTGATATAATAAAAGTGGTATATTTATATGATTGTGTATGCATATATTATATACTTGTGAAAATCATGTCCGCGCTACTTGCTATCCCTGAGGTTTCCGCGCTGGGATGATCTTATCTCGTGTGCCTTATGGGGGGATATTGACTCATACCCTAGAAGATAGAAATTCTAGGTACAGGCTATCGAATCGGTAGTCACGGTCCTAAGAGACGTGAGGGTATGTACTGACCTCTTGGACTTGGAATCTATGCTTCGCCTCAATATTGTTTGTGTATATATTGATACGGTTCGAGAGTGATTCCGAACTTGTATTCCCTTTAGTGCGATTAATACGGGGATTGGATAGCAGAGTATGACCGCACCATAGTTTTTATGTGGGGTGCTGTTATGATATATATATTATACGAGTAGTTAATATATATATGAAATTCTGAAATCTGGAACTGCCTACTGTGATTTGATATGTAGGACATGGTTGATGACTCAAATTATAAATAATTGTTTTGAGAAAGTATAATATGACACTGGAAAACTTTATTGATTAATAAAGTTAAAAGGAGAACCTTGGTTACAAATTGAAATCTTACGTTTTAAATACTTGTGTTGTTCAGTTGTAAATCCTGCGAATAACCTAAGATAAGTTAAATAATTGGGGAAAGATAGTGTGGTATATGACGACATAGACCATTGGGAAGGTTAGTGCGATAGGAGTGCACATTAGAAGAGAGGCGAGAATTTCTCAAGAGAGTGTCGCACTAATATGTTGTTGCATTGGCCTGTATCAATTTAAATACTTGCTAAACGAATTTTTAAATCAAATACACTATCGGGCTCTGACCCGTTTCTATTTCCTTTTCTCTCTTGTATATATATGTATGTATTACAGGTGCCCATCCACAGGGGCGTCTTACTTAGGATCCTTTGGAAGGAACGTGTTGCAGCTTAGGTGGGAGTTGCAGGCCTATTGTTTAGACGACTTCATCCATTTGATTATACTCCTAGTTCAGTTTTATCCAGCAGGAGCATGTGTCGCCCTCTTTCTATTATTTATTTGGTATTGTCAGAGTTCAAAATTTTTACTTTCAGTACCTTTATTTCGGGATTTATTACTGTCAGGATGTTTTCCTTTAGTTTTTTAAATGTTGGGATTTATTATTGATGATTAAATTCGTGTATGTTCAATTCTATTTTTATTCTTAATGTTTGACTCTTTAGATGTTAATGGTTTAAGGTTTTATAACCGGATTTAATAAAATGAGAATAACGTTTTAAATGGTTTTGACACTTAGCTTAATTATTTAGGGTGTTTAAATTGGAAAAGTATTTTTACGACAGTGATGCTAAGAATGAAGCAACTGTTCACCTTGATTTTAATTTAATAAAGGAGTGATCGCCCGGTATTTAATTAGGCGGGGTGTCACAGGTGGTATCAGAGCATCAGGTTCTAGTGTCCTTAGGATCTGTACGGCTTATTATGCTTTCAGCATTGCTTTGTTTGTTATAGAGCCCTATGTTTAGGATTGTCGATTCCTTTGACGAGATTTCGTTCTCCTGCTATAATGTGTATACACTAGTGAATTCTAATTTCGTTCGGATGTGTGCGTGTGCCGAGCGATGACGGATGTCATAAGAGGACCGTTAAGCGTACATCAGGAGGCAGGGCTCAGTTGAGATTATGAAATATATCCGAGGATGATGACCGTAGTCGAGATCACCTCCATTATGGCACGAGAAGCCACGACTAGAAAGGCGACTAAGGTGCAGTAATGATTTTCAAATGCTATTATAGTCAAATGAGGTGTGAGGGTAAACTTACCCAACGTATTACAAAAACGTGTAGAGACTGTCAGTGGAAAATTTTAGAAATGCGAAAATTGTATGTGTTTACCAAAGGAGGTAAAGTATCCAAAGGCTTAAATATAGGACGGAGTGTGGCAAACTGAAAGTGAAAATTTAATGAAAATTTTCTTGGCTTTCGGGACGAAATTATAATGGTTGGAGTCAACCACCAATTTTAGAAGTGGAATGCTATGCCTATAGGAGAACCTTAGGTACAGTGTTGACCGTATGTTCCTTCCTCAACTGTTCAGGATGAGAAGCAAATGTGATTCTGAACTCATCGCGGGAGGGCATGACAGAAGTCCAATTGTCGATATGAATCCTAATCGTTAGCAAATTTTGTATCGAAAGAGGTAGATACTAGTGGAGGAAACGACTCCAAGTGGGAGACCAACTTGTAATAATAGTTGATAATACTCGAGGAGGAAATTCTGATGGACGACCGATTCAGAGGTTGACAATGTCATATTTTGTCAATATAGATGATAACGCTTCTTTGTGGGGGAAGTTAAAGGAATCGAAGAATTTAGTCGAGAATAAGACTGAATACAACGGTGGTGGTATAGCACCACAAAAGGATGTGGATACACATCAGGAAAACCATTTAAATGTTTCAGATAGTTAAATTCTTACCAAGTGATGGTAAATTCAGTAAGTACTATTATAGATAGTAACATGATCTTTATGGCCTAAAAAGCTAAGGGAACAACCGGGATGGCTAACAGGAATCGAGTCTACTAAAGTCCGAGAGAAGGACAATCCTAACCTGGTTAGTAGGACAGGTGATAAGTGGATTATGTGTTGAAGTATTTGGGTGCGGAGTGAAATTGCTCGCGATAATATGTTTCAAAGTGAGAAAAAGGGACAAGAATACGGTGCCTAGTAAAGGACGACGATTAAAAATAATTTTTTTTGGTTTGGGCAGACGTGTTACGTCCAAAAACCATTTGTGCAGTCAAGACGATTGCCAGGATGGAAGTATAAGTTGTATCCTTAGAGGATGCGGCATGTTTATGTGACACGAGCGAGTCACCATATTTTGTTCATTGCTAGATTAGCATGTGAGACGAGTTTAATACATATCATTATAAATGTTACCATTATGTGAATATTTTTCCTTAGTATAGCGGGATTTTTCTTTGGTGCTATCCGCGGGGGATGAATGAGTATATTAACAGTGTTTTATACTTTATTGAGGTTACTCGTTGTAGTGATGCGATACACGAGTATAATATTATATTTGTTAAAATGTTATAGAAATGGGTAGTATGATAGTGGGCATTTATTGGAAGGCTATCGGAGTAGTTACATTAGTGCAACACGTTTTGTTTTGGCGAGGCTTTACCTGTAAGAAGGTTGGACTCGCACTTATATTATCTATCCTAGAGACTTCAGAGGAGATAGTGGGCTCAAGATATTCGATACCAATGTATGTATAGACTTTGTCAGTATGATTCAGTATGTACCGGGATTTACCGTTGAGCGAAAAGACATGACTCGGTATTATGTTTAGCACTCTGGACTTAGTGATAGGAAGAGTGCAGTGTTATATTTATCCTTAAGAGATGTGGGAGTTAAGAGTTATACCCCTAATGTTAGAAAAAGGAAATTTAGAGAATTTTGATCGTATGTATCCGAGGTTTATAGAATGTAATTACTATCAACCAATACGGGACGATAGTGAAATTGGTGAAACGTTCTTTGTTAAGCATAATTACGGGAAAAATTGTAACTTTTCTGTCAAGGGACGGAATAAAGGGGTATATACTATGGACGGAGGACCTAACGGATTTCGATAACCGACAATGCTAGGTAGTAGTGTATCGGGGGGGGTTCCTTGTTTGGATTTCGCTTTGCGAGACATCCCACGCATGAAACTTAGCATAAGTTTGGAAATAGGGAGACGTTTGGTCACTATTCCATGAGTTCGGTACCCTGGTTGAAATGGGATCAAGTAATTATGTATGTAAGTTGGAAGTTGAATTTTGTTTTAAGGTCATTGGAGCCGGATTTTTGTGGTAGGAAAGCATTGAAAGTTATCCCCACGAGTTGAGGGGTGGAACGATGATAAGGAGAATTTAAGAATTTTGATTTCTAGGGTGATTGAGAGTACCCAAATGTCATAACCGCGTACAGAACACAAGCTGAATAAAGAGTTGGAATGATTTTTAGCATGGATTATCTGGAAAGAACTTTATATTATACAAAAGAGATGACCTGTAATTATTTTGATGAATAGAGCGTTAGTGATTTATTTTGGTTGTTGTACCTATTTGGGAAAATTGTTGTACTTATCTGAGGGAGGTTGAGAATTATTATTCCTCTTTTATTGTCATGGAATTTGAATGCCCTATTACTTCTATTCCGTTGAATTTAGTTAGTCCTACAGATGAGTAGCACGTCGTTCGCTCTCCCAGGGCGGTCAGAGTGTTGCAAAAATGTGGGCATCTTGGTTAACTATAGTTAAAATAGTCTGAGTCGAAGGGACGTGGTAATAGACGTGTGAAATATATGTTTGTGGGACTAGTATAACGAAGAGGAAGTGATAGAGTGGATTAAACGTCACATGAGGGGCGATAATCCATACATAAATGTGCAATTAGAATAGCACGCCCTAACTTGATTGGAAGGCTGTGGGAAGCCATTCAAGAATTGGTATTCCTTGAATAGAGTACAATTTAATTGTTATGAAGCACACCCGAAGCGGAGTTGTTATTAGTCAAGTGTGAGAGCGACTTGCGCATACAAAGAGTAATGATGTTAGTATAGTATAAGAGATCCAGAAGTGCGCTTCGTGGAGAGAAGAGCACGGGTCGGAACTTTCGGCATACTCCAAGGAAGGAAGGGGAGTATTACATGTCACTTAATGTGAGACATTTCAAGGGAAGAATCGATGTTTAGCGAGACGTAGTGAGTAGTCTCTACATGCACTGCCCATAGGTAAGGTTTGGTTGAAAGAGGAGAATCAACCAAATAATTTTGTGTTTATCGAAAATTCATGAAATTGGAAGAGGTTGGTAAAGTCGGTAAAGTTCTTGGATGGGTTTCCATCCTCAAAACAAGATCAAGGGTTTATCCCGAACATGTGAATTAATTCGTCGAGAAGGAAGTGATTGATATTCCTTTGGGTTGGCTTACAATATTAACTAGTATGCCCCTGACTTCCTTTGAAAGGAAGGATTGCGCCAGTGCATGGTCCGGCGCAGTATAAATTTCTGAATCAGGATGAGATTGGTGAATCCCACCTTTGATATGGGATTTCAGGAACCAGCGGAGATAAGATTTCATTTCAAGTAGGATGTATCACCCTTAGCCAGGGAATAAGCGCATGGTGATTAAAGATTAGTGGAGCCACGTGAAGGAGATTTTGGAATCTTGGTACGATGATTTCAAGAATGCTCTGTAGAAGCACTCGTACATATTTGTCGCGTATGAGGTACTTATTAAGGTTTTGTTATGGAAGAACCTCGACTATTCTCCTTCCGTATGTTTAGAGGAGAGTAAATAATCAGAATTTTTGGATCGGTCGAGAAAATATCCGATAACTATGGTGGAATTCCACGACTGTTTTAGGCAGTCAAGAGTGGTCAAATGTTTTTATGTTCTTCTTAGAATGGGAATTTTGTGTATGAATAAATCCGAGTAGTTGTCATGTAGTGAGGTGCGGCCTCCTAATGATAATGAGATAATGTAATTTATAATGTATAGACATAACCTATTCAAATGTTGTCAGTTGGGAGTGCAATGTGAAGTGTCTCCAATGAGAATGTAAAACAATGTTGCTGTGAGGAAAAAGCTATAGTGATTGAGCGCCATACTATGTAGATAGTTTGCGTACTGACAAGGATATCCAGAATTGTGCTACCTGGTAGGCCTTATTTTCCGAATTTCGGGACGAAATTCCGTTATTAGGGGGGAAGTATGTAATACCCCGTATTTTCATGGCTTTTAAATTTAAGGATTTATTAAATTTAATTGAGATAAGTTAATTTAATTTTAATCCGAAATGTTGTTTTAAATATTTACTAGCGTGACAAGAGTTAGTAATTATTGGTAATATATTATTTGTTGCATATTACTGTATGAGTATAGTAATATATGAGATTTATTTTTATAATATTGTCACGTGTGAATAAAATGACAATTGTGGAAATTTAAGTCGGGACGCGCCTGTGTCGTGTCGGGACTAAATGTGGATTAATAAAAGTGAATATTTTATAGGTTGTTCATATGGTCGTTTTGAGTACGCCAACGCGTCCGAAAGGGTCGAGATAGTCAGAAAAGTATACCCGGGGGTTTGATTTGGGTCTCGGGGCATTTTTAGGCCTAATTAGTACCCCGGGAGGGCATTTTAGTCATTTTGTATTTTTGGGTAATTAAACCCACGAAAATTAAAGGGGTTATATCAGATGTTTAGGTTATCTCCTAGGGTTAGACAACTCAAAACACTAGAACGGCCATTGGAGAGGAGAGGAGAGAGCTCTCAAGGCATTCCAAGGCTCAAAACTCATCCGTTTACACCGCCGCCACCACCAACGCGTAGATCGCGAGACAGGGAACGCAACCACACCAAATTCAACACCAAACCAGATTTCTGAAAATTTCAGGCAAGTGTTTATCTTGCTTATTTCGTTGATGCATCTTTCATATTGGTTTAGGAATGATTAGGATGAATTGTATGGAAGAAAAACCCAATTTGAGATAGGAAATTGCATGTAGTGATGACTTAAATGATATTCTGGAAACCCTTTGTCATGTAAAGGATTAAGAGTTTGATTAAGAAAAGAGTTCTAATTAGATACAAACATTAAAAATTTTATTCCGGATAATCGGACCATTGGAATCGCTTGAAATTTTAGTATGTTGTAGGGAACGGCGAGACATGACTGCTGACAAAAATTCAGCTTGATCGAACGGTCGGATTTCAAAAAATATTATATTTACTAGAGAGTTTTATGTTTTGAGGATTCTTAGAGAGTTTTATATTCTTAGGACTCTTCTAAGTAATAAAAAATTTCAATTAAAACTCCATTTTAATTCCGATTTCGAAACCATTTGAAATTCTCATCTTTGAAAATAAAATTCAAAATCCTTTAATGTAAGGCGAAATCTATATTTTTGGGATATTTTGAAGAAGGGATAATGTAAGTATATATTAAAGGGGAGAGACACGTAAGAGAGAGTTACGTTGGAACATAAATGGATATCTACTGAATTGTACATTTGGAAGAATAGAGTCCATGAGGGTTACATAGTAAGTTGGAAAAACCCTTCGAATTAAAGTTCGAAACGAACCATTATACTTCGAATTAAAGTTAGAAACGAACCATTATACTTGATAAACAATAATGGGAAAATAAGGATAAATGTTGTGAATGTGGGTTATTGGATAAACCTAAATTGATATAATAAAAGTGGTATATTTATATGATTGTGTATGCATATATTATATACTTGTGAAAATCATGCCCGCGCTACTTGCTATCCCTGAGGTTTCCGCGCTGGGACGATCTTATCTCGTGTGCCTTATGGGGGATATTGACTCGTACCCTAGAAGATAGAAATTCTAGGTACAGGCTATCGAATCGGTAGTCACGGTCCTAAGAGACGTGAGGGTATGTACTGACCTCTTGGACTTGGAATCTATGCTTCGCCTCAATATTGTTTGTGTATGTATCGATACAGTTCAAGAGTGATTCCGAACTTGTATTCCCTTTAGTGCGATTGATACGGGGATTGGATAGCAGAGTATGCCCGCACCATAGTTTTTATGCGGGGTGCTGTTATTATATATATATTATACAAGTAGTTAATATATATATGAAATTCTGAAATCTGGAACTGCCTACTGTGATTTGATATGTAGGACATGGTTGATGACTTAAATTATAAATAATTGTTTTAGGAAAGTATAATATGACACTGGAAAACTTTATTGATTAATAAAGTTAAAAGGAGAACCTTGGTTACAAATTGAAATCTTACGTTTTAAATACTTGTGTTGTTCAGTTTTAAATCCTGCGAATAAACTAAGATAAGTTAAATCATTGGGGAAAGATAGTGTGGTATATGACGATATAGACCATTGGGAAGGTTAGTTCGATAGGAGTGCACATTATAAGAGAGGCGAGAATTTCTCAAGAGAGTGTCGCACTAATATGTTGTTGCATTGGCCTGTATCAATTTAAATACTTGCTAAATGAATTTTTAAATCATATACACTATCGGGCTCTGACCCGTTTCTATTTCCTTTTCTCTCTTGTATATATATGTATGTATTACAGGTGCCCAGCCACAGGGGCGTCTTACTTAGGATCCTTTGGAAGAAACGTGATGCAGCTTAGGTGGGAGTTGCAGGCCTGTTATTTAGAAGACTTCATCCATTTGATTCTACTCCTAGTTCAGTTTTATCCAACAGGGGCATGGGTCGCCCTCTTTCTATTATTTATTTGGTATTGTCAGAGATCGAAATTTTTACTTTCAGTACCTTTATTTCGGGATTTATTACTGTCAGGATGTTTTCCTTTAGTGTTGTAAATGTTGGGATTTATTATTGATGATTAAATTCGTGTATGTTCAATTCTATTTTTATTCTTAATGTGTGACTCTTTAGATGTTAATGGTTTAAGGTTTTATAACCGGATTTAATAAAATGAGAATAAGGTTTTAAATGGTTTTGACACTTAGCTTAATTATTTAGGGTGTTTAAATTGGAAAAGTATTTTTACGACAGTGATGCTAAGAATGAAGCAATTGTTCACCTTGATTTTAATTTAATAAAGGAGTGATCGCCCGGTATTTAATTAGATGGGGTGTCACATCTTGTATAGCCTCTTGCCCTCTGGTGAGACTATGCAGGATTCCAGTCAAATTACTATGAGTTGGTGGAGCAGAAGGAACATACGGGATGCCATCATTCCTGGTACTTGACGCAGGAATATCAGTCATGTTTGGTAAATAGATGAGGGAAAATGCTTAGAAACACGTTCTCACAGACGACGCCAATAAGTTGATGCAAAAAACTTGAATATATCTAATTATTTGATCACATATAAATTAAGTAAATAAGAGAGACACAAAATATTTTAAAGTGGTTCGGCTAAAGGGAAAAGCCTACGTCCACTGTTGTGTATGGCCTTGCCTTTGTTCAGGTGTGTTCTCCTTCCTTGGATTCAGGAATTACAATGTATTTATAGCCCATGAGGTAGTACAAGAGTTGGAATATCAAAGGATGGAATGCCTTTATAAATTAGGCATTTACATCTGTACAACTTTCATAATGTATACAATTGATGGCGCTTTACTGACTAGGTTGGTCGGTCTTCCTGTGTTGGTCGGCATTCCTGGAATTGGTTGGGGGATTACTCCTTGCTGACTAGGACTGATGCCACTTTCGATAACACATCTTCATTTCTGATTGGTCCACGTAATAAGGCGACTTTTGACATCAACAGTAAATGTAAAACGTAGGTAAAAAATGTTTTTAAACTTCAAAAATTGAAGCGTGAAAGTAATTTTTCAAAAAACAATTATCACGTGAACACATAAACAATGATAAAAATACTAAATCTATACGAAAATAAGAAAGTTTATCTATCAACCTATCTATTTCTTCAGGAATGTTTTTTCTCTCGTGATATAAGTATTTTTTTAATGAACTTAAAATTGTTGATTAGTAAATGATTATTGAATAAAATGACTTGGTATTTTGTCCTTTGGCCATCATAATTATATATTCACATTTTAAAAGAGAATCTCTTGCATGTACATACGACACATACGGAAAATAAAACAAACTATAAATATTAACTTAGTACCATGAGTAGAAGCATAGAATATTTTTTCCCTTAAAGCTATAAAATAATATTATACATCATTACTCAATCATTTTATTTAAAAATGGATAAAAAATTAAAAAAATATATTATTCATTTCTTACACAATATTTTTTTTTATAATCATAGAAGCGAGAAATTTATTAATGTTTTAAACTTCATTGGCTGAATTGTTAAAAAGTATGTTTAAAAATGAAAAGGAAGAGTTATAATCAAAATACATAAGGTGTAAATTAACCTCTTCTCAGTTTGTTGCAATATATGATTCGAAAACAATCTAACGTTACTCAACCTCACACCTTCAATGTTACCACATCTCTTCACGATGTCAGAGACATATTCATCGAGGAGGTGTTTGATAGAGTGATGATCCAATAGATTCATCTTCTTAGGGTTTTTATTGGTGGAGGTATTGTTGCTGCTCACCCTTCTTCTCCATATTTTTAAGAATAAGAGTGGTCGTTGGCATGGATTACGTGTCCCAAAGGTAAGGTTTGTTGATCACAGTGTGGTTAAAACATGAAAGTGAACAGATGACCCATCATTTACATTATGGTCATCACAAGATACATTTCAAGAAGGAAAATAATGATCCATTCTCAATATCCAACCCCAAAAATCCAGACTACGAAGATGATGGCCCTGATTGAGATTTCAAGAGTTACTTGCTCGGGTGTCTCATGGAAAATAATGTCGCTGAAAAGGTCCAAGGACCCCCAATTTTAAATATTCTTTCAGAATAAAATATAATTTCCTTTTAAGTGCGTAATGAAGATGGTTCAACACAACACACACAAATGACAAATTTTAATTTTTATTCAAATTAAAATTAAACTAAACACAAAGTGAATAAATTAAACAATAAATGGATTTTTACCTTAAACCAAATTAATTCAACCCAAGTCCTAGAAATTTTCCTAAGAATAATTAATTTAATTTTTGCAAATTAGGCCAAACCAAATTTTACAAAATTAAATTATCTTTGAATTGGATTAATTTCAATTTCACCCAAGCTACAATTAAGCACCAAGTTACACTATAGTGTGAATTAAACCATATTTTATCTTTTAATCCTAAGCATGCATTCTAGGTTATTTGCAAGATAAAATAAATTCACAGCACACTACGCCGCGATGTACGACGAAAACCCAAATGGGAAAAACCTCGGACGGCCCTAGTCTTAAGTCCACTAAGTACGGAATTTTTATAAGTACAAGAAAAATGACTTACTCAACTCTATTCGACTCCCTTCAAGCCCCTGATGCGTCTTCTTGTACCAACCTCTACTTAGTCGATAATCCCAAACTCCACCGGAACCTTGGAATCCATCAATGAAGCTTTTTGGGAACCCGTCAACCACACACGGTCCCTTTCACCGCATGAGAATGCCGTAACAAAAAACCAAACTTCTTCTTTTATGGGAAATGGAATCAAACCCAAAATTCTCCTTCTTATGGTAGAGTTGAACCAATGGTGCCAAAAACAAGCTCCAAGTAATAGATATATGTGTAAAGATACTTGGATAAAACAAACTAAACTATGGGTGTAACAACATGTGTTTTATAGGAATTTACTTAGAATTTTAACACATGAAAACATGGACTTTTGGTTGAAAGTATTTTCTCTCAAAATCTCTCAAAGTGTGTTCAAAAGTCTTAGGAAAAATTCTATCCCGAAATGGTTAAAAATTGTCAAAAGAGAGTGGGACAAAGTAGTGGAAAAATGGGACAAAACTGCCAAAAACTATTCCTGCCGAAATCTTGTTCGAACAACCCTTCTAACGATAGTCCAGTGTAAAATTTGTAAAACTCGTTAATAAACTCCTTCGAATTCTCGATTGAATGAAATTCTCATTCGAACGATATGACAGTGCTCAAATGGGAACTCGTTGGAAAAAATTTGTTCGAATGAAATTCTTGTTCGAACGACATTCTCGTTCGAACGACAATTTCGAACGAAATCCCAGAATTGAATATTTTCATTTTAAGCTTAAAATATTTCTAAAACTTATTTTAAGTATAAAAACTACACCCAAGAAAAATATTCCAAGTCTCCTACATATATATATATATATATAAAGTGCATTCATACCTTTTGGAGACAATGGAATACGGTGATGTTGATGACATATAAATGAGGCACTGAAACACGACAATGATATCTTCACCTTGAAATACTGGCCGCTACGTCTTCAACTCAAACTTCAAACGTCATAGGCTTGGAGGATACTCACTCAATACTTTCCTATGACTCAAATGCTTTTGTCCGGAATTGAGCCAACACTTCATTAAAACTCAATTGGAAATTTGTGTCCTTACAGCCTCCAACTGTTATCACATGTCGAGCCGTAGCGCATTTACATTTAGAAACCAAAAGGCTGGAATCGTAAAAAGGGATAGATGGGTGGGCTAGTTATAGAGATTATGTATTCTTTAAAATGAAAGGGTTTTATATTTATTATAGAAGCCATGTGGCGCGCTGGAAACACGACAAATGTCGTCACCGTCTTTTGCTGTCCCTTTATCATTTGATTTCATTTCTCCCTCTTACCCAAAATTTAAAAGCGTAGATAAAATAGTAAATTACACGTTTAGGTCCACCACACAAAGTCTCTCTCTCTCTCTCTCTCTCTCTCTCTCACACACACACACACACACACACACATATACTATCATTTTCAACGGGAACAATCTACTCTCTCTCCTTTATCTCACAAATCAGCGGGCACACTCAACTCTCTCTCTCTCTCTCTTTCTTCAGCCTTCCTTTTTTATGATCTTCAGCCTCCATTTTTATCGATCTTTAGCTGGTAATATCCATTTTGCAATCCTTTTCTATAGATTTGGGTTTCATGTTTATCGGGCATTTTCTAGTGTTTAAAATCCTTTTCATTTTCATCATTTATATATTTGGTTGCATTTTTAGGATTTTTAATAATTTTCAAACTGGGATTTTTAATATATTTCATATAATGTTTGTGTTTTAATAACGTGGTGACAATGACCTATATAGGTTAATTATCTATCTGTGTTTCTAATCTTTTTTTAACTAAAGAGAACCATGTGATCGAGCGTGTTATACACCGACCTTATCTTGGGTTTAACATCGTGCCTTTAGGACTCGTTATGTACGTGTTAATTTGGGTTTTATGTTACCGAGCATTTTTAGCATAACCTATTAGTTTGGGTATTATGATGCATTTTGAAAATTTTAAAATTAGCTAAAAGTTTGAAAAAAAATGTTAATTGCAAAATACTGAGCGGAGGCCATGAAATGTGCTGTGAAAGCATAAAATATTTTCGGAGCGGGAATGATGATTGAAACAGATCTGTTGTAGAAGCATAAAATATTTTAGGTGTTATATTTTGATAAAATGAATGTGCCTTCTGCATGTACTAATATTTTGACCGACCTGTTCGAATGTTTTGGATTTTCTACATACCATGCCTATTATTTTGACCGACCTATTATAATGAGTGTGTTGATTCAAATTTGGATTTTATTAGATTTGATTTTGGGTGTTATGTAAATAATTCATGCCGATTCATTAGTAGTTTGTATTGTGCACTGTTTTTATTGTAGCATTGACAATGGGTCTTATTAAGCCGTGTTCATATTGTTTTAAGGAAAAGGGAAAGAAAACGCCTCTTTAAGTGTGGTATGTTTAGCTAATTCTAGGTTTACTATGATTATATCTACTATTTTCTCATTTTTTACTCATCGTGTTCTTCAATTCTCTATAATCTACCTAATTTGTTTTGACTATTTTTTTCAACATTTCTTTCCTTTTTCATCGATTCAAAAGTTTCGTGAAAATAACATTAGTATTGTTATACGTGATGATGTTACACTAAATGTTATTAGGGTGGAGTAATTATTATCTATTAAATACTTTTATCGCTCGAACTTCATATTTACAACTTCTTCAATCCCTATTTATGGTATCAATCTTATAATTAACAGCCTCAAACTATACTCAATAGCGCAAATAAGAAAGGCAGGGAAAAGAAGATAGAAGTTCCCACACCTAAAAGGGTAAACACATCTCAAGAATTTTTTATTTTTTTTTTATAGATACACAGAGCATTATATAATATTCTTTTTATATGCTTATATTTCTTTTATAGGCGGCATGATGGGGAAGCATAATGTTTATCCAGGGGAAGTGTTTTTTATTACCCTATTACACTATTGGTGGTGTTATTTTACCCTATAGTAATTAAACAATAAAGTTATTAATGTGCACCATTAAGATTTTTACAATCTCTAAAGTTTACACCCATAGTTCAAAACTTAATTTCACTATATTATTAAGACTATGATCCCATACCCCTTTCCATTATCACGAAATGATGATGCTTCTTTGTGTTCTTTAGGCAATTAATAAAACTTTTGTCTAGAAAAGTTCCCTTGTGCAACGATTGCGACGAGAACAAGAAAGATGCAATCCTCCTGCAAATGCACAAGAAGTTTATTCACCACCACAACTTTCCCTGAGCATGATCACATAAGTGGTGACTTAATCACAACTCGCATTATTGCTCAATGCCAACGACGTGAATGGGAAATATGTAATCTCTTTTTAAATTTTGGTTTATTGCATCCATAAGCTACATCCTGTGACACCCCGACTAATTAAATATCGGGTAGCTACTCCTTTATTAAATCAATTCAAAACGCCAAGTTGGTTCAGTTAATAGCATCACTGTCGAAAACATTTTAATGATTACTAACCACCTAGTATTTAAAAAGTGAGTTGCCAAATTTTAAATTAAATCTGATTAACATGCAATAAATGAATAATAGAAATGTAGCACAACCATTCACGATAAAGTCTCAATAGTGTAATCAACAAGTAATAAAGAAGCTGGGGAATTACTCCTCCCAACAATCCCACAACTGAAATAATAAAACAAGTCTGAATCCTGAATTAATTACAATCCACAATTTGAATAACTGAAATATAAAACGACTCTAAAAGAAATGGGCGACATGCCCTACAAATGATGAAACTGAATATGGAGTCAAGACTAGAAAAGTAGGCGTCTACTATCAAGGCCCTGTAACTTCCACAACAGCTACAGCTCGTCACCTGAATGAAAATCCTATGCATGGTGTCCTTGTGGCAGGGCACCTAAAAAGGTTTTTACAAAAAAATAGATTTGAAAGCAAACGGGTCAGAGCCCGAAAGTGGAGAGTATTTTAAAAACAGCAAGTGCTTTAATAGCATTAAAACATTGAATGCAAAGTACATGTTAGTACGTGCTCTCACATGAAATACTCACCTCTCGACTAATTGTGCACTCCTAACGTACCGTACCCATTCAAGTGATTCTCATATCTAACTAAACCGACATAAGTTATAACCTTTCCACTCGATTCACAATATGAATTCCCAATATTATCACTTAAACAGATAGCTTTAATTAAACTCGGATTCTCAATTGTTAATATTACAATTCACGGCATGCTATCCCTTTTTAACTTCTCAAGGAGTTACTATAAATTATTCTCGCAATTAAACATAACAATTCCTTTTCATTTAACCGTATATTATTCACATCATAAATATATAATACAAGCACCCCGAGGCTAAGCTGCGGTGCACACATACTCTGCTATCCATCCTGGTACATCACGTACATAAGGATTACAAATTTCGAATCTCTCAAGAATTGTTATAATAAGCACAACACACAAAAATGGAGGCGAACATAATTCAACATATCCATGGGTCACGTACATACCTACGCTCCATAGTCAGCTGACTTATTAACTCACAAATAAGTCATTCTAGTATTATGTTCTTAAGGTACCAATCTAAATTCGGACACACAAGGATTAGATGGCCCTAAGCGAACGTAAACCTCCCGTGATAGCAAGTATGGTAGGTATGTCATACACATAAAATCATATACATATACTAAGCATGCACACATCTTAGTAATTTCCATAATTTATTAGTGGTATACTTCTCATTCTTATACCAATACACGTGTCCCCGGTTTATATATACACATCATCCATTATCCTCACGTCGTAATTAGTTATTCGCGTCCTAACCCACAATTACCATTTGGTTCAAATCATTCTTCTATATTTTACTCCCCAACATATCCCGAATATCCCAACTATACCTATTAGTCATCAAGGTAAGGTTATCTCTACCATTAACCAAGGTTACGGGACACTAGAAATCAAATCAGGCCAAAAAGGCCAAACTGTCAACTCGTTAGAAGTCTCGTTCGAACGAAGTGGGCATCTAACGAGATCTCGTTCGAACGAAAGGCATCGAACGAACATCCCACTCGTTAGAAGGCAAACTGTCAACTCGTTAGAAGCTCGTTCGAACGAGCTCGTTCGAACGACCTGGGCAGGTCTTCTAACGAGGTGACAGTTCAAGCCCAGAATTTCTAAATTCGTTTTTCCTCCAACTTTCTATTCTAAAAACTCATCCAAACATTATCCCAACAGTGTTTTAAGGTTTCTAATCATTTATAAACATACTTAGGTCGTATATTAACATATATATGGGATCAAATCATCCTAAACCACATCTAATCATCAAATCTCCCCAATTTTCCCCAAATCTCATGAACATGAACCCTAGAAATTTAAAGTCTTCAATTTCCATAAATAAATCCATTTTTGTAACATAAAAAGTAGTAACTCTTTTAGTTCAATCACCCAACAACAATTCTACATGCAAACTTATATCATAATCTGAATTTATAACTCCAAATTACATGGGTTTTTACAAGTCTCCCAATACAATGCAATTTTATCAATTTCTAAGCATGGAAGAAGCATTCGCTTGAAATTAACGTAATTAAACCACTTGCCTTAGATAGTTCTATGAATTTGGTGTCGGTGAATGGGTTGATTCTCCCCTTTCTCTATGAATTTCCTCCCAAGGTTGAAGATGGTGGTTTTCTCTTTGGGAACCTCTTCTAACTTCTCTCCCACTTCTTCCTATAACTCCCGTAGCCCTTTAGTTGGTTAAGTGCTGGTAATGGTTTAGTGGGTCACAAAATAACCTAATATTAAGTCCCAAAATTCGTTGGTTATTATTCCCAAAATTTCAAAATTACCAAAATACCCTTTTTAGTTCCCGGTATGGCCCGAAAATGCCCCGGGACCCAAACTAAACCTCCGGCTAGTGTTTTCTGACTATTTCGACCCTTACGGACACGTTGGCGCACTCAAAATGACCATACGGTTAATAAAAATAAAATTCACTTTTTAATTAAAAATTATATTCCTGACGCGACTGTCACGCGCGTCCCAACAAAATTTCCCAAATTGCCGTATTTCCAGCTCGCGACAATTTCCATAGTTTCAATATTCATATATTGCCATATATACACATTATAATCAAATACCAACTCACATCTCGTTAGTATTTTATCCGGATTAATTCTCAATTAATTCACATTTAATTTAATTAATTCCATAAATAAATATCCATAAAGGTACGGGGTATTACATACTTCCCCCCTAATAACAGAATTTCATCCCGAAATTCGAAAAAGAAAGGCACACCTGGAAAAATTTGGTATCCTCCAGTATTCAAAACAATTATAAAGAAAAGCCCAAATCAGTAAAACCCTCGCTTCACAATAAGCTTGTTTAACATACTTGATACCTTATCAGAATAATCTTTGATAAATGCACCTCACGTTGTGCTCTTATTAAAAAACATTCAAATAAAAATAACCTTTACATCATTAGCCGCATTATTTTTATTAGTATTGTGAGTCCGCACCTCACTACTAACTCCCGCGTTTATCAAAACTTCAAACTCCCATCCTGGATGAATCAATAACACATTTGACTACGCTTGTCCTTTCCTTGAAATATCCCGACATTGTGACTTTTACACAAGGGAAATCCGCTTCAGCCTGTTGGTGTCACACAAACCTTTGTAAGCACCTTGTCCACCATAAATAGATACGGGTGCTTTTCCCCCAACTCTACCATTAGGTAATATCTCCTCCTAATGACTACAATATACCTCACTAGTTATACCCGATTTGGAATTTGAAAATATCGCAATGAATCCAAAAATCTTTCATACAATCCATATCGTTAGTCACCTTGCGCCTGCACCTCGGGTTATAGGTGATACAACCCTCAGTTTGAATCGTTATTTCCCACTAATTATTGTCACCCCACCTAAATGTGGATTTCGGGGATTTCATCCCAGTTCTAAATAATACTACGTCGAACCACGTACCGGCGTGTTCACTATCTAATAGTGTAAATCACCCCAAGTATTTAACAATTTCTCTCCTTCTGGACAACATGTCCCACATAATCGAAGGAACTCATTACTTATCAATAAGTTGGCTACCTCTCAAGAAAATTCTCCAACTTGACCCTCCCATTCTTGGAATCGTCGTCTTGATACAAAATTTTTTTGGTTGATCATCTAACCTCAACTATTCTACTACTTACTATACCTCTTTCAATGTCGATATTCACATAAAATTTTCCCCGTTAAATGATACTTAATGATCTTATTCTCCCGACGAATACCAAAAGTTTGGACCTTTACACTTTTCACCACTTTGTGAAAATCCGGACTCCTTATACCTGATTGACTTCCTCATTCTATTTACTCTTGAGTCACCCTCAATATTCGATTGATCGGAACTCTACTCCAAATTTCTTATAATAATTTATTCGCCTTCTCAAGAGATATCCCTTTATTAAATGGCTTTCTACTGCACTTTTTCCAAGTTTGAACGTGCTACACTTACTACACATGATATTCACTTACACCTTTTCTTATGACGTTTAATCTCATAAGTAATAATCTCACCCGTCTATGTTCCCTCTTCCTTTGATTTACACTTTAGCAAATCAATATGTCTACGTTCCTTATAATCCAACCATACGATTTTTAAACATTATATACACTTCATACAAATCCAAAACTCTTTATTGCCACTATAAATACAACGGTGCTATACCATCTGGGCGTTCTCAATCTCTTCTGAATTAGAAATCCTAAATCCTTCTTATCCTCAATGCGTCATTCAACACGTCGTGACAAAACCAACATTATTAGTACTTATATCGTAATTTACCAACAACTGGCTCTAATGGCCGTACATCATAATTTACTCCTTGTAACTTCCCGTTATAACTACGTATTCCCATAACGATAGAGGTATCTAAATCATGAACGAAGGGCCACACATTTCCTTACTACCAACCTTACGCTAAGTTTCATGCGTGGGGTGTCTCGCAAAGCGAAATCCAAACAAGGAACCCCTCCGATACACTACTACCTATCATTGTTGGTCATCGGAATCCGTTAAGCCCTGTCCATAATATGTACCCCTATACTCTCGTCTTTTAACAACAAAGTTTCATCTCAGTTCGCAATTATACATAAACAAAGAACTCCTTCTGAAAGACACTTTTCTCTTTACAGTGATGGAAATCACATTTCATATACAACATGCGAGATATTTGGGACCCTCAAATTCCCGTCCCCAGACACACAACTATTAGTATAAACTTCTAAATATCTGACGGGGAATAAAACAATGCACTCTTTTTGTTACGACCTCTCTATCGTTAATTATAAAAACCAACTAACTCTTTGTTGACTAGAAAATCAATTACATACGACTCATAATAATGAAATCCCTACGCATACTGGGATTAAATGTCTGAGACCATTATACTTTGAAATCACAACATATATATATACATATATACAATAGTACAATTTTGAGCCCGACCCTCTCACAAATGGGGCCTTTCCAGGACCAAAACATTCTACCCACAAGGTAGTAACTTCGATAAACTTGTAATACCAGCACACTATCGGTACAATTATATAAAAACACAATAATTAAGATTATATCATACTCGTATAACACAGCACTAAAACGAGTAATTTCGATAAAGCATAAACCGCTATTAATATACCCATTCATCCTCCGCGGATGACAATAAAAGTAACCCCCACACTATCAGGGAAAATATTCTTATATATAATAAGTTTACTGATATACTCACTAAACTCGACTCTCAAGTAAAAATACAATTGTAACAAATGTAGTAACTCACTCATGCCACAAATAACATGCATCCTCATCTGAGTATATAACTCATACTTCTATCCTAATAATCGTCTCGGCTGCTCGAATGGTTCCTGGACTTACCACACATGTCTGTCCCAAACCGGATATCTCAATAACTGTTGCCCTCGCCAGGCACAATACCTTGATCATTACTCTTGCATCGGGAAAAATTTATAATGTACGGGTTTTCACTCCCACAAAGTACCTCTACACATACTCCACTTATTTCGGTCACCCTTACCATGTTAAAGTGGTCCTTTCCTCGGACGTTGGTAGTCTCAGCTCTGAAGACTATCTCCATTGTTCCCTTAGCTTGATGTACCTAAGGAACATGCTACTAGTTTTCCACTTCTCTTACTGAAATTACCATCGCTCGGTAGTAATTTCGCTATCGAATTATTTTAACGGTTTCCCCATTGGGTCTTCCTCCTTGTGGTGTTTTTCCAACACCATTTTCCCAGTCTTGTAAAAAAAATTTTGATTTTTGTATCTCCCTACCCAAGGGAACATTTACCTCCAAATTTACACCACGCGATATAATTACTATTTGTATTTATCATCCAAGCAGAATTCCCCATAAGCTAACAATTCCTCTTGTATGTAGATTCTCCCTTTAATATCCCCTTCTCTGTTCCACCTACTTCACCCGGTGTAGGGTTCCCTAAATAATTTTATTTCTTCTCATAAGGCGACCTCTGTCCGGATCTCTCGTGTGAGTTCAGAACGACATTCGGTTTTCATCCTAAACATCTGATCAAGGAACTTATGGTCAAACCATTCGTGTACGCCTTCTCTCGACGTCACATTCCACTTATAAGTGTGGTGATTGTTTCTCCCCATCGAAACTCCACTCTCACGAGACAAGAAAATTTTTCCTCAAATTTTCACTCTCGCTTGGCCATACTCCGACACAAGTCCAAGCCTTCGGGTGTATTATGTTTGTTTGGCTAGCACACGCCATCTCCGCCTTTCAAGTATTTCCACTGCTGGTTTTTCTCGATGTCATGCCCAACTCTTTCTCTCTCAATCTAACCTGGTTGGGTGAGTCTCAATTGACCCTACCTTCAACTATTGTTATGCTTGGAAGTCACAAGTCGCGCCTTAGCCGTCTGGACCGTCCAGAACTTTCGTACCCTGATATGGGTGACCTCGACTACGGTCTTCTCTTAATTAATTTATTAATCTCAACTGATCCTTGCCTCCTGCTGTTTGTCCAACTGTCTTCACCTGACGTACTACATCGTTTGGCACACGAACACACCTGATTGAAAATAAGATTCACTATCATATATATCGAAGCAGGAGAACGAAATCTCACCAAAGATATCAACAATCCTAAGCATAGGGATCTACATCAAAGAGAATTACGCTGGAAGCACAATAAGCCGTACAGATCCTAAAGGACACTAGAACCTGATGCTCTGATACCACCTGTGACACCCCGACTAATTAAATACCGGGTAGCTACTCCTTTATTAAATCAATTCAAAATGCCAAGTTAGTTCAGTTAATAGCATCACTGTCGAAAACATTTTAATGATTACTAACCACCTAGTATTTAAAAAGCGAGTTGTCAAATTTTAAATTAAATCTGATTAACATGCAATAAATGAATAATTGAAATGTAGCACAACCATTCACGATAAAGTCTCAATAGTGTAATCAACAAGTAATAAAGAATCTGGGGAATTACTCCTCCCAACAATCCCACAACTGAAATAATAAAACAAGTCTGAATCCTGAATTAATTACAATCCACAATTTGAATAACTGAAACATAAAATGACTCTAAAAGAAATGGGCGACATGCCCTACAAATGATGAAACTAAATATGGAGTCAAGACTAGAAAAGGAGGCGTCTACTATCAAGGCCCTGTAACTTCCACAACAGCTACAGCTCGTCACCTGAATGAAAATCCTATGCATGGTGTCCTTGTGGCTGGGCACCTAAAAAGGTTTTTCAAAAAAAATAGATTTGAAAGCAAACGGGTCAGAGCCCGAAAATGGAGAGTATTTTAAAAACAGCAAGTGCTTTAATAACATTAAAACAATGAATGCAAAGTACATGTTAGGACGTGCTCTCACATGAAATACTCACCTCTCGACTAATTTTGCACTCCTAACGTACCGTACCCATTCAAGTGATTCTCATATCTAACTAAACCGACATAAGTTATAACCTTTCCACTCGATTCACAATATGAATTCCCAATATTATCACTTAAACAGATAGCTTTAATTAAACTCGGATTCTCAATTGTTAACATTACAATTCACGGCATGTTATCCCTTTTTAACTTCTCAAGGAGTTACTATAAATTATTCTCGCAATTAAACATAACAATTCATTTTCATTTAACCGTATATTATTCACATCATAAATATACAATACAAGCACCCCGAGGCTAAGCTGCGGCGCACACATACTCTACTATCCATCCCGGTACATCACGTACATAAGGATTACAAATTCCGAATCTCTCAGGAATTGTTAGAATAAGCACAACACACAAAAATGGAGGCGAACATAATTCAACATATCCATGGGTCACGTACATACCTACGCTCAATAGTCAGCTGACTTATTAACTCACAAATAAGTCATTCTAGTATTATGTTCTTAAGGTACCAATCTAAATCCGGGCACACAAGGATTAGATGGCCCTAAGCGAACAAAAACCTCCCGTGATAGCAAGTATGGTAGGTGTGTCATACACATAAAATCATATATATATACTAAGCATGCACACGTCTTAGTAATTTCCATAATTTATTAGTGTTATACTTCTCATTCTTATACCAATACATGTGTCCCCGGTTTATATATACACTTCATCCATTATCCTCACGTCGTAATTAGTTATTCGCGTCCTAACCCACAATTACCATTTGGTTCAAATCATTCTTCTATATTTTACTCCCCAATATATCCCGAATATCCCAACTATACCAATTAGTCATCAAGGTAAGGTTATCTCTACCATTAACCAAGGTTACGGGACACTAGAAATCAAACCAGGCCAAAAAGGCCAAACTGTCAACTCGTTAGAAGTCTCGTTCGAACGAGAGTTCGTTCGAACGAAGTGGGCATCTAACGAGATCTCGTTCGAACGAAAGGCATCGAACGAACATTCCACTCGTTAGAAGGCAAACTGTCAACTCGTTAGAAGCTCGTTCGAACGAGCTCGTTCGAACGACCTGGGCAGGTCTTCTAACGAGGTGACAGTTCGAGCCCAGAATTTCTAAATTCGTTTTTCCTCCAAATTTCTCTTCTAAAAACTCATCCAAACATTATCCCAACAGTGTTTTAAGGTTTCTAATCATTTATGAACATACTGAGGTCGTATATTAACATATATATGGGATCAAATCATCCTAAACCACATCTAATCATCAAATCTCCCAATTTTCCCCAAATCTCATGAACATGAACCCTAGAAATTTAAAGTCTTCAATTTCCATAAATAAATCCGTTTTTGTAACATAAAAAGTATTAATTCTTTTAGTTCATTCACCCAACAACAATTCTACATGCAAACCTATATCATAATCTGAATTTATAACTCCAAATTACATGGGTTTTTACAAGTCTCCCAATACAATGCAATTTTATCAATTTCTAAGCATGGAAGAAGCATTCGCTTGACATTAACGTAATTAAACCACTTGCCTTAGATAGTTCTCTGAATTTCGTGTCGGTGAATGGGTTGATTATCCCCTTTCTCTATGGATTTCCTCCCAAGGTTGAAGATGGTGGTTTTCTCTTTGGGAACCTCTTCTAACTTCTCTCCCACTTCTTCCTATAACTCCCGTAGCCCTTTAGTTGGTTAAGTGTTGGTCATGGTTTAGTGGGTTACAAAATAACCTAATATTAAGTCCCAAAATTCGTTAATTATTATTCCCAAAATTTCAAAATTACCAAAATACCCTTTTTAGTTGCCAGTATGGCCCGAAAATGCCCCGGGACCCAAACTAAACCCTCAGCTAGTGTTTTCTGACTATTTCGACCCTTCCGGACACGTTGGCGCACTCAAAATGACCATACGGTTAATAAAAATAAAATTCACTTTTTAATTAAAAATTATATTCCTGACACGACTGTCACGCGCGTCCCAACAAAATTTCCCAAATTGCCGTATTTCCATCTCGCGACAATTTCAATAGTTTCAATATTCATATATTGCCATATATACACATTATAATCAAATACCAACTCACATCTCATTAGTATTTTATTCGGATTAATTCTCAATTAATTCACATTTAATTTAATTAATTCCATAAATAAATATCCATAAAGGTACGGGGTATTACACATCCGTCCTTTCTGCCCCCATTACACCAAAATCCCCCGTAAGTGTAGAAATTAGAGAACCACACGATAACTTCATCTCAAAATGCACACTTTCCCAACGATAATGCCGTGATCGAAAAATATCATTTCGGTTACAACAACCTATTAGCAATAAACCTTTCGGGCATACTCCCCATGTTAACAATTCAATGGGGCCACCTTCTTTTGCTTGCATCGAAGGTTTTCTTAAGCGATCAAAGGTTTCACATTTATCTTAAAAAAATGATGCGTCTCAAGTCCCGTCGTCAATAACTAACCAATTTATAGAAGTTAATCCTTCAGATATTTCTCTTCAAAGACTTAGTCATTTGACCAATAGCTTACCGATCCCAGTTGAGGAAATAAATATGCTCCCATTTATGTTATCTCGAAACCTTTGCCAAGATTTCAACCCAATTGATTTTGAAGAACAATGTACCAAAGTCCTCCAAGAACACTCTCCGACATCAAATTCTATTCAAAATATGTTGGTCCCTAATACGTTGCAAGTTATACCCCCCTTGAAATAGAGAATAATTAAGAAATTCACAATTGACATTCATCTAATTCACATCATCGTGGGTATGAATTCTATTTATCTATTATTGTTTTACGTTGTGAACTGTCCTTCGTTTTATTATTCACAAATGTTTATTTCATACATATATCCACTGTACAAAATCGTGGAAATATTATGAGGACGAGTACGAGTGGACCTCAAGAACAATGTATCCATTTAAAAGACATTTTCTTGGTCCCATGGATGTTACTTGACCTTATTGATCATCTTTAGATTGGATTGATGAAAGATTATCGACCTCATCAAAGATTCGTCCTCTATTTGGGAAGTGTTGTAGACGAGGATAAGTTCGATTACCACAAATACTTGAACCCCCATCGGAAATTAAACATGTGTTTGATGGTAATGATGTTCAATGCAAGTCTTTACAAGTCATATTATAGAGTATAATGCTGCAAATGCATTTATAAGCCTTGGTGTTCATATGGATGATAGGGTCCTCAAAGGTAGGGGTCCATCATCTTTCAACATCCATGGCGAACTACGTCATCATACTAGATCCTTATAATCGAAATCGGGACACGAGAAATAAGCTTCATACACTCTGTTATACATTTATGATCCCAATGTGTCTCTGAGTGTTAGGAACGTAAGAATCCACAATTAAGAAGTGATGTACTTCAAATAATTCAAGGTTGCTTGGAGGTGAACAATTCGTTTATCGACAAATATCGTCAAGCATTTGCGATTTTAAATGAATCCTCTCAATTCGTCCAAAACTTTCCATCATACCTACATTACAATTTTGTAGCAGATCGTAAAAGGTATAATTTGCATACGACCAATGAGATTGTTGTTATTTATCCTGGTGATGGACGTAATTCGTCTGCATTGATAAACATTATTGTTCTCCTTCGGGGGGGGGGGGGGGGGATCAGTTGATGCGAGTTAATAAATGTCACCCACCTTACCTACTATTGTATGTAAAAATTAGTCTCCTACGTGGACTAATGATAAATATACACTTGTCCTCCAACGTGGACGATCAGCTACCTTGATCGGCATCAGAGATACTTAGTTGACTGGAAGTCTAAACAACTCTAGAATGCCAACCATAAGGAATATCAAAAGTTACTTAGATGGGATGCCAACCAGCACTGAATTCCAAAAGTTTCATTTATTATACACAGATTTGAATGCCTAGTAATATAAAGGCATTCCATCTCTAAGGTTTTACACCATTATAAATAAAAGATACTCTCTCAGCTCAAGGGACAATTCGAATCACTCATATGCACACCATATTGAGCTATTGTAACCCTATGAAATAATATCAACAGTGGACGTAAGCTATTCTACTACTTAACCGCTCTAAAAATATTTTATCTTATGTGTGTGTGATTTGATTAATTTACTATATTTTTATCTGTGATTATAAATCTGGATTAATTCCATTTCTAGACATCAAGAGATTGGCGTCGTCTTTAGGAATGACTGCCCATCATCGTTCTCTACCTTCATTCATTTCTCAAGTTTCATTCTTTGAACAATAACTAATTTTCCAAAAAGTAACTTAATTACTGCCACTATTAACCTAAATCCATCTGCTCCCCCCAGCGGGACAAGTCTTGTGGGAATCTTGCTGAATTTGGCTAAGGGACAAAAAGCCATGCAAGAATATATTAAGCAATTGGCTCGCACTATGCAATCTAAAAATTCCAATTCTAAGAGAGATATGTCACCTCCAAATGCTAGGCATGAAAGGATCCACCATTCCAGATCTTATCACGACCGGTCATATCGTCCTGGTGCAACATCTTCCTTCCGGCCAATTAATTACTATAATGGCGATTCTTTCCTTAATAAAAGACCAACTTTCTTAGAAAGACTCAGTTGAGAGTCGTCTTTTGACCATCTAGGTCCCTGAGAAACTAGAGATCATCCTAGGGAATAGGAACGGCATCGCGAGCAGAGAGACGGGTCCACAAGATCTAGGGCCAGTATGAGGGGCTCTGTGCGTGCTGAGTAGACTTGTCAGGAGAAGAGTTTAACACATATGCATAACAAATCCATAAAAGCTACGTCAGTAAAATCTAAGCTAGAAGAACAATATTGGAAGGTATCCATGCAATGGTTTGAAGATTGACTAGATGAAATGGTCAAGACCAAGAATCTATTGCAAAGGAGTTTCATCAAAGGATCACCTTTTATTCAGACCATAATGGATTACCCCACTCCTTCCAAATTCAAGCCACTAAGTGTCACTCCCAGGTATGATGGAAAAATTAATCCATTCCTCCACATTGAGCAATATCAAGCTAATTCCGACATCTACTCACTGCCCAATGAGATGAGGTGCAGAGCTTCCTCTAGTTCTATCACAGGACTAACCCAAATCTGGTATAATAATCTCCCAAGAGGTAAAATTTCTAGTTTTCATTAATTAGATGAATTATTTATAGATAACTTTTGCTTTGGGTCTAAGATGATTGAGAGTGTCACTCATCTCTTGACCATGCGACAAAAACCAGGAGAAAGTACTCGAGAGTATATTACATATTTTAATAATGAGAAACTAGAGGTGGTGGACTATGAGGAGAAGATAACCATTGCAGAACCTATGAGTGGGTTTCTCGCTAAAGATATTTACTATGCTTTAGTGAAGAATCCAACCAAAAACATAATAGAATTAATGGATAGGCTAGAAAGATAATTAATGTCGAGGAGACTATGGCAGCTAAGGAAGCTCTTGAAATCGAAGGTGAAAGTCAGAAAAACAATTTTAATTCATTCAAGAAGGATTAAAAAGACAAAAGTCTTGATCAGATCAATAAGTATGATGAGTATACACCCCTCAATAAAGGTATTCACCATTTCCTGGAGGAAATCAAGGGTAACCGAGAATTGAATTGGTCTGGAAAGGTGAAGAAACCCCCTAATAAGAGGGATAAGTCCAAGTATTACTAATTTCACAGGGACCATGGGCACAACACCAAAAGTTACATAACACTAAAGAATGAGATTGAAAATCTTATTCAGTAGGAAAAATTGAACACGTTTGTTGATCGGAATGCCAACCAAAATAATCGAAAAAGGTCTGAATCTCCAGCCCAAGCAAATAAAGACAATAAAAGAGCAAGAAATAATGATTTTGAAGAAGATCCAGACTTGCCAATGAAGCCTGAGGAGCCAAAGGTGGATGCAGGCATGATATCCATTGGATGCCACTTCATCGCAGGAGGAGATGCTGTAAGAGGAGATGCGATTACAAAAACGAAAGCTTACTTAAATGAAGACAAGGCATGTCCAACTATCAGACATATTGATATGGCCGAATCCATTGATAATTGGCCAAGGAAAGTCAATAATGATAGGCTAGTGATCGGATTCTCCAAAAATGATCTGAGCAGGGTACTTTATCCTCATGATGATCCGTTTGTTATCACATGCAGAGTTCACCACGCCATAGTTGTAAGGATACTAGTTGATAATGGGAGTTCTATGGATGTAATGTTCTATGAATGTTACAGTAACCTAGGGCTACATGATAATAAACTGGAGCCATACCATAGACCTCTCATAGGATTTGCAGGTGATAAAGTATGCCCCTTGGGGAAGATTAAGAGAGAATTTTTGGTCGGCCCATGGCCGACAAGTAGGAGAGAAAGAATTCGCTTCATTGTGTTAGATAAAAATGTTCCATGAGCCTACAATATCATCCTATAAAGAGTTGTAATGAAGAATTTAGAGGTTGTGCTATCTACAATGCATTAATGTATAAAATTTCTAATAAATAATGGAGTCAGCATAGTAAATGGAAATCCTAAAAAAGCCAGAGAATCATATTATACTTCAACTGACCAAGAGGAAATACAAATGAAGGGCACAACCACTTTCCATATTGACACTCTGGATCCTCGGGAAGAGGAAGAGCTGGTGAAGGGGAAAGTTATAGAAGAAATAAAAGTTATTGTGCTAGATGAAGACATAAAGAGCTACCCAGATATGTTCTATATTGTCTCCCTCTCTCAAAAAAGAATTAATTACATTCTTTAGAGAAAGGAAAAATATGTTCGCTTGGATCCATGAAGATCTACTAGGGATTGGTCCAGATTTCATTTGCCACGAGCTTAATATCTACCCAGATTCTAAGACAATTAAGCTAAAGACAAGAGTTTTCAGCCTCGAGAAGAATATGGAAATCCCGGAGGAAGTAGAGAAATTGTAGTGAGCATAGTTCATTAAAGATGTCAAGTGTCCCAGCTGGTTGGCAAATGTGGTAATGATAAAGAAAAAGAATGACAAATGGTGCATGTGTGTAGACTTCACATACCTCAATAAGGTATGCCCAAAAGGTCACTTTTCTTTACCAAGGATTGATCAATTGGTCGATACAACAGCAAGTCATGAATCGCTTAGTTTCATGAATGTTTATTCTTGTTATAATCGAATTAAAATGAAACCTGAAAATAAGGAAAGCACTTCCTTTATTACCAATCGAGGAACTTACTGTAACAATGTTATGCCCTTTGGGTTGAAGAACGCTGGAGCAACTTATCAGAGGATAGCGAATAAGGTTTTTGAAGAACAGATTGGCAAAAACATAGAAATGTACGTAGATGATATGCTCACCAAGAGAAAATTTGTTGCTGACCACATTGCGACTTAACTCAAACCTTTGATCAACTAGAAAAATATCAAATGAAGTTCAACCCAACCAAATGTATCTTCGAATTACATGAAGGAATGTTCTTAGGGCACATCGACAATCAAAGAGTAATAGAAGCAAACCCAACCAAAATTAAAGCCTTGCTAGAAATGCAATCCCCGACCAATAAGTAAGATGTTCAAAAGCTGACAGGAATAGTAACGTCATTAAACCATTTTGTCTCCCGAGCAACTAATAAATGTCTTCCATTCTTTATGGTGCTTAAAAATACATTTGAGTGGAATCACGAATGCAAGAAATCCTTCCTGGATTTGAAGAAGTACTATATCTATATCTATACTTGGTTAATTCAGAGTGAGCTTCCAGCTTAGCTTTGATCTGACAATATGGAGGAGGTCAAGGGACAGTATATTATACTATCAAGGCATTTCGAGGAGCGAAAATTAGATATCTACGTCTGGAAAAGTCAACATTAACTCTTGTTGAAGCTTCCAGCAGAATGAGGCCATATTTTTAAGATCACACCAGTATCGACTACACGGATTTTCCTCTGCGACAAACATTTCATAAACTTAAAAAGTCTAGAAGGTAATGTCTTGGGCAGTTAAATTGCGAGAGTATGAAATTGTTTATGGTCCTAGAACTGCACTAAAAGGCCAAGTAGTGGCAGACTTCAAAGTTAAATTCACACATGCAGAGGTGAAACATAATCAAAGTTTGCTTGTCGAGCAGACTTCTTCGGAAGAGAGCTTAGCTCAAAAGAAAACTGAGATTATGGCCGATCAACCAGAATCGTCGGTTGTTAACAAGATGAAGCCTAATTGGCATAGTCCATACTGTATCTCGATGTTTATCTGACCAGGAACTTATCGGTTGGAAACTCTGGAAGGAGAGGAATTCAAAATTCCTTGGAACGTAGACCATCTGCGCAAGTATTATCAATAATTCCATTTTCAATGTAATTGGCTATTCAAGTTAATAAAATTGCATGTTTTCCTCCATTATACTTCCTTTTGTGTTTTATTTTTTGGAGTATGGTGCATTATAACTTAACTATAAATTAATGAGAAATTTTAATTCAAACTTTTCCAACTTCAGAAAAGTTCAGTTTTATCCAACCTTTTCCAAATTTAGAAAAGAGCATGATTCAAACTTTTCCAACTTTAGAAAAATTAATTTTGATCCAAACTTTTCCAACTTTAAAAAAGTGCATGGTTCAAACTTTTTCGACTTCATAAAAGTTAAACTTCATGTATGATTTGTCCTCGGCAAGTGAAGAACAAGAAGTCAGTAAAATTTCCCCACTAGAGATTTTACCCGATCAGGTTAAAATACAGATATAATTATACATTACTAATACACTTGGTCGCCACTGATAACTAATGCTACAACTTAGTACAATAAATTTATTTACAATTTTATCTAAGTGCATTAGTTGAATCTAAGGCCGTATAAATTATCCAAACATGAATCAAATATTAAACATTTAAGCAATTTATTTAGTTTATAAGTCGATTAACTGATCAGTATACAGGTTACCTAGTCGGTAAAAAGATTAATATCAACCACAAGATTAAATAAAGGAAACTGAATAAAAAATAACTTCATTTAATTGATCGAAATTCATTACAATAGAAATATAAGTACAAAACCATTCTATTGGGCGCTTTCCATCATCCTTGCTCATCCCAAGAGAAGGATCATCAAGGGTTCTCGGATGATTGATCGAACCAAAAGACTTCCTCCTAGAACTTTTACTGCCACTAGGTCGATCAAGAAGATGATGAGGGCGAACATACTCCACTTCTCCTTCAAGGCCAAATTCCCCAATATACTTTCTAATCAAACTCTGAGGAATAGTATCTGGAGGAATCCAACAAAAGTTAATCGAGAAAGGAGGATCAAAATAGTCAATCGCCCTGGAGTATCCCAGTACCACAGTTCATCATTTTTGGGTGCCTTTAACAAGGAGAATGGATTCAACCAACCCCATTTATAACCTTTATTTCTGGTTTGATCCATATGCATATCCAGATACATAAGAGTTTCTTCATATCCATCCATCCATCCACATAGTTAGTGGCTGCTTGTGGAAGTGTAAAGTAAGTCGGTCAACCTTATCTTGAAGTTTCCTAATAGTCTTGTCTTTCTCTTTAAGTTGAGTAGCCTGCTCGGCCAAGGTTCTCCAGGTTCTTTCCTCATCAATAATAGGCCGAACAACTCTATTTTGCCTTGATTATTGGCCAGATACATATTTGGTTTTCTTTTACTGCAAAGTATCTAGCTTCTCTAACAACCTGACATTTTTAGTCTCTAAAAATGAAACACCCTCATCTGGACCGGTAGTGGTTGATCTCTTGAGACTGTCAAGTTTATTCCTCAAGGCATTATTTTCTCTCTCCAACATAGCAACAATTGATCGGGCACTCTCTAAATCTTGATTCAGAGACAACTCTTTCTTATTCATCGCAAAAGCGATGACTTGTAATTTTTAGTCAAAAGCATTCGCTTCACTCAAGGCCTTGTACTTAGCCTCATAATCAGAGTGAAGTAAAGCCAAGGGCAACTTGTGGTCATCCTACAGCTACCCAATCATCTTGTAATAAGGAACATTATTAGCTACAACCTTATCCAAAAGATAATGAAGATGGATATATGACTCCTTAACTTGGTCGGAGACATCTGGGTCGAGCAACCCTGCTAAGTCTTCCTTGGACATGGGAACATGACCAGCTTTTAGAAAATTTCTATACCGCCTTAGTAGGTTAGATTCAACATAAACTATGGCCCTCTTCCCGACATCAAACTGTAAAGTTACAAGTATGAGTTTATGGGGGAAAATTCAGAGAAATAAACAATACAGAAAAGAACAACCAGTAAGAAATCAAAGTCATTTAAAGGGAGCAACAATTGAGAAAAAAAATGTTCTTTCATTGATTAATCTTGAGGTACAGAGGTGGATACATCAGCAAGAAAGAAAATAGAATAAATTGGAATACATATGAGAAAAGACAAAAAAAAAAGGAAACTAGCTAACTGTAATACGCCGTATTTCTGAGTAATTGGAATTTAGGGTCCGTTTGGTTGACAATGGGCAAAAGAGTAGGCATGGTAAAATTTATCGTGGCAAATTTTGCCTAAGCAAATTTTACTTAGTTTTTTTTCATGAGGTTATCAAACAACCATTAGGCGAAATTAAAGTTAATCCAATTAGTTTATTTAAAAATAGTTTTTATATTATATTCAAAACTGTTAAAAATTGTTTTTACAATATTTTTATATTATGATTTAAAAAAAATTGTATACATTTTCTTAGCAATTTTTTATAATATTAAAAACAGTTTTTAAAATATTACAAAACAATTTTTAAATATTCACAACAGTTTTTTTAACTACTTAAAATAGTTTTAAAATTATTTTTTACAACTTTAAAACTAATTTATATTATATTCAAAAGAGTTTTTAGAAATGTTAAAGACATTTTTTACAATATTTTTATGTTACGATTTTTAAAAAAAATGGTAAAAAATTTTCTTAACAATTTTTATAATATTAAAAATAGATTTTAAAATATTACAAAATAGTTTTTAAATATTCGTAGCAGTTTTTTTAACTATTTAAAATTGTTTTTTAAAACTTTAAAACAATTTTTATATTAGATCCAAAATAGTTTTTAAAAATGTTAAAAACCGTTTTTACAATATTTTTATATTGAAGTTGTAAAAAAATTGGTAAAACCTTTTCTTATCAATTTTTTATAATATTAAAAATAGTTTTTAAAAAATTACAAAATAGTTTTTAAATATTCATAGCAATTTTTTTTTAATTATTTAAAACAGTTTTTAAAAAAATAAAACCGTTTAAGAAGTTAGCAAATTTATTGGCAAATATTTCTCACTCAAATAGGTAAGCAAAGTTTGCCAACAACTTATGCATAAAGGGTGTTGTACACTGACAAATAATTCCATGGCAAATTGTGCAACCAAACAGCCAAAAAGTGGGCAAATGTTTATATTTGCCAACTTTTTGGCATTTGCCTAGGCTACTCCAGAGGTGGTGACATGTACATTTTCTATCATGAACAAACTTGCTTACGTGCTTATGGATCCAGGTTCTACTCATTCATTTGTAGCACTGTCATTTACCATGCATTTGGGTAGACCATGTTCTTATCTAGATTGTGGTTTATATATTTCTACACCTATGGGGGATGTGATGTTAGTGGAGCGTGTGTATAAAAATTATGTATCGTATGTGGGGGAGAGGGATTTGACCATTGATTTAATTCCACTAGATATTCAAGATTTTGATATTATCTTGGTTATGGACTGGTTATCTTCCTACCATGCATCGATTGACTATTTTCGCAAGGAGGTTACATTTAATATGACAGGGGGGAAGAATTCAAATTTACTGGGGAAAGAAATGTGGTTCCAAACTGTCTTATTTTTGGCCTTCGGGCGAGAAATATGTTAAATAAGGGTTGTCAAGGCTTTTTAGTATATATTATGGATACAAACAGGGAATTGCAAAAAATAGAAGATATCCCAGTAGTTAAGGATTTTGCAGATGTGTTCCCAGATGAATTACCAGGGTTGCCACCTAGCAGAGAGGTTGAGTTTACTATCGATTTAGTGTCTGGTACAGCTCTAGTTTCAATTTCTCCATATAGAATGACACCTGTGGAACTAAAGGAGTTAAAAGTTCAACTGCAAGATTTACTAGACATATATTTTATTCGACCCAGTGTATCACCATGGGGTGCTCCGGTATTATTTGTGAAGAACAAAGATGGAACCATGCGACTTTGCATTGATTATCGATAGTTGAACAAGGTAACTATTCGAAATAAATATCCATTGCCTCGTATTGATGATTTGTTTGATCAATTACAGGGTGCTAAAGTGTTTTCAAAAATTAATTTGAGATCGAGCTATCATCAATTAAGGGTGATATATTGTGACATTTCTAAGACAACTTTTTGTTCTCGCTATGGTCATTATGAATTTTTGGTAATGCCATTTGGGTTAACAAATGCTCCTGCAGTGTTTATGGATTTAATGAATCGGGTGTTTCATCCTTTCATAGATTCATTTTTTATTGTCTTTATCGATGATGTTTTGATATACTCACCTATCCAAGAGGAACATGAGAAGCATCTAAGAGTTGTATTGCAAGTTTTGTGAGATAGTCAATTATTTGCTAAGTTTAGCAATTGTGAGTTTTGGTTGAATCAGGTAGTATTTCTGGGGCATGTTGTTTTGGGAGATGGAATTTATGTTGACCCTAAAAAGGTAGAGGCAAGTGTGTAATGGGAAAGACCAAGAAATGTAACGGAGATAAGGAGTTTCCTAGGATTGGCTGGATATTATAGAAGATTCATAAAGGGGTTTTTATCTATAGCCTTACCATTAACTAAATTAACCTGACAGGAAGTGAAATTTGTGTGGAGTGATGAATGTCAACACAGCTTTGAAAAGTTGAAAAATAGGCTAGTATCAGCTCCAGTTCTCACTGTTCCATCGAGTGGAGAAGGTTTTATGATTTATACTGACGCTTCACATCAAGGTCTGGGTTGTGTTTTCATGCAACATGGAAAGGTAATTTCTTATGCATCTAGACAGTTGAAGATGCATGAACGTAATTGTCCTACACATGATTTAGAACTTGCGGCTATTATTTTTGCCTTGAAATTATGGAGACATCATTTATATGGAGAGACTTGTGAAATTTTCACTGACCATCAAAGTTTGAAGTATTTATTTACACAAAGAGACTTGAATTTGAGGCAGAGGCATTGGATAGAGATGATTAAAGACTATGACTGTACCATTCATCATCATCCTAGTAAGGCCAATGTAGTAGTAGATGCTTTGAGTCGAAAATCATCGGGGATTATAGGTTGCATACAGTGTGCACGTGTGGGAAATATCCTTGACTTGGCATAGATGGGTATTGAATTAAGTTTTTCAAAAAGGGGAGGCTTATTAGCACATGTCATAGTGAGACCTTTATTGGCAGAACGCATAAGAAATTTGCAGGTCAGTGATCCATTCCTTGAGAAGAAGAAACAAGATATCTTGGATGGTAAAGAGAGTGACTTGGAGATTAAGAATGATGAATCGTTGTGTTCTAAAAATAGGATTTGTGTACCGAATGATCCACCCTTAAAGAAGGATATATTAGAAGAGGCACATGGTTCTATTTTTTCTATGCATCCGGGAAGTACCAAAATGTATAGAGATTTGAGAGAGTATTACTGGTGGAACAATATGAAATGTAAGATTACAGAATTTGTAGCTAAATGTTTTGGTATGCCAGCAAGTGAAGGTGGAGCATCAGAAGCAAGCAGGATTATTGCAGTCAGTGCCTATTCCAGAATGGAAGTGGGAGCATATGACGATGAATTTTGTTACAGGATTACCACGGTCACGAAAGGGGAATGATTCTATTCGGGTGATTGTAGACCGATTAAAAAAGTCAACCCATTTTCTTCCAGTTATGACCACCTACACTGTTGACAAGTATGCACGTATTTACGTTGATGAGATTATCCGTTTGCATGGAGCACCGATGTCAATTGTATCAGATAGAGATCCAACGTTCACTTCTAAGTTTTGGCCTCGTTTAGAGAATGCCACGGGCACAAGTTTGAAGTTCAACACTGCATTTCATCCACAAACTAATGGGCAATTTGAAAGGACGATTCAAATATTAGAAGATATGTTACGAGCTTGTGTATTTAACTTCAAGGGTAGTTGGGATGATCATTTTCCATTGATGGAATTCTCGTATAATAATAGTTATCAGTTCACCATTGGTATGGATCCGTATGAAGCTTTATATGGGAGGAGATGTAGAATGCCTTTGTGTTGGGATGAAGTAGGTGAAAGGAAACTTTTGGGTCCTGAATTGATAGATATGACAACAAAAAAGATTAAAATGATTCGGGAACGAATAAAGATAGCGCAAAGCAGGCAGAAATTTTATGCAGATAAAAGGAAGTGTCCATTGGAATTTCAGAAGGGAGATTTTGTATTCTTACGCATTTCACCATGGAAAGGCGTTATGAGATTTGGGAAGAAGGGGAAACTAAGTCCAAGATACATTGGACCATATGAGGTGTTTGAAAGAATTAGGAACCTGGCATATAGACTAGCATTACCTCCAGATTTATCTCGTTTACATGGTGTGCTTCACGTATCTATGCTTCGTAAGTATTTGGCAAATCCATCTCATTAGTTGAAAGCTCAACCAATTGAACTGAAGGAAGACTTGTCGTACATCGAGGAACCGATGGAAATTAAAAATCGAAAGGAGCAAGTATTGAGAAATAAAGTTATTCCATTAGTTAAGGTTATGTGGATGAGCCATGGTATTAAAGAAGCAACTTGGGAAACGGAGGATAGCATGAAGAAAAAGTATCCCCATTTGTTTGGTAAGTGAACTTCATATATTAAATTTCGGGGACGAAATTATCTAGGGAGAGGTTGTGACAACTCGGATATAATTATGATAAATTATATTTAAATCATGCTTATCTTATGTGATATGGATAATTTGTTATTAGTATATCTAATTCTAAGTGATTATGTTTAGTCTAATCCTACTTTCATAAATCGTGAAATGTCGAGTTACGTACGCACACAAAATTTTGTGATTTTCGATAGAAATATTCCTGTTTAAGACTAGTTTTGACCATTATAACATTACAAATGACTTGAGGTGAAAACTATATAGTTGTAGATAACTTAGTTAGGGTGGTAACACAACAAACGTTGCATCAAATGGATGTTCGAGTAAGAAGTTTGGTGGAATTTACCAATAGGGGGTAAATCTGTCCATTCCCTTTAAGTGGAAAATTTTCTTTTAGTAAACCAAGTGTTTTAATTTGATTGGTTGGCATGGGAGGCAGCCTTGGCCGACTTAAACCTCTCCATTTAACTTATTTCTTCATCAAATATAACCCTAGGTTCAGCTTTGAGAGATTTCAGCTTAAGGAAAGAGAAAGTAGAAGTTTAAGGAAGAAAAGATTTCAAGAAAAGCTAAGAAAATTCCAAGAAAATCCTTAAAGTGTTTCCAAGGTAAAATTATGTGTTAATATTGTTTTAATCTTGTATTATACGTATTTCAAAGTATATAAATCGTGAATTATTGATAAAAATTGCATCATCCTTTGTGATAATATGGATTGGTTCCTACGTGAGATAAGTGGTGTTTATAGGTTATATTGCTTTGTATTGAAACCCCTTGTATTCAAAATTGCATATCTCTTTGTGTGATTACATGAATTCAGAAATTACAATTGGATATGAAATTAGACTCATATATTCATGTCATAGCCGATAATTAGAATTTAACTCCTTGTGGTTAGGCCTTAGTGATGGTTTCAATTTGGTATATAGTTGTTGTTTGTATATTTCTTTTCGGTATGCCCTGAGTTTGGTCAAGCCTTTGAGATAGGAAATGAAGTCAAAAAATTATGAAACTTTAATTCTGTAATATTCAGTATGTGTAATGAAAATGGTTTTAAATCATGTAAAGTTATGCTGGAGAAAACTTATGAAAATTCTTGGAAGTTAAAGGAACAATAGAGGAGCTTGTAGGGCAGATTTATGATGTTGTAAAGAAATGGTCATAACTTGCTCTAAGAAGCTTGAAAAATTGCACCGTTACTTGTAACGGAAAGTATATTCAGATATGTTTTCATATTAATAAGACTGGACACCTGTATATGTACTATTTATGAATATGGGATGGTTAAGTATAAAGGACAATAATTTGAGGCCATACTAGATACCTCATGAAAGAATGCTTTTCTCTTCTCTTTCCAAAGAGTATTTTGAGTACATGTTTCATGTGTATATGCATTAAGAAGTATACTTTTATGATTACTTGATTTTAGTTATAAACTCCTTATGAGGTAGTCATATGGTTGAATGTTCATAACCTTATCAACATATATACCATTGTTTCGTCTTTACACATGTTTCATGGAATGTGACTTGAGTATAATTATATTGTTGTTGTATAGTCATTGAAAGTTACATAGATATATTAAGATAATACTTATGATTGAGTTTCAGTACTGATTTAGTTGGATTAACAGGTGTAAGGTCAAATCAACAAAGTTCAGCTCCACCCGTGGGAAACCTGAATACATAGTTGACAACCCAAGGTGAGTGTACTTACTGAGTTGATTATGGATATGATGTGTATGTAATATATATTGAGATGATATGGCTTATTAAAAGTCATGAGATGTTGAGATGTTATGACTTATTAAAAGTCAAGAGATGTTGAGATTTTATGACTTTATAAAAGTCAAGATATGTTGAATTGCTATGCAATTCAGGAGATGTTAGGTTATTAAAACCTATAAAGATGATTATTGCCTACGGGCAGGAGATGTGGGGTTTATTAACTCCGGATATGTATATGGCCTAATTTGGCCCAGGTATTGATATATTTATATGTTGAGATGTTAATATAGTACTTTTACTATATAGAGATGTAGTACATTCACTGAGTTTTTAAACTCGTGGTTTTATATGTTTACATTTTTAGGTTTTGAAGCTACCGCTGCCAAGTCTAGGATGTTGAGTGAATAGTAGTGTTGTCTCGTCAGTTTGTTTTGTACATTGTACTAGTTGTAATTAAGTTAAATGGTATGGGAGTTTTGTTTAAATTATGTCTCCTTAAAACGATTGTATTTTTTGTATTCCGCATTTAACCTTGAATTTGTTTTAATGTGTATTACCAAATAAATAAATAAATAATAAGTGTGGTTTGTGAACTATTGAATTAATTATATCCTAATAGGGCTAGGGGTGACAATATTATGCTATCCCAAATTTTGGAGAAAGGTTTTATATGCAATTGATTTTGACCGCTGTCAAATGACCTATATCGTTCGAGTGTTTACGCACGGTGAGCTATATATTACACGAGACTTTCAAATCGGCGTGTATGGAGAGGGGATTGCTTGAAGTCGATAATTAGTGGGCTCAATGTTTACATGAGGCATACATCATGCGCACTGGATATCATCTTTGACGTCTATTTGGTATTATACTCACACAATGTTTCCTTTGGATTTGAAGTTATTATGGAATTAATTTTCCATTCATATATGTACTTATGGTTTTATTCATAAGTTGGGCACATTATTTTCCATCCCAAATCCAACAGACATCCAAGTTGAGTATTATGATTTGTAACTTCTAAATGAGGTGCTTCAAGAGTCTTGTAAGAGTTTAAGTGACTTCCCTCCAATGCCTCTGCCAACTTTTAATTGGTCAACTATGGGTGGGAACAAATTACTCTTAGAACATCATCAATTATAGTCGTTAGTAGATCAAGGTGACAGACAATTAGATGTTGACCGCATTAATGAGGGACAATGTATAGCTTACTCAGTGATAACATCATTTGTTTTCGAGAATAAGATGACTACTTATTTTTTGAATGGGGGTGCTGGCATTGAAAATATATTTTTATACAATACAATTGCAACCTCTTGTTGTAGTTCTGGTCATACGATTACCATAGTCTCTTCGTCTAACATTTCTTCGTTGTTGTTGGTTGGTGGTTGGATTGCACATTCAACATTTTTCATACCTTTGGACATTCTTGAAAACTCAAACTGTGGATTTAGAAAACAGTCGATACATGTAGAGTTATTTAAATCAGCTAAACTTATAATATGGGATAAAGTTCCTATGCAACATAGGCATTGTGTTGAGGTTGTAGATAGGGCATTATAAGATATTTTTTATGTTAAAAATCCATTAAGAGGAATGACGGTATTTCTTGGCGGTGATTTTTGACAAATCTTACCAGTTATCCCTGAGGAGTTAGAGAAGAAATTATTTCTCTTCATTAAGGCGATCTGTGCTTTGGAGGCATATTCATGTTTTGACCTTACATCTAAACACGTGACTAAAAACTTTAAAGCCTAAGATAATTCAATTCTCTACGTTCTTAGATCAGGTACCGCTAGTTATTCTTTTCGATTTTTTAACAATCTCCATTCAACCTACTACATGCATTCGATTTTTTTATAGATTAGGTCCAATCCACGATTTAATTGCAAAAGTGTATCCATTGTTGAATGGGCTCAGTACTATTACACTAACCTTCCCCACCAAACGAACAATTCTTTCAGTGCGGAATGACGTTATGACTACTATAAATAATTTGGCATTGAATGTCTACCCGAGTGATACAAAACTTATTTTGGTGCCAACAAAATGTGTGAGGATGAGTCCGGTAGAGACGTACATAGTCGATATCCAAATGAGTTTTTGAATTCTCTTAGCCCTTATGGTTTACCCCTTTTAAGTTGGAGGTAAAGATGTGTTCTCCGATTATGCTTTTGAGAAACATTGCCTCGAAGGATGATCTTTGCAATGGCACCTGATTGGTCATTACGAAATGTGGAGAACATGTTATTGAGGCCCAAATATTGACCAGTGATAAGTGTGGAAATTTATTCAAAACCAATTATGGTTTCGAGATTGGTTGTCTCGAGGTCTGATGGCGTTTTCTGTGTTGACTGTTGTTTGTCCTCATGGGTGTTTCATTTTTTCCCTTTTGTAGCTTTGGGGCTTTATATCGATTCATTGTTTCAGAAGGGTTAAGATTTTTGATAACATTTCTTTTCTTTTTCTTTTTGGCTGCCGACATTACCATTTTCTATCTCTATTTTTGCTCCTAGCTTTCTTGCTTAAACTTTGAGAGTTTCTATACAATTTTTCTCTAGATCCCTCTTTATTTTGAGATCTTGGGGCTTGATAAAATTATATATTCATAAGTTTTGGTGTTGAGGATCGTTTGAGGTTTGTAAGTGTGCTGTGTTTGGAGCTGTTGGATTTTTTCTTTATGCTATGGAGATCGATTTTGGGGAGTTTGTGTTTATGGATTTGTTCATTTTCAAGAACAAATTATTGGGTTGGATCTCTTTGTGTGGTTGCATTTTATTTTATCAGAGTTGGAGCCGACACCAATGGTTCAAAACCTTGGGTCTACACTGGTTTGGGTCTTCGGAGGGTTTTAGAGATCAAATCAGGGACTTGCTGTTGTGACCCGTTTGGTTGCAAAAAAAGGTTGCGATTTATGGACTTTTGAGGTTGAGGTCGGTTTCGGTGTTTTTTCTTTGGTGGGTTTCGATGGGCTTTTCTGTTGGTGGTTCCTTTTCTCGACGACTGTTCGGGGGATTTCTTTTCGGTTGCAGTTAAGAGTCATATTTTGGTAACTCTCTCTCTATCCGTCTCTCTCTATCCGTCTCTCTCTTTCTCTCTCTCTCTCTCTCTCTCTCTCTCTATATATATATATATATATATATATATAATAAAGTAGGAAACTTATGTATGTCATAAGATGAAAAGATGATGTCATATATATGAGTTTTTCCTACACTACCTATTTTACCCTGGAAATTTTTTATTTCCCCCTCTTTTGACACACTATAATTTATTACCCCTCTCCTTCAAAATTCAAAATGAAGGGTACAATTGTATTTCCACCGATTATCTCCTTACCCTCATTATCGGAACGTCCTCGTCTTTACCCTATCCCTCTCACTTTACCCTTTCCCTCCCTCTGGCAACGATAAACAAAAATGATATATATCCCTATGTGTGGAAAAAACAATAACAACGATGTACAACGAATGATAGACTCTGGCAATGATAAACAACAATAACGATAAACTCTGGCGATGATAAGAAACAACAATAAACCAAGGTAATTTTTTTGGTTGTAAGTCTTCTCACCGTTTTGTTCTTTTATTTTACTAATCTTTTTGGTCTTTTATTTTACTAATTGTTTTGTTCTTTAATTTTTGTTCAGAAGAAGAGAAATAAAGATGCCCTTTTGGGGGTATTTTTATTGAATCTTTGTGATTTTTTGGGGTATTTCTACTTCCCCGTTATGTTTCTACTATTTTTTTAAAACCTAAACCTTACATATAATGTAGTAGTCATTGTTTTGCAGATTTGATATATAGTTGTTGATGAGATATAATGTTTGTTTGGTTTTTTTTGTTCTTGCTTAATAGGTGTTTGATAAAATTCCTATCTCATGGCTCATTGTTCCATACAGGGTGATTTTTTATCAAGTTCAAGTGTTTTATAAAAGTCCTGCTAAGGTGTTTTTTATATGTTTTTTTAATTAAGTCCGGGGTTATTAATCTGTGTATGCTAAAAGTCACGGCTCATTGTTATAAAGGTGTTTTTTTTGTATGCGTGAGTTATTATTTTTGAAGATTTAGTGGATTGTTGTTGTTGGTATATAGTGTTTGATAAAATGATGAATGTAGGGTGTTTGCTGATTTTTAATGGTTGATGACGTTGCTGATATTCATTTTTTTTTCACAAATCTCTTGCAAGGGTGAGCTTCGGAACGGGATTTTCTAAGAGAGGTCTTAAATTGGGGTCTTTCCAAGAGAGGTAACAAATATTCAAGGTTTGCTACTATTTTGTAGCTGTATTGTTTTGTAATATGCAAGCGACTTTTTTTTTAAATGTAGTTAGATCACTAAAATGTATCAGTTTCATCCTTTTGGATATGCAGAAAGTGCACACAAACCATGGCTTATTATGGGTATCCTATTCTAGTTCACACATACATAAAATTAGGACTTTATGTATACATATATTTTTTTATGTTTTAGTTATTATTGGTTGTATTTTACAAGATTAAAGAGTTAAACGTATGAATAGTATATTTTTTTGAATGATACACGTGATGTATGAAAATAAACCTTTTTTCTTATTAAGCATTTTATAATTGGACCCAATTTAAGAACTACAAGAAGGCTACAAGGTTTGTCCTCCCATGTAGCGACAAATATGATTTAAGCGGACAAGAAAGTGAAATAGAGGTATACGATATCAATGAAGTTTAGTTTAGAAATGGTTGAAGAAATTTTTTTTGTTTCTATGTTAGTTTTTCATTTTTCTATTATTAGCGTTAATCTATAGGGAGGCACATTGTTGTTTGCACCATTTTATTTTGGTGTTTTCAAATGCACTGATTTGAGGTAAATTGATGTAGTTTTATATAAATCTTGGGTTACCACTATTATAGCCACAATTTACCCATGCATTGCATGTATTTTAGAAAAGGTCCGACTATTATGATTTGCTTTCAATTTAGTTGGATGAGACCTCGCGTGTCTATCATGTGACCGGGAAGTATTCTAAATAGTTAATGTGTAAACATCTCACTTCATGTAAAATTATTGAAATGCTTCTGTTTATATTCATCTTCATAGTGTAAATATATGAGGTTTGTAGAATGGTTTGATATTTTCATTTGTGGTTAGTTACAGTGTTTAGTTGGTGGGTTAATTTAATAATGGGAGTTTGTATGATTTAAATTTTGGGTTTTTTAGGGTAATGTAGTTTTAAAGATTATAAGTTTTTTGGTAAGGGAGTTTTCAGTTTTGAGGTGCCAATTGGCTTCAGTTTGGGGTTTGATTGGGATCAATTTTATTTTCTATTTTGATTCGATTACCACAATTTTTTGTGTTTTTGGTTTTACGAGTGTAAGAAATGGCATCAAGGACTTATGGCACCACAAAAACCATCACATAACCAATTATATGCATCTGGATAACGTGTTCATTAATCAGATACGCATTATACTTCTTTGAACCAATAATTTCAATGTACCATCTCATATTGATCTCTAGAGTTGTCACCTCGGAGATAAGGACCATAAATGTATAAAGCTGCCCCTCCCCAATAAACATAGCATTATGATACTTCACAAGACCTTTAAATGAATCAAAACAAAAATATGATTTGTATACTATTTGAAGAAAGTAAGATAATGGTTCTATCAGAAACACAAAATCAATCTTTTGGTTAACAATACTCTACCATATGGTTCTTGATAGCCTATTGGCCTTTGCCAAAGTTGAAGTTTCAGTAGAGTTTCAAACAGGATGCTGGATACTGTGATAATATCCCTCTTATATCTCTATTTTTGCTCTGCTTATAACACCATGTGTTAGTTTTTAAGGTCCTAAATTTAATTGTATTATGCATGCTAACTAATATAGATACTGATTGAAGTTTGGGACTCTTGCAGCTACGAAGCATTATATCAAAACAAGTCGAAGCCAATGAGCGGGTAGTCTTTTTCTATATCAAATAAGGTTGTTGAGTTCGTATTTGCCTTACTATTCTGCCTTATGAACCTCTAAATATCTGTTTCCAAGCAACTTAGAAAAAAATTAAAAATAAGGGATAGAAACTCTACATACGTAGAGCAACAAATCAAGCTCAGTCATAAGCAATGACATCGAAATCAAAGAACAATTGTCAGAAATATTTGATAGCTTCTAAACTTAGCATCAATTATTTGATCATTCCAGTTCAAGCTTTGATAAGTTTGGCGCTCACAATTAATACATGTTCCCTTGAGTATTGAATGCAACAAGTGATTTGCAGTACATTGTATTCGTTAGCATGGTACTGTTGGCTCCACATTCACTGTCTTTAAGCAAAACTGCTGATCTATCAAGCTTGATGGACCATGGGTATCGGTAATTCTGAGAAGTGGAGCCCACATACGAATATGAATGCTGCATCCTCAAATCCCTTGGAACGTTTCTTCATTCAATGGATGCTCTCCGTTTTCTTGATGGACTCTCAACAGTGTCTGCAGGGCGTTGTTTTATTGCACTCTGGGATCGCACTTTTTCCCTTGAAGATTGTGTATTGGCCATGTAATTTGGAAAGAATGGGTACTCATAGGACATTGATTCTGCAAACTCGGGTCGAGAATAATCAAAAGGGACTCTTGATGGGTCGGGTTTGGAAATGGCTGAGTATTATTGTGGGATGCTTTGGGTTGTGCCGAAGGAGTAGTCCTTGAAATGTCCATTAGAATCTCTCGGGCTCTGCTCTGTGAGTACTGATGGTAATGGTGAGATCTGTTGAGGTTCATATTTTGAGTATGAACGGTGAGTGGAGAATCTTTGATCGGTTTGTGAGTGGTTCGAATTGCTATTCCTTCTCTTTGTGCTTCCCTTTGGTTCACCAAGATCCATCTGCACAATCTTTATGTTCTCCTCCTTTAGTTCACGGGTGCTGACGTCGGGTTAGTACATGGAGCCTCTTTCTCCCCCCCCCCCCCCCCCTCCCCCCACAGTGGCGGAGCTGCTTGGGTGTTGGGGGAGGCAAGTGCCTACCCAAACATAAAATATATATATTGCAGTAGCATGTTCCTCAATAAGGAGCAGCAGTAGGTCTGCTCATTCTTCCATATTATGCTGGTTTTGTCTTGAAATTGGACACCAATTCAATGGCTAGGTACGAAATTCCGATATGCATTCAATTTTGCATTCAATTCTGCATACAATTCTGCGTACAAATTATGCATACAGTCCAATCGATTAATGTTTTCTCTATAAATCAATTTTGGAATAGTTCGTTTGTCAGTGTTATCATAAATGGAAACTTCTTTGTACTGTCTAATTTGCATCAAGTTAAAATAGTATATATCTTTATTTGACACAAACATGTATTCGTAGGATATAAATTTAGTAGTATGATGTACTTATGCACCCTGATGTTTGATTAATTTATTAGGATATAAATTTAGTAGTATGATGTACATATTTAGTAGTATGATGGAAACTCTGAATAATATTACTCTGTGAAGTTCCTTCCATGGTTACGAATGAGAATTGTGCATATATATATGGCAGTTGTGTATCGCAGCTGCAAAAAATTCTGCATCGCAGTTGTAGCAGTAATGAAGACAATGGTGTAGTTGCAATCTAATATGTGGCACAATTGTGTTGTTTGAATGTAAAATGCTCAGGAACTTCAGAGTAGAGTAGGCGCAACGAGCTTCCACTTTTTTTTTTTTTTACAGTTAATGGTAGTTGTACAATATTTAGCATATGGGATTTCATATTTGGACAATATTCATGGCATATATAAGCATGTCCCGCTTCTAGAAAATATGTTTACTACTATTGATATATGATTCGTTGACTAATGTTTACGCTAATACTTCTTCCCATTGAATTATTTCCAATGCATGTGCCGCAAGTTTTCTTTTTTGCATCATGGTGGACAGGTTTGTCAGTTACCTCTGTCTCCTTTATCTGTTAAAAGGTATTATCTTAAATCATCCATTACGTCTGTCTCCTCTCATACTATAATCAAATTCAGTATATCTTTTATTACCGTTCCTCCCCCACATTGTCATATAAAATTCAGGAATACTTGAAGGAGTGGGTTTAGCTGAAATTGCTCCTCAAGTTCGTTATCCGTATATAGAATTATACTTCTTTTAGACATGAGCATTTGCATTCAATAATATATTTTGGGGTGTATTAACTTAACTGACTCATTTATTTTTTCTCATTTGTGGTTCATTAGGAAATTGATCATTGCCATCGCCATCACCATAAAATCTTCAAGTTATTTATAGAGGAATTGTTAACTATTAACAATAATTTTGTTCTACTACTAAAAAAATGTTGAACATGAGAGATGTGATACGATCGAAAAGTATTCTTCTAAAGTAAGGTGTTCCCATAAAAATTTGTCTCCAGATACTTACAAGGTGGGGTCTTTTAGATTATTCTAAACGATTGGTCGGTTGAATTATCGGCATTCATTATAATGTCTATTGAAGGATTTGCATCAATAATTCAAGGACAAGAAGGTCTTATGACCCACATTTTTCTATTATTGCATTTCTTGATAAATGTTATATAATGGAGAAGTTTAACTAAGATTACAGTGTTATCATCCACATTATTTGAACTATAATTGTTTTTCAAGTATGTAATCCGCCTTCGTTTTGTATTTCGGTATTATCAACATGATTTATATGTAAGAACAAAACTAAATGAATGTTATTTTGTTTTAGCTGAGGATATTAATGATTTCCTATTGTGTTTCAATATTCGGTTTGAGACGTGTTGTTACCGTGAGGTAATGGTGATTCGAGACATGGTTTTGGACTATTTTTGTTAGAATATTGTTGTCGAAGTAGTTTTTATTTTCTAAACAGGGTGGATAGTCCTATAAATAAGGGAAGCTTTGTCCAATATTTCTAAATTGTTTATACTTAATTGTGTTGTAAAAATACTTTTTGACTTAAATTATTCATGATTTAATATATTGAAAATTTTTTACCTCCTATATAATAGTTTCCATTTATTACGAGGTCCAAGACGGACAGTTAGTATTGTTATTGGACTAATTTTTTTCTTAAATGGGGTGTATAGTCCTATAAACATAGTTTAAATTGTTTACGCTTATGTGTTATAAAATAACTTTTTGACTTAATTATGCAAGATTTGACACTACTTAAATTTACATGATAAAATAATTTGAAAATTTACACTTATAATATAAAAATAATTTATATTTTATATTTTATATGATACACGACTTTAGACTTTTAAAAATTACCAGCGTGCCTTCAGGCCCGGGCATACCCTAGTGTGTGTGTGTGTGTATATATATATATATATATATATATATATATATATATATATATATATATATATATATATATATATATATATATATATATATATATATATATATATATATATATAAACCTTTTGCAATAGATCTAAAAACCTTTTGCAAAACAAACTTTACAGCTTTCTATGTATATGGATATGGATATTGATAAATAAATATATGCAAACCAGAATGTGTGTGTGTGTGTGTGTGTGTGTGTGTATATATATATATATATATATATATTATTTTTTTTGTTAAAATCATTTTTTTTCTTTTATTTGAAATCTTTTTCTTTACATTCATAAAATCAGTTTTATTGTTAGTTGGTGACTGTTTTAGTTTAACCTGTTGGTAAGAAACTTTGTTGTTATCATTTATTTGATTTTAGACTGGTTTATATATATGGGCGTGTTGGTTTGGTTGCGGTTTGGATCCGCGTTTATATATTGTTGTGCTCTTCATATTGTTTTGGACTGAAATTTGGACTGTGACTATTTTGTATCCCTTTTATAATTAAGTCTGAATTTGTTGGGTGTTTGTTGTTGGGACCTTATTTACACCCAACTCAGTGTGTGTGCGCACTTGTTTAAATTTGGACTTAGATTTACATTTGGACTAAAAAAGGTTTGTGTCACGCATTCTTTTTATTAAAATAATCTCTTATTTTAAATATGATTTAAATTTTATTTATTTGGGGTTAAAGTTAATTTGATTTTTGCCTCTAACTAGTTATACCCTCTAAGTTGACATTTTTTGTGTTCACTTTATTTAGTTGTGTGTAATTAGTGTGTGGACTTTAAATCACATCTTTATTTACTTAATTTTTATTTTAGTTAAACCCATCCTATTTTATTGAGTTGAGTGCTACACTATTTATCTCATACTCATTTGACTTGGATTGAACCAATTGACTTATACACGTTTTATTGTCTAAGTTGAATACTTTTTATTGTATTATTTTATACTCGGGTGGTGTTTGTGTGTGCATGAGTTTTTTTATCCAAACCTTGTTATAGTATTGGCTTACTCTAAAATTTGGATTTTAATCTTTGTGGTTATTTTTTGTGTTACACATTTTTGCAATTTAAACTTAACTAAAATATTAGTATCTATCTTCTGGTAACTTTAATTAAGTCCTAATTTTTATGAGCTAAGTGCTACACATATTTATCTTTTTCTCATTTTACTCGGACTTAATATTTTAACATAACACCAGTTTGAATTGATTCATATTCTGTTTCGTATTAGGTTAATATTTTATTTTTGTTGCACGACACAATTATTGGAATTTTATTTCCTACTTTATTTGTGGTCATTTGGCCAACTAAATTGTTTTAGGATTAATCTTTACTTGAATATTAAGAAAGACCTGGCTTGTGTCTTGTGACTTAATATTTAATCATTCTTTTAGTACTGATTAATTCAATTTCATCTTATTATATTTCTTGTGTGTTTGTGCACATATACACGGGGTCTCGAATTTGAGTGTGTAGTTGTGTGTGTGTCTCATACTTTTAATACCTTGGTTGTTTAATTAGATTAAGTATTGTGGGGTTGTTTAGTTTGTGCCTGGGTGTACTGATTTTGTATTGGCATAACTATTTCATTTACACTGGGTTACGTAATTCTTTATCTAAACATTGATATTAGTGTTGAGGGTGTAGTGAGTGAGTGATAGTCACTATTACCTGGGTTTATTGGGTTGAGTGATTGTCAGTCAAGTTGGGTTGTATTTAGACTAGGTTGGGTATACGGGTTTATATTTGCTTAGTTTGATTAATTGTCAACTTGGGGACTGTAATCTGTAATTGGTAATAGTGGACTTGGGTGTGTGTGTTGTCCTAGGACTAGGAACACAGGGTTTACCACCACGGTGGGTTCCTCGAGAAAAAATATTGTGTCATTTTATATCTAGCATCACCACCTTTTACTTACTAGTGTGCGTGTGTGTTTTTAATTTATAATAGATTTTATGAAAGAGTTTAAAAGAATTTTTAAATAACCTAATACGCATTAGCGAGTACCCTCTGGTCCTTTCTACTAACCGTTAGGTCGTTTAAAGTGGTATCAGAGCGTCGGGATTCACTTTATAAAGGTTTCTATTCCGTAAAGATCCTGAACTCTTTTTTAAAATCTGTTTTTTATATTTTTAAAAATCTATTTTTTAAATATGGGAAACTTATATGGTGATGCTGATTTTTCTTCTAGAAAATCCCATTATGAATGTTTTAAAGAGGCAAAAATTTATTCAAAAGATGACATTAAAAGCAATAATGCCTTTTGCCAAGTGAGGGGTGCAACTGAAGTTAAAGATATTTCATCTTGCACCGCATATTTAGATGCTTGGGACATTTAATTAACTCCTACCCATTTATCTAGTTTATGCGATGATATCTCTATTTGTGATAGTAATAGTAGTTGTGCTAATCTAGTTGCCTTTACGTCGTGCTGTGTTTTTATATTTGGGGACATTAATGATCATTTATCTAATTGTTCTGATGATTCTGATTTATGTGTAGATAACTCTGTTTTAGACAATGTGATTTTATCTCGTACCTCACCTACTCATTATCACCCTACATTCACAGCTTCTATAACTAATATTATTGCTATTTTTGGTGATGTTGATGAATCTAAAAATGTAGACGATTCTATAGTTTTAGATGGGTGCATGAATACGAATTTGGATAATTGTGTAAGTGAAAAATCTTTTGAGAACACAATTGAGGAGTGCACTGATTTAGGTCAAATTAATTCTAGCTTAATGGCTAAAAATGACATTTTAAACAATCAAATCAAGTTAATGTGTGAAGAATCTGAATTTCGTATAGGTGAACTTAAGAACGATGTTTTATTTCTAGAGAAAAGAGTAGTCATGTTAGCTGAACTTAACCACTCTCTTGAAACTGAAAATAAGGAAGTTTTGTGTAAATTTGATGAATCTCAAGTTGAACTAAAGGCCGTTTTGATTAAATATGATGAATGTAAAAAGGAACTAGAAGTCATTTCGAAAAAATTAAAGAGTTGTTGGAATGTCGATGATGCCGTCAAAACTATTAATGAAAATATGTGTTATGATCCAACGAACTCTTATTCTAATTTTGTTCCTACTAAAGGGCTTAATTTTAAAGGAAAAGAATTTGATGTTACCAATTTTATAAATTTTAAGGAACAATTTCCCGATTCAAATGAAGTTAGGATATCTTATAAACATTTTGAAAATGAGGGTTGTTCTACAAGTGGTAAATCTTTCTTTAAATGTACTTTTTGCCATAAAATTGGGCATTTAGAAAAAAAATTCTTTAAGAAATTAGGGCAAATAATTCAGGTTTAGGCAAATTTAGGCAAATTCAAAATGTAGGGAATTTTAAAACTGCTAAGAATGTCCTTAAATACGATTTTTGTGCTAAAACTGGACATATAGAGAAATTTTGTTTTAAGAAATTAGGGCAAAATCAAGTTGTTTTAGGCAAAAATATGCAGTTTGATAAAAATAAACATGCTGAAAAACCTGTTTTTAGGTGTAACTTTTGTTCTAAAATGGGTCATTTAGAGCAGTTTTGTCATGAAAGACTAGATTTAAAGCTAAACAGAAATTCTGAGTTTAGAAAAATGCCTACCAAGTCTTGTAATAATGCTAAATGTGTTAAGAAAAAGACTTTTAGTTGTAACTTTTGTTCCAAATCTGGCCATTTAGAACAATTTTGTTTTGAGCGTTTGAATTTAACTAAAAAATTTGAATATGTTAAACATGTATTCTTTCATGATAATGCTAAATCCAATATTTGGCATGTGTTTAAATGCAGTTTTTGTCTTAAAATGGGTCATTTGGGAAAATTCTGCTATAAGCATTTAAGTAGACAACAAAATGGTTTTCAGAATATGCCGAGGATCCATTTAAAGTCTAAATTTGTTGAGAATTGTTCCCAATCTCATGTTAATTTTTTCTCGTTTAAGGTCGTTGTTGATACAAAAATTAGTCAGCTGATGTGCACCAATTATATGAAGACATGTGTCATCTTACGTGGAAAATGCTTATACTCATCGAACAACTCGCAGCACCGAGCTACTCATCACCCCGAGCTTCTTAGTGTGCCCATCTACTCAAACGTGCAGAGCATCTGGCTAGGAAGATCAAGCGATAATTACACATTCAATGAACATCGAATTTATTGAACATTATTATTGTGCATATGTATATGTCTATTAAGTAACGGCATATCGTCTATTCATACTAATAGCCCCAAGACTATAAATACATTGTAACACCCACCATAACAGGGTAATCAATCTCTTGTACTCATAATTTAGATTTAGGCAAAACACCCAGCAATACAAGACAGTGGACGTAGGCCAATTTCATTAAGGTTGAACCACTTTAAAAACTCATTTGTCCTATTTCTTATTTTATATTTATCTGCGATTAATTAATTAGATCAAGTCTAGTTTTTTACATCAACAGATTGGCGTCGTCAGCGGGAACGACTATACGTAGCGTTTTTCACTAAAACATTCACCAAACATGGCTGAGCTCCCAGAATCTAGCAACAGGAACAATGACGGAATCTCTCCTAACCCATCCGTTCGTCCAACTGTCAATGAACTCACTGGAATAGTGGCTAGCTTAGCTAGGGGACAAACATCTATGCAAGATACCATGTGACAACTCATTCAAACTGTTCAAAATGCAACGCCTGTCCAGTCAGGTCAACTAAGCGTTCAGAAAAACACTCACTTTCCATCTTCACAAACCAGGCGTACTCTATTCCCAAATGTTTCTCAATCCAGACGTGCAGAATCACACCATACTGAGATGTCTAATGATCCCTCATATCAACCTGGTCGGACATCTCCTATAAGGATTGTGGACTCTCAAGCCAATGTTACTGTAACTCCGGAATGAACCAGCGCTCTGGAGAGATTAAGTAGAGTCTCCCCCTTTGACTGTTTGGGCCCTAGGAGGAATAGAAATCCCCCTAGGAATGCGTCAAGAAACTCTCCACGACCAAGCGATCTAAGGGAAGGTTCTGCCCAATCACGCCCCGCCGCTCGAATAGAGAGATCCCAAGAGGAGCATTTTGCGCGATCGGTTGCTCGAGAAAATAGATTAGAGGCTGGGAATGATGCTTGGAAGGCTCCATCCAAAGGTTGGAGGATAGGTTAGGGGAAATGGCTAAGGTCAAGAACCCTCTCCAAAGAACTTTTGTCAAGGGATCACCCTTTGTATAGATAATTGTGGATTTTCCCACACCATCAAAGTTCAAAGCTCCTATAGTCACGCCGAAGTATGATGGAAAAACTGATCATGTTCTCCACATAGAGAAATACCAAGATGCTGCCAATATCTATGCAGTTCCTGATGAGATGAGATATAGGTCATTCTCAGGAACCATTACTGGATCCGCTCAAGTATGGTACAACAATCTTCCTCAAGGGAAGATTGCAACCTTCCACCAACTGGCAGAGGTCTTCATAGGAAACTTTTGTGTTGGCGCAAAACCAGTCAAGAGAGTAGCATATTTTTTTGAGTGTGAGGAAGAAAGCAGGAGAGAGCACCAGAGATTACATCACTCATTTTAATAATGAGAAACTTGAGGTTATTGACTACAAAGAGAAGACAACAATCACAGCTCTGATGAGTGGTCTTTTACCAAACAAGATGTATTATACTTTGGCAAAAGATCCCAACAAATCCATGGCGGAATTAATGGCTAAGGCAGCCAAACGCCGAAGAAGCTATGGATACAAAGAAGAATGGTGAGAGAAAAGCAGAGACTAAAGCTCAGGGCAGGTCGACAAATAAAGACCAAAAGCATAATGGGAGAAAAAACAATCGAAAGGAAAAGAGACGATAGAAACACTTGAGGAAGTATGGGAATTATACTCCCTTAAAGGTGAATATAAACCATATTCTGGAGGAGATAAAGAACATCGAGGAACTGAATTGGCTAAAGAAATTGAGGACATACCCTGAAAAGAGGGATAAGTCCAAGTATTGCGAGTTCCACAAAGACCATGGCCATACGACCAAGTGGTGCATAGCTCTCCAGAATGAAATCGAGGCACTCATTCGATGAGGAAAATTTAGCAGGTTTGTTGATCGCCGGAATGATGGGAAGACCAACGACAGAGCAAGGCAAAGGTCCAAATATCCTAGACGGATAAGAAACGATAAGAAGAGGGACCATGAAGATGATCCGAAGGATGACCCTGACCTCCCCAAAAAGCCAAGGCAACCAGAACGCGAGGTATTTTCAATCCATTTTGGCTTATTCGAATGTAATATGATTACAGGTGGAGATGTAGGAGGTGGGGATCACACCGCTGAAAGGAAAGCTTACCTCAATGAGTCCCAAGATTGTTCCTATATACAGCGAATAAATTTGGCAAAAGAGGATCGCCCTTGGAAGGTGAACAAGGATAAACGGGTCATCAATTTTTCTAAAAATGATCTGTAAGGCGTCTTGTATCCTCATAACGACCCCTTGGTGATCAAGATGAGGATGAAGGATGTGGTGATCTCAAGAGTGTTGGTAGACAATGGTAGCTCTGCAGACATCATGTTCTACCAGTGCTTTAAAAGTTTAAATCTAAAGTTAGCCTAGTTGGATCCATATCACAGGCCCATCCTCGGGTTCACTGGCGATAAAGTCTTTCCACTTGGGACGATCAAGTTGAATATGCTTATTGGTACCTGGCCTGCTTGTAGAACAAAAAAGTATCTTTTTCGTGATGGATAAAAATGTCCAATCAATTTAAAATATAATCATGAGGAGGGTAGGCCTGAAAAAGTTTGAGGCGGTGCCATCAACCGTACATCAATGCCTGAAGTTTTCAACCAATATTGGAGTTGAAATTATGAAGGGCGAACAAAAAGTGGCCCAGGAATGCTATTATTCATCTGTCGAACAGGAAGAGGTGGAGGAAGCCAGGAAGAAGACCACCACCTACCAAGTGGATGAGTCTGAAGATGCAGAGATTGAGACATTGGACCCAAGAGATGAGTCAGAGCTCATGAAGGGTCAGGTCATGGAAGCCACGGAGAACATTATTCTGTATGATGAACGACCAGAATGAACAACTCAAATTGGCGCTTCACTGGATCCGTCAATAAAGCGGAAGTTAGTGGAATTTTTAAGGAAAAGTAAGCAAGCTTTTGCGTAGAGTCATGAAGATATGCCAGGGATAGATCCAGCCTTCTTGTGCCACAAGCTAAATATTAATAAAGAGATCAAGCTAGTGAAACAACGAAGAAGGGTATTTATCCCAGAGAAGAACCAAGCTATCCAGGAGGAGGTTGAGAAGCTACAAAAGGCCTCTTTTATTGATGATGTCAAATATCCAGACTGGTTAGCCAATGTGGTGATGGTAAGAAAGAAGAACAATAAATGAAGGATGTGCGTAGATTTCACAGATCTCAACAAAGCTTGCCCAAAAGATCACTTTCCCCTGCCCCGAATTGATCAGCTGGTGGATGCTATTTCGGGGCATGAATTGTTGAGTTTCATGGACGCTTATTCCGGCTACAACCAGATTAAGATGAAATTAGAAGATAGGGAGAGTACTTCTTTTATTACCCCAAGGGGTACATACTATTACAATGTCATGCCCTTTGGTCAAAAAAATGCAGGTGCAACGTACCAACGATTGATAAATAAGGTGTTCGCAGAACAAATCGACAACAATATGGAGGTTTATGTCGATGATATGCTGACGAAGAGCAAGAAAGTTGTAGACCCCATAGCTGATGTGAGCCAAACTTTTGATCAGCTGGAGAAATATCGAATGAAGTTAAACCCGACTAAGTGTGTTTTTGGCGTCTGAGAAGGCATGCTCCTCGGGTATATTGTGAATCAGCGAGGCATTGAGGCAAATCCAGAAAAGATTAAAGCTCTATTGGAGCTACGATCTCCAGCTACGAAGAAGGAGGTACAGAGCCTCATGGGGCGTGTCGCAGTTCTCAACAAGTTTGTTTCACGAGCAACGGATAGATGTCTCCCATTCTTCAAGACTCTCAGAAAAACTTTCGAATGGAATGATGAATGTGAAAACGCATTCTAAGAGATGAAACAATATTTGGGGACACCTCCATTATTGTCCAGGTCGGTGATGGGAGAAAGATTATACTTATATCTGGCTGTCTCTGAGAGCGCAATCAGTTCAGCGTTGATAAGAGTTGAAAATAGAGTACAAAAACCTGTGTATTATACGAGCAAAGCTTTCCGAGGAGTAGAGGTAAGATATCCCAGATTGGAAAAGCTAGCTTTAGTATTGATAGACGCAAGTAGGAGGATGAAACCTTATTTCCAGGCTCATACCATAGTGGTGTACACTGATATGCCACTCAGACAAGCTTTGCACAAGTCGAAAAAATCTAAAAGACTGATGTATTGGGCGGTCGAGCTGGGAGAGTATGATATTATTTATGAGCCAAGGTCCTCACTCAAAGGGTAGGTGGTAGAAGACTTCCTTATGGAATTCACTTACCCAGATACTTTCGACCAATAAAGGTCTAATGCAGAACAACCTATGGATGTTAGGGAATCAGCAGAGACTACCGTCAATCAACTCCTATCAACAGATGTAACAAAGGGTATAAGCACCGAGCAGCACGAATCATCAGACACCAGCCTAGTGTTAGGAGATGATAAAAGGAAGTATTAAATATTCCATCAGGGAACTTTGTCAGACCAAGAGTTTGATAATGGCATCCCCATATGGAATTTATATGTTGATGGCTCTTCGCGTGCCACAGGCAGTAGAGCCGGTATAATTCTTCACAGCCCAGATGAATTGGATATAGAATATGCATTGCGTTTCTAGTTCAAAGCATCCAACAATGAAGCTGAATATGAAGCTATAATTATGGGCCTCAGTTTAGCCAAAACACTGAATGGAGAGCAAGTTATTGTGTTTAGCGATTCACAGTTAATTGTAAATCAGATTCTTGGGTTGTATGCGGCGAAGGGAGACTTGATGTCAAGGTATCACTCCAAAGTTATGGAGATTGTGTCCACTCTTGCTACGGTCCAATTGATCAGAATATCGAGATTAGAAAATATGAGAGTTAATGCACTAGCTCGGTTAGCCTCAGCTACTCGCACCGAGCTATGAAGAACGATTCCTATTAAGATTCTGGCGGACCGGAACATAGATGAAGATTTAATGGTAAGATTCATCACCCTGGATATGAGACCATCCTGGATGGACCCTATAAGAGCATATATTAAAGAAGGAGTTGTACCAACTGACCAACTTGTAGCCAAGAGGCTGAAGTTTAAAGCTACTCGGTATGTTTAGAACAATGGTGTTTTGTATAGAAGGGGTATCATAGAAGGTCTATAGATATGTGTGCATCCTTCAGAAGTTAAAGATTTAATAAAATAAATTCACGAAGGCTCTTGTGAAGCTCATGTAGTAGGTCGAACTCTCCTACAAAGGATAACGACGCATGGATACTATTGGCCAATGATGAGAGCTGACTGTACAGCTTATGTGAATAAATGTGATAAGTGCCAACGTTTCTCTTCCATTTAAAGAACTCCCCAGGGATTGTTAACACCCATCACTTCCCCTTGGACATTTACCATGTGGGGTATAGACTTGGTCGGGCCTCTGCCAACCACCAAAGGGAGATTCAAATATTTAGTAGTCGCTGTTGATTATTTCATCGAGAAGGTTGAGGCCGAGCCTCTCATTGACATGTCGTATGAAAGGGTTTACCAATTTATTTGGAAGAATATTATCTGTAGATATGGTCTGCCACATGCTTTCATTACTGACCATGGTACCCAATTTGATAATGAGGAGTTCGCTGCATATTATCATTAATCCAATGTCCAGAAAATCCATTCTGCACCAAGCCATCCCCAGAGCAATGGACAAACTGAAGTGACAAATAGAACTCTGCTAAACGGGTTGAAGAAATGGCTGGATGATGCAAAAGTAAATTAGATTAACGAGCTACATTCTATGTTATGGGCTTATCACACAACACCCCGAACAGCAACTGGGGAATCTCCCTATATGCTAGCCTTTGGAAGTGAAGCAGTCATACCAGCTGAACTGGACTTACCCACACACAGGGTGTTTAATTTTAACTCTCCTGTAAGAAATTTGATAAGACGTTCAGACTTGGATATGCTCGAAGAAGTAAGAGAAGATGCGGCAATCAGGACCCCAGCTTACCAGCAACGAACTGCCATGTTGCAACAAAAGAGTCAAGAAATATGATCTTAAAGAGGGAGATTATGTGCTCAAGAACGTGATTCAGAAGCATAATAAACTAGAGGCCAACCGGTATGGACCTTATCAGGTAACTACGGTTGTTCGACCTGGGACCTACAAAATAGAAACCTTAGAAGGAGAAGAATTCAAAATACGTGGAATGCGGAGCACCTGCGCAAATATTATCAGTAATACAGATTCACATGTACCCCATTTATTTCAGTATGAATAAAGATGATATTTTCTCCATATTCTTTTTTTTTAATGTTTTTCGTAGTACTCGTGCTACACAATAAACCACCACCTATGCTTGGTCAGCATATCAGCAACCAACAACTATGATTGGTCGACATATCAGCAACCACCAACTACGGTTGGTCGGCATATCAACAACCACCAACCACGGTTGGTTGGCATTAATAAATTTAACCAATAATATTGGCATAATAATCATACAACGCAAAGCCTGTTTGATCACGGGTGACCTCAAGGGGCATCCCAAACTAGACGAGAAGATGGGTGACCTCACGGGACATCCATTGTCTAGGCACCAAGGTAATCCTGAAAAGATTACTACAACTAAGAAGGATCATGAGATGAAAATCATTCCATTGCTTAGGCACTTATGTTATAAGCAAAACATCTTAAAAACTATTTCCAAGGAAAGAAAAGTGCACAAAGATGAAATTTTTCTTCATTAAATACAGGAAAGAAAATTACAAAGGATGAAGTTTTCTTCATTCAATATAAATTTCCTATTCTATTGGCCTTTTTCCCTCAGATTTTGGTACAGGTTTTATTCCAGAGGGTGGGTCATCTAAAGCATAAGGAGAATTGATAAAATTCGTATCTCGTAGCATTCTGATGTTGCTCGAACTTGGCCGCTCAAGTAGATGAGGAGCTCAGGATATCTCATAATCTTCATGAAGATTGTAATAACCAAGGTACTTGGAGATCAAACATTAAGGTATGGCACGAGCTGGAATCAACCTGACATCCAATTTAAAAGGAGGATTAGGCAGATCAAGAAACCCAGATTCATACCAATCTGCAAGGGAATTTCCTTCCTCAAGACGCATCACACCAAGAGCATTCAACCACGCTTGCTTATACCCTTGATTATTTGACTTCTTCAACTTGGTGTTAAGGTGGCATAAGGCTTCATTATATCCCTCCATCCAGAATTCTTGTGGCTATTTGTGGAATTGATATGTCAATCTCTCAACCTTTTGATTGAGCTTCTTCACAAAATTCTCTTTACTCTCCAAGGCAGAACTTTGCTTGGAAAGTTGCTCGGTGAGACTTTGGATTTTTCTAGACATCTCAGCCAAGGCTTGATTTTTTGGTGTAAGTTGAACGACTTGATTTTCTAAAGCCAGTTGGGTCCTCGTCTCTTCAATATTAATTCAACTAGCTCTTGCTCGGCCACGGATAGAAGGCCTTGCTCTGCCACGAGTGGACGATGTAGGTTTGGCTCTTTTTAAAGCCTCCAATTCTTCTCTCAAGGCAGCATTTTTAGTTTCCAAAAACGAAAAACCCTCATCATTGATTGGGATTAGAGCTCCAAAGGAAGAGGCAAACTTTATTTGTTTCAATTAATCTCTCAAAGAAATATTTTCCTCTTCGAGCAGCTTGGCAATGTTCATGTGTTCTTTGACTTTAAGTTTCAAACACTTTCTCTCCTCTTATGGGCTGAGAGGAATTTGTCATAGCCCCGATCAGCACTCAACTTTTGGTATTTTTTTTCATAACCTTCATGCAGAAGAGTAGTGGTTTCTTTGTGCTGAATCTAAAGTTCTTCGATTACTCCTTGACAATCCTCCATTATTTCATAGTTCGCCACGTTGTTCACCACAGCTCGATCAAGTATATATTTTAAGTATTGATAAGCATCAATTACACGTTCTCAAGCATCAAATCTGAGAATATTAACTATTTATGCTTTAGTAAAGTCTACATGACAAGATTTAAAGTAATCATTACATTTCTTCATCAATTCTGTATCATGAGCTGATAAGAGCTCCATCCTAGTAATAAACTAGCAAGGAAAAATGAAGACGAATCAACAACAGTATAATTATGATGAGCAGGTAAAAGAGAAAATTTAGAACAAATAATAAAGTCCTTTTTATTGATCAACGGGAGAAGCAAGTGCAACCCAAGTTACAACAAAAAGGGAAAAGAGGAAGAACAACATAATTAAAGAGCCAAACAACTCTACACCTTCTCCTTATTTCCTACAACATCATCAGCCAATTTGGACGAAGGAGTTGGTTGCTCGGAGGGTAGTTGGCGCTGCTCGGTAGAAGTTATTGCCTGCTAAACTTTCTCGAAGGGTTGAGGAATGGTAACAACAGGTACTTGTTTTACTATCACCATAGAAGACTCATCAGATGCAGCTTCATCCTCCTCTCCTTCGTCAATAGTAGGAGGAGAGTCATGAGTGTGTTTCTGAAATAATTCAGAATCCTCTGCAATGCTCAACTCTTTTAATGCTGCGACCCATCCGTCTCTGAAGTACTTTAAACTTGCATACGCCATCTGGCAAGTAATATTAGTTAATGCTTTATTCCACCTTTTGTCCTAACCAGAGCTAAAAGACTTCTTCACAATAGCTTTTCTCTTCACTTTGTCAGAAGAAGCATATCCCTCAGCAAGCTTCACCTTCTCCTCCAGATCTTTCTTACGCCGTTCAGCCTGTTTAAGCTTGCCATTAGCTTCCTTCTTGCTGGAAGTGGAGACCTTCAATTTTTCCTCCAACTCCTTGGAGGCATTTACAGCTTGGTCTCGAGTTGTAGCTTGTTGACGAGCTGTCTCTACAGATAGAAGTTTCTTCTCCCAAGCAACTTTATCTTCCTCGTACTTCTATCGGGAGTTCTTCAAAGATTGTGATAACCCAGTAAAAGCTTCTTCCACCCCACTGGAGGAAGTTGAAGCCTTGATAGCTTCATCTTTCTCCAGGATACTATTAAAACACGTCATAAACTGAAAAAGAAAAGAAGCTCAGATCAGAATATGAATACGGTATATGAAGGTGAAGTAGTAAAGATGATGATACTTACTGACGCAATATGTTGGGCCGCTAAGTCAGTGACCTTCTCCCGAGAAAGGGAACCTTCAGCAGCTCAATATTCGGTAATGGTCCAAGACTTGATCAAACCTTTGGCCGAGGTTGGAGAAATGAGAGCTGGAGTGTTAGATCTCAAAGAAGTATCCTTAACATCAAAAGGTTGAGCAGCAGTTTCTATAGGTCTTTCTACAAGACCTCTCCTTAATATTCTTAAAGGAGCACCTTCAGTCAAAGTGCTACCTCTTCTTGTGTAATAGCAACACCTTCAATCAAAGGTGCTGCTTCTTTTGGGACAACGGGTGGCTTTTTACCGATCTCCTTGACAGTTGGAATTGTTCCCTTAGATGGAGCCATATCCATTTTCTTTTTCCCTTCAGCTAGGACATTCCCTTTTCACTTCTTTGCCCCATCAGTGCCAGGAGCATCTTTGGAAAAGAATTCAGGCATTCTCCTCTTCCTCGTCATCAAATCAGCAATTGAGGTACCCCAATCAAAAGAAGATTCTTCTACTCTGGCTCGAGATGATGGAATTTGATCAAGATCAATTATCACAGGAGGGGCAAGAGGACGAGCAATAAAATCGGAAGTAGTGTTTTTATATATCAACAAATAAGAAGCAGCTCTAACGTTCTCCTCAGCAACTGATTGATGCAAACCCCAGATGAGTTTCAAATCTTTTATATTAATGTCACTCTCTTTTGGGGGCTTTTTTTGTTATCAACTGCAAAAAGTAAAATAAATATCAGTGATGCATTTCATCAAACATAAACATAGCTAAATCGAAAAATTAAAAACAACCTATTCCAATGCCATAAAGTGGACATCTCGGACCTTGGTAAACATTATTTCCTTTTAATGGGGGGTGTTGCCAATCTTTCATCACAACTCCATGATCAAAATAGTCCATATTAGCATCGGGAAGATTGACCACTAAAGCTCTATTAGAAAACCTAGTTTTTAAATAAAATATGGTATCACTAGTAACCCATTTATAACAAAACATAATTTTAGGGATCCCTAAATGAGTCCCATGAATTTGGTTTAACCTATGTACGCCATTAACTACCCTCCATGTATTTGGAGCTACTCTTGCAGGAAGAATATCAAAATATTGGCAAAACTCCAAACACAAGGGATTAGGCGAAAAAGAAAAGCCACATTCCGCTACAAAAAGGGAGGGAAACCAGTGCCCCTCACCCAGAGAAAATAAATCAGAAGGGTAAGGAGGTTCTTCTAGAATAACCCAAGAGGGAATTACAAAATCAGCTCAAAACTTATCCAACGATTCAATAAGATAAACCATGGTGGCTAAAGCAAAGAAAGAAGAAAGAAGAAGTTCTTACAGAGGGATTGAGAAATATACTAAGGCGAATGACAGAAAGAACGACAATACAAGGATAGAATGAGAAAACAAAGAGTGTAGAAATCTGGAGGTAAAAAGTATATGACGATCTGTTTCTATCACTTTTAAATGCCTTGCATCGGGAAGTAGGAAAAAAAATAATGACTAGAAAAGACGATTGCGTTTCCGGCGGTTAAATGATGAAAAAGACGTAAATACCTAAGCGTCTGTCATATATTCAAAATATTTACAAGTTTGCCATTTCGCGCTGAAATGACAAGACTAAAGAGAAAATTCCTAAGTGTTGAAGATTTGTACTTAATCAAGACGTAAAAAGGTGCCCGAGCAACTTTTGGGTAAAATGTTCCACACTCTTATATCAAAACTCAACTGTGAAACATTGGGGGCTTCTGTTGATACGAAAATTAGTCAGCTGACGTGGACCAGTTATATGAAGACATGTGTCATCTTATGTGGAAAATACTTATACTCACCGAACAACTCGCAGCATCGAGCTACTTAGCATGCCGAGCTACTCAAACGTGCAGAGCATCTGGCCAGGAAGATCAAGCGACAATTACACATTCAATGAACATCGGATTTATTAAACATTCTTATTGTATAGCTGTATATGTCTATTAAATAACGACATATCGTCTATTCATACTGACAGCCCCAAGACTATAAATACATTGTAACACCCACCATAACAGGGTAATCAATCTCTTGTACTCATAATTGAGACCAAGGAAAAACACCCAGCAATACAAGACAATGGACGTAACAATTTCATTAAGGTTGAACCACTCTAAAAACCCATTTGTCCTATTTCTTATTTTATATTTATCTGCGATTAATTAATTAGATCAAGTCTAGTTTTTTACATCAACAGTCGTTACTCCTAATATCAAAACTAAGCGGATTAAGAAAGATGACTTAGGGTATACCAAAACTTCAAACTAGTTTGCTTTAGTTTGTTTTAGTTTTGTTTTGTTAGTACATTTTATTTGTATATTATGTTGTACTAACTTTATCTTGTAGGATTCTTCCCTACCCTTTGTCCCTTTGAAACAAACAGTGGGAGAATTTGAGACTCTTTTAGTATTGTATTTTATAATTTTTTTTGAGTCGTTTAAGATTTCTTGTTGTTAGTTGAATCATGTAATCTTTTACTTTTTAGGACTCGTGTGTATAGTTGAGTTGTGTATTTTGTGTCGTCTTTTGTCCTTGAGTCTCAGTTTAGTTTGTCTCAAAATTGGTTAAAGGGGGGATTGAAAATCTCATTCTTCTTGTGTTGGCTCAATTTTGAGACAATCATTTTTTATGCTCCTGCATATATGTTTTATTAAAATCTATTTTTTATATCCTAAATTATATTTTCCTATATTGATCTATTACATAAATTATTTTTGATAAAAATAATTTTTGTGTAGTATACAATTTGTTTTGATCAAAATACAATTTCATTTGTATTCTTTCTGATATGTATTTGTTATACTCTTATATATGAGTGTTAATATCTTTATATTAAAAATACCTATTGTGTGTATTTTAAACTTGAATAAAGTTTTTATTATCTTTTCTATAAGGTTTAAACATTTTTTTTGTGTTAAATAAATCTTGGTAATTAAACTTTAACTCTTGTTTAATTATTTACCATTTAACACGAAATTAAAATTGGCATTTTTCATTATTTTTTTTGTGTGTCGTTGGTTTTTATTCAAAACCATTTATGGTATCGAGATTGGTTATCTCAAGGTCTGATGGCATGTTCTGTGTTCTGTGTTGACTATTGTTTGTCGAGTAATGCTATACTACCCGGCAGTTAACCCCGGGTTAGTACATGGAGGGAATCTTTTTTTTTCTCTTTGGTTTTTTATGTGATTTATTAGCATTATTTGACTTAAAAAAAACTGTTTTATTAGAAAATAATATTTTTTATAAACTAAAAAAAATGTATTGTTTAAAAACACTATTATAATATAAAAGATTTTTTTTTCTGAAAAAAACTGTTTCAAAAAAGAAAAGTTGTTTAATATAAATATTTTTTTTACATTTTGAAACAGTTTTAAGAAATACAAAAATTGTTTTAAATGTTGTAAAATTAAAAAAAAAATAGTTTAAAAATAATGGGTGCCGTTGGCGCGGACTTTTAAAAATAAGAGAATATTAAGTAAACGAGTGGTTTATGGACTAAATGAGTTAAAAATAATTTTAAAAAAAAATTCGTATTACAATAGTTTTATTTCTAAAAAATATATTTTAATTGAAAATAGAGATTTATATTTTTTTGGAAAAAAACTGTTTCAAAAAATAAAAGTTAGTTTAATATAAATAAAAAAACTTTTTTTTTTACATTTTTAAACAATTTTTAGAAATACAAAGGGGTGCCGCTGGCGCTAGAGCTGTGTTTCGGCCGGATCGGATTGGAAAATGCCTATTCGGAAAAAAATCCGATTTTTTCGGAAATAAAATAACTATTCCGATTTCCGATCCGATTTTTTCGGAAAATTAAAAAAATTTCCGAATTCGGAAAAATCGGAAAATCGGTAAAAATCGGAAATTCACAAAATATATTAAAAATCCAGAAATTTCGGAAATTCCAAAATTTCAAAAAAATAAATTATGGAATTTCGATTACTCGAAATTCTCATTTTAAAGAAACAATGAAAATAGCTTAACCCAACATGTAAACACATGAGGATTTGGCTCATTTTTCATTTGTGTAGAAGTTAGGAGGATACTCTCCTTTTATAGAGCATATTTTGGAGCCCTCTCCCTCTCCCAACTGATGTGGGATATGGGAAACTTTCAAAAAATCGAAAAAGAAATCGTAAAAATTAGAAATCGAAAAATAATTCCGAAAAAATCGGAAATAATTCGGGAAAAAATCGGAAAAATCGGATCGGCATAGTTTCGGAAAAATCGGATCGGAAAAATCGAAAAATCGGAAATTCAGAATTATTTCCGATTTTCGATCCGATTTTTTTCGGAAAAATCGGAAATCGGAAAATCGGAAATCGGCAAACTAAAATTTCATTCCAAATTCGGAAAAAATCGGATCGAAAATCGGAAAAATCGGAAAGTTCGGAAAAAAAACACTGCCCTAGCTGGCGCGGACCGTTAAAAATAAGTAAATATTGAGTAAATGGATATTTGAGAGACTAAATGAGTTAAGATAACAAAAAGAAAAGCAAAAAAAATAATAATACTAGACAATCAGAGAGATAGTGTCGGGTTAATTAAAAAAAATAAACTTAAAAATAATGGATGCCGCTGGCGCGAACCTGTAAAAATAAGAGAATATTGGGTAAATGGGTGTTGAAGGGACTAAAAGAGTTAAAAATAATTTTTTAAAAACAAAAAAAAAACTATAGTTTTATTTTTAAAAAACATATTTTTATTGAAAATAAGAATTTATATTTTTTTTTTGAAAAAAACTGTTTTAAAAAATAAGGTGTCAACTAAATAAATGAGGTGCCAACTAGATAAATGGGAACAAATGAGAATCAATAAAACTGCCAACTAGACAACCCGGTGCTAGCCTGGTACTAGGCCCCGGATTGTCTAGCATTTTTCAAATAAATATATGCAAATCAAATTGTATATATATATATATATATATATAGAGAGAGAGAGAGAGAGAGAGAGAGTTACCAAAAAGAAAAATGCTAGACAACCTGGGGCCTAGTACCGGATTGTCTAGTTGGCAGTTTTATTGGTTCTCATTTGTTCCCATTTATCTAATTGGCACCACATTTATTTAGTTGACACCTTATTTTTTAAAACAGTCTTTTTCAAAAAAAAATATAAAATTCTTTTTTTCAATAAAAATATGTTTTTTAAAAATAAAACTATAGTTTTTTTTTGTTTCTAAAAAATTATTTTTAACTCATTTAGTCCCTTCAATACCCATTTACCCAATATTCTCTTATTTTTACAGGTCCGTGCAAGCGGCATCCATTATTTTTAAGTTTATTTTTTTTTAATTAGTCCGACACTATCTCTCGGATTGTCTAGTATTATTTTATTTTTTTTTTGCTTTTCTTTTTGTTATCTTTACTCATTTAGTCTCTCAAATATCCATTACTCAATATTTACTTATTTTTAACGGTCCGCGCCAGCGGCACCCCTTTGTATTTCTAAAAATTGTTTAAAAATGTAAAAAAAAAGTTTTTTATTTATATTAAACTAACTTTTATTTGTTGAAACAGTTTTTTTCCAAAAAAATATAAATTTGTATTTTCAATTAAAATATGTTTTTTAGAAATAAAACTATTCTAATACGAAATTTCTTTTTTTTTTAAATTATTTAGTCCCTAAAACACTCGTTTACTTAATATTCTCTTATTTTTAAAGGTCCGCGCCAACGGCACCCATTATTTTTAAACTATTTTTTTTTTAATTTTACAACATTTAAAACATTTTTTGTATTTCTTAAGACTATTTCAAAATGTAAAAAATATTTATATTAAACAACTTTTCTTTTTTGAAACAGTTTTTTTTCAAAAAAAAAAATCTTTTTATATTAAAATAGTGTTTTTAAACAATACATTTTTTTAGTTTATAAAAAATATTATTTTCTAATAAAACAGTTTTTTTTTTAAAAAGTCAAATAATGCTAATAAATCACATAAAAACCAAAGAAAAAAAAAAGATTCCCTCCATGTACTGACCCTGGGTTAACTCCCGGGTAGTATAGCATTACTCTAGTTATTTATCTATATCCATGTACATATACATAGAAAGCTGTAAAGTTTGTTTTGCCACAGGTTATTAGATCTATTGTGAGCTTTAAGAGTTTGATTTGTTATCATGTATAATCTGTTTGATATATATATATATATATATATATATATATATATATATATATTAAAATCATTTTTTTGCTTTTACTTGAAATCTTTTTCTTTACATTCAGAAAATCAGTTTTATTATTTGTTGGTTACTGTTTCAGATTAATGTGTTGGTAAGAAACTTTGTTGGTATCATTTATTTGATTTTAGACTGGTTTATATATATTGGCATGTTGGTTTTGTTGCGGTTTGGATCCGCGTTTATATATTGTTACGTTCTTCATATTGTTTTGGACTGAAATTTGGACTGTGACTATATTGGATCCCTTTTATAATTAAGTCTGAATTTGTTGGGTGTTTGTTGTTGGGACCTTATTTACACCCAACTCAGTGTGTGTGCGCACTTATTTAAATTTGGACTTGGATTTTCGTTTGGACAAAAAAATATTTGTGTCACGCATTCTTTTTATTAAAATAATCTCTTATTTTAAATCTGATTTAAATTTTATTCATTTGGGATTAAAGTTAATTTGATTTTTTCCTCTAACTAGTTATACTGTCTAAGTTGAACTTTTGTGTGTTTACTTTATTTAGTTGGGTGTAATTAGCGTGTGGACTTTAAATCACATCTTTATTTATTTAATATTTATTTTAGTTAAACCCATCCTATTTTATTGAATCGAGTGTTACACTCTTTATCTCGTACTCATTTGACTTGGATTTGACCAATTGACTTACACACCTTTTATTGTCTAAGTTGAATATTTTTTGTTTTATTCTTTTATACTTAGGTGGTGTTTGTGTGTGTATGAATTTTTTATCCAAACCTAGTTATAGTATTGGCTTAATCTAAAATTTGGATTTTAATCTTTGTGGTCATTTTTTGTGTTACACATTTTTGTAATTTGAACTTAACTAAAATATTAGTATCTATCTTGTGGTAACTTTAATTAAGTCCTAATTTGTATATGTTAAGTGCTACACATATTTATCTTTTGCTCATTTTACTTGGACTTAATATTTTAACATAACACTGGTTTAAATTGATTCATATTCTGTTTGGTGTTAAGTTAATAATTTATTTTTGTTGCGCGACACAATTATTGGAATTTTATTTCCTAGTTTATTTGTGGTCATTTGCGCCAATTAAATTTTTTTAAGATTAATCTTTACTTGAATATTAAATATTAAGGAAGACATGGCTTTTATCTTGTGACATAATATTTAATCATTCTTTTAGTACTAATTAATTCAATATCATCTTATTATATTTCTTGTGTGTTTGTGCACATCTACACGGGGTCTCGGGTTTGAGTGTGTAGTTGTGTGTGTATGTCATACTTTCACTACCTTGGTTGTTTAGTTAGATTCAGTATTGTGGGGATGTTTAGTTTGTGCCTAGGTGAACTGATTTTGTATTGGCCTAACTATTTCATTTACACTGGGTTGCTGAATTCTTTATCTAAACATTGGTATTAGTGTTGCGTGTGTAGTGAGTGAGTGATAGTCACTATTACCTGGATTTATTGGGTTGACTGATTGTCAGTCAAGTTGGGTTGTATTTAGACTAGGCTGGGTATATGAGTTTGTATTTGCTTAGTTTGATTCATTGTCAACTTGGGGACTGTAATCTGTAATCGGTAATTGGTAATAGTGGACTTGGGTGTGTGCATTGTCCTGGAACTAGGGACACGGGGTTTGCCACCACGGTGGGTTTCTCGAGAACAAATATTATGTCACCTTCTACTTTTCCTCATCTTATTCTTAAAGGGAATTATTTTTATATCTAGCATCACCACCTTTTACTTACTAATTTATGTGAGTATTTTTAATTTATAATAGATTTTATCAAATAGTTTAAAAGAGTTTTTTAAAAACTTAATACGCATTAGCGAGTACGCTATGGTCCTTTTTATTAACCGTTAGGTCGTTTCACATATATTTTGTGTTTTGGCTAAAAAGGAGAAGATATGGGTGCAGGGGTAATGCAGTGGCTGGGGCTTAGGCTTTACTCGAATTTTTATCTCTTTCAAAGTTTGAATTGTGTCTTAAGGTAATCAACTTTACCATTATATAAAGTAACTTGCACCTCCAATAGAGGTTGCTTTTTAGTCACCGTTGTAAATTGCTTACTCAAATTTTTATCTTAAATATTATCTATCTCAAAGTTTGAATTGATGCTAGGATTATCCATTGCTTATGTGTTAATTTGTTTTAAACGTATTGTAATAATTCTTGGTGCTTAATGTCAAACTTTCCTGCTTAAGGTTATTGTACCGAGTTGCGAACTTATTGTACCGACTAATTCGTTTTAATATTTTTGATGATTTTTATTCTGCCTCACATAATATTGGTTTTGACTATTTTCGCCCAAGTTTAATGGTAGCATGTGAATCTTCTGTTGATCGTAAATGGGGTTCCTAATTGTAACTGTTTCTGCCCAAGGTTGATTTGTTAATTGTGGAAAAACAATTACTCAGGTTAATTAAAATGAGTCTGTCAGATGTGAAGAAAATTTGTAAAGATTAGGTGAGTTTGATTGTCTTCTTTCGTAGTTTACAATTGCTCTACTGCTTATTATTTTGTTGGTTGCCATTATACATTTCTCCTACTATTGTAATAATTTTGCACAAAACAACTTTACAATAGATTCACAACTCTATGTACTAATTATGAATTCATGTGTTTTAAAAACAAGGGTGCAAATCTATCAAGTACAACCATGTATTGGGTTTTTAAAATATCAGTTTAAAATGTTATTAAGATTCAAAACGAACTTTGTTGTGTATAGCCTTCCACAATGTTTAAGTTTTATGGTTTTTTTCCTAACAACTTGAGGTATTACAAAATGTGTATGCTAATTTCATTTTTCTCCTAAAATAAGTGTGTTTTATTCTTGACATCACCCGATCTCGATTTTCTTTCAGGTCACCAAAAATATGATGGAATAATGTGACTGAAGATGAAACATATATTCACTAGAGGTGTGTTTTGAATTCATAGATCAAGTCTTTATTTTTTTAAGCCCCTTTACTATTGAACTATCCTAGAAACCATATGGATAATTTGGTTTTTGTATCTTTTTGTATGATACGTTGTTGGGCTTGGGAGTGTGCCATTGTACTTTACTGTGTGATTTCATCTAATTGAAGCATGTACCTATTGAAGTTGCTTTCTATTCATTTTGGGTGCCTTTTGTAGTTAACTGCGAGAGTTTATCTAGATATACATTGTAAGTATATGATTTAACAACATATATTTTTCACATCACATATGCCTTTATATTTACCTTTAAGGAGGTTCAGTAATATTATGGGATTCCAATGTATTTGTGCTTCTTTTTTGACACGTACACTGCGTAAAAGCCAATAATAGGTCTTTGGATGCTTTTGCTCACTTATTAGAAAATGTTTATCTGAAAAGCATTCTTATTATGATAATTTATAAATATCAAAACTAGTGGAAGGAGGAAGAGTTTAGATATGAGGTGATCTTTTTTTGAATTGGTGAATAAAATAGGACTAGTTTTTTTAAATCAGTAGCATTTAGTACACGACAATTATGAATAGTGGTTTCTATTAGTTCCGATAGCTTTAGTACAAAGTTTTACTCAAACATTCGTGACTCACATGATTTGATTTTTACAATATATTGTTTGGGTTATTTTGTTGGAGTTTAGGTTTATCACCTAGGAACGTGAAATTATACCGATTTGAGATTATTTTTTTATCCCCCACCCTCTAAAGTTTAAGGCCTTTCAATTTCCACACTATGGATTGCCTACTAAGTTTTGTTCTCTAATACGTTTCTAACTATATACTATTGTTACAAATCTACATGCTAATTCTTTATTGTTCTTGGTTGTTCCATGTTGCAAGACCATTGGATTTCAAGGAAACAGATGGTGATAAAGAGATTAAAATTTTAATTGTGACCAACCATGTTTAGATTTGAAAATTTTATCTACCAAATACGATTTTGTAGAATCGATTATGTTGTATATACGAGATCCAAGATGGACTATTACTATTGTTATTTTTTGAGTAATTGTTATTTGTTAAATAGGGTGGATGGTCATATAAACAAAGGGAACTCTGTCGAAATTTTATAAATTATTTACACTTAGTTGAGTTGTAAATTTTTTTACTTAAAATATAATTTTATTTATATGAGGTCCAAAATAGAGTATTACTATTGTTGTTGTTGGGAGTATTTTTTATTTTTTAATTATGGGATACTCCTATAAACAAATGAGACTTTGGCCAAAATTTATAAAATATTTACATGGTGTTGTAAAAAAACTTTAGGACTCAAATTATAATTATCTGGATATGATGTTGTTTATGGGAGGTCCAATGGACTATTAGTATTATTGTGTATATTTTTTTATTTCTTAAACAGGGTGGATCATCATATAAACAAAGAAACTTTGCCAATATTTTTAATTTGTTTACAAATATTTGTGTTATACAGTAGTCAACAATTATTACGAGATTCATGATGGATTATTAGCATTATTATTGTACTATTTTTTTTACACAGTGAATAGTCATATAAACACTTAAAAATTTGCCCAAAGTTTTTAAATTGTTTACATTTTGTGTTGTAAAAAACTTTTTGACTTAATAAGTTCGAGCCACGGCGTCTGTAGGTATGTATGTATGTATATAAACAAGGTGTATTATATATATATATATATATATATATATATATATATATATATATATATATATATATATAGAGAGAGAGAGAGAGAGAGAGAGAGAGAGGATCTCATGAGGACCTCTGTTTGCATATCGCTGGCGCGGATCAATTTTGATAAAATAAAAAAAAAAATAGTTTTGGGCTAATTTTTTTTATATAATTTTTAAACATTTTCGTAGGACCATATAAAAAAAATCAACTCAAAATGATTTTTTTTTACTATTTAAAAAAATTTGGTCAAACTTTGTTAGTTTTTAACAACTTAAAAACTGACAAAGTTAGACCGATTTTTTTAAAATAGCAAAAAATTCATTTTGAGCTGATTATTTTTTTATGGTCCTATTGAAATGTTTAAAAATCATAAAAAAAAAATCAGCCCAAAAATATTTTAATAGTATTTTAAAAAAATGGTCCACATTCAGGATTTTCAAACTAGGACCTCACTTGAACCGTTCCCTATATATATATATATATATATATATATATTGTAAGGACATAAATTTTTAATTGAGTCCTTTGTAGTTTTGGCTCAATTCCGAACAAAAACATTTGAGTCATAGGATAGAGTTAATTGATCATCCTTCAAGCCTATGACGTGTTTGTTGAAGACGTAACGGCCAAGATTATAAAGCTTCATCAAATTGTCGAGTTTAAAGTGCCTCATTTCTACGTCATCAACATGGTTCCATTGCTCCTAAGGTATGAATGCATTTTAATATATATATAGGAGCTTGAAACATTTTATGTTGGGTGAACGTTTATTTAATACTGTTGTTTAATTTCAGAACGATTTTATTGAAACTTTAAAATCATGTTTATAAAGTTTCTAGGCTAAAAATCGAATTTTTTAAACTTTCTGGAAGTTCGTTCGAAGTGTCGTTCGAACAACCATGTCGTTCGAACGAGTTTGCCAACGAGTTTTCACAATGGCCACTGGAATGTCGTTCGAACAAACTTGATGTTCGAACGAAATTTCTAACAAGATTTCTAACGAGTTCACAATGGAACCTCGTTAGAAGCCTTGTTCGAACGAGACTTCGTTCGAACGAAAATCTCGTTCGAACGAGATTTGACGAGAACAAGTATTTGGCAATTTTGAGCAGTTTTTATCATGTTTCCCACTTCTTTACCCCACTAACTTTTGACAGAACTTAATAGTGCGGGAACCAACCTTTTTGGTTTAACTTTTTCATAATATTCTAACTCCTAGAGAGTGTTTTTTAGAGTTCATCATTCCTAAGAAAAAGTTCAAGTTTAAGTGTTTATTTTTCAAATAAAAATCATAATAACACTTTGTTTACACCCATATTGTTTATCCAAGTTCATATATATATATATATATATATATATATATATATATTGCTTGGAGTTTGGCACCGATTTATCTCTACATATTGAAGAAGAGATTGTTTGGGTTTGCTTATACATCCCACAAAGAAGAAGATGTTTGCGTTGATTTACCCACTTGGAGAAAGGCTCCTAGTTTGGGTGACGGTGACCATATAATGTCCGATTGGTAGATTTTGAGACCGCGGTGGAGCTCTGTGGTTATTCACTAGGCAGAGGTTGATACAAGAAGACGCGTCGGGGCTTGAGAGGGATCGAGTCGAGTGTTGTAAGTCATCTTGCTTGTATTTGTAAATTCCGTACTTAGTGAATTTGAGGCTAGGGTCGTCCGAGGTTTTTTTTTCGTTATGGATTTTTCCTCGTACATCGCGGCGTAGTGGTTTCATTGTTTATTTTATCTTGTCATACTCACCTAGAACGTATGCTTAGGTAAAAAAAAGATAAAATTTGGTTTTAATCACTACATGTTTAATTTGGTGCTATATTAAATATTGGGTAATGTTTAGTTAATTTAATTCAAGTCATTTAATTTAATTTGATAAAATTGGTTTGGCCTAACTTGTTAAAATTGAGAAATATGACTTAGGCAAATTTCTAGGATTTTCATTAATTAAATGGTTTAAGTGAAATTTAAGTTGTGTGTGTTTAAGTTAATTTCACTTGGTTTAAATTTTAATTTAGAAAAGAAATTAAAATTTAGGTATTCATTTTAATCGAACCATCATCTTACGCTTCCGCATATTGTAAAAGGAAATTATTTAGTTTTGAAGTAAAAAGAATTTTTGTAAAAATTGGGGGCCTCACGTTACAACATATATATATATATATATATATATATATAGAGAGAGAGAGAGAGAGAGAGAGAGAGAGTCAGGCTATAGTACATCATGCTCTATACATCACCTGTGCGTCAACCCTAATTCTAGGCCCTAAAGAACTTTTTTTTCCAAATTTTATATATTTTCCTTGAAATTAACCTTCCAATCAACCCATATGCAAACAATTAGGTCGAAATACATTTTGTAGCTATTTTTAAAAAAATCCATAAAAAACAACTAAAAATACCTTATTTATAAGGGTCTGCGCCAGTAGTTTTTTGTGGATTTTTTAAAAATAGCTACAAAATGTATTTTGACCTAATTTTTTGCCTATGGGTTGATTGGAAGGTTAATTTTAAGGAAAAAATATAAAATTTGAAAAAAATATTTTCTAGGGCCTAGAATTAGGTGTGATGTACGGTGTGATATATAGCGCATGATGTACGTGAGTCTTCCTCTCTCTCTCTCTCTCTCTCTCTCTCTCTCTCTCTCATATATATATAAACTTTCAAAAAAATTCTAATTTTTCTAAACTTATAGATTCGTTCCATAGGTTATTTAAACAATTATTTATCTGTTGCGAATTAAATACGACTTATGGTCCCATCAATGATGTACACCTTCGAAAATTAACTTTGTGCCTTCAAGCACGAACATACCCTAATTTATGTATATAGGGTGGTGATATCCCACCCCAAAATATTCTCCATAACACCACTTACTTCAAAACACCACCAAAATCAAATATACATCTCACTAACACCAAATAACTCAACACCACAATTTTTTTACTCCATTATATAAACCCAAAATTAAAAAATACTTTATTTTTTTTCATATCTCTCTCTCTCTTTACTCTTTTCTCTCTACTATTAACACTCCAAACCCTAACTCCAAAACCATAACTCCATAACATCACAACCAACAAGATCCTTTCTCCATAACCCGTAAAATACGCAAGTGTGTATTTAAAATCTATATACTTGTGTATTTATAGATGTTTAAATTATAAATTTGGTATTTATACATGTCTAATATATATACCTATGTTATTTATAACAAAAATGAACCCTAGGTTAATGTACAAAACCAAACCCTAGGTTAATGTTCAAAACCAAACCCTAGGTTCCTCGCGGTCACCCGTCCCCGTAGGAGATGGGTTTCCACGACCTAGTTCAGTCATGGCACTCATATTCACGGTTGCGGTAGACAAACAAATCTTTCATATCAAAGGCCTAAGTTAGCCGTTATTTTAAACAACTCACGGTTTGGACTGGTCGTAGTTGTTATTAAGTCACGGTTTGGATTGGTTGTAATTTTCAACAACTCATGGCCCAAGTTACCCATGATTTTTAGCAACTCACGGCTCAGGGTGGTCGTGTTTTCCTTTATAGTTTAATTTTCTTAGGGTCAAACGATTATTCTCATTTAAAATTCTTATTCCCATATTTTATTGCAGTTCCATTAAATAGAGAGCTGGTAGACCGCATGTGACTGCTTTTGTGACTCCATTTGCTAGGTATACTCTCTCATTATCTAAACGTTCATCTGTAATTCCATTTGTTTAAATTTAATTTTTTTACACTAGCGTGTCAATTATTAGCTATCTAAAATCCCCTTTATAATATTAATTTGTCAAATATTAATAAATTTATTTATTACCTTGTCCTCTGGGTGATCTTGCTCACTTAGCTGCATTTAGGGCACGATACTATTTTGAGTGAGATGCTTCTGAAAATGAATCTAGCAGTGGGGGTAAGGCCACAACATAGAGGAATGAAAATGTGTTATACAGCGTAATAGAACATTCGTCTTATGATGTAATAGAGATGAATATTCTATTGCGCTATATAGCGCAACTCCATTCATTTATGTTCTGGCCTTACTCCCACTGCTAGTTTCATTTTCAGAAGCATCTCACTCAGCATAGTTGAGCAAGATCATCCTTAGGACAGACAAAATTAATAAATAAATTTTTTAATATATGACAGGATAGTATTATGAGGGGAAATTATAGATTGATAATAATTGACACAATAGGGTAAGAAAAAATAAATTTAAAGAAATGGGATCACAAACGTAACTATAGATATGAGCGAGTATACCTAGCAAACCAACTCACCTACTATGGAAGGAGAAGGACGAACCATACCCTAACACAAGATGTGCCCTTATAACTTCACAAAAAAAAAGAGCCTAACTTTATTACTTTGTTAAAAAATGTGATTTTTTTTGTTTTGTATTACATAACAGTGTGGTAAAGGTTTTGTTTGTTAATAAATGTGATTGTTGGTACAATGTGGTTGATTATTTGTTAAAAAGTGTGATTTCTTATTTACTTTATTTCACTTTTATTTTGTTCGTTCACTTATTTAGGATATTTTAGTTTTTTAGGTCTTTGTGTTTATAAAAGGACTCCTAAGCGCTTAGCTTTTATTATTATAATTTTATTACAAAGGTAATTAATGGAAATTTCGTATTTCGTCGTTTCATTTATATGTGTGTAATTAACGGTTGTAAATTCAGTGACATTACAAATCTCATTGTAATTCAAACGTATTCTTTTATGCAAAGGTATATGCATTTAGGTGTGTCTTTTTATTGTTGGAGAGGAAACAAAATAAACATGCACAACACTTTAAATGTCATGGAAGCTGAAATAGAATTAGCCATGAAATGAACAATAAACACATTTCATAACCCAATACAAACTCTTGACAAAAAGCGTAGATTGGTTTGATTCACAATGATTTTAGTTTTGGACACAATCTATTAGAAATTTGTAAAATGTAGTACTTAAATAAAAATATCTCGATATATACGAATTGTTAGATAAAAACCACGATCAACCAAAATCGTGGTTAGAAGATTACGACCAACCCAAAACGTGACGTGCATTTTCACGGCTAGGTTAAGCCACGATATACCTTATTTTTTACGTCCAAATTAAGCCGTGATATACCATATTACATGACTAGATTAAGTCGTGACATATCATAGTTTACGATCAGGTTAAGACGTTATATACCTTTACTCCAAAACACCACAAAATTACACATTATTTCTCACTAACACTAAAACCCCAACACCACAATTTGAACGTCCATTATATAAACAGAAATTAAAAATCTCCTCATTTTTTTCCTCCTTCGTCTCTCTCTCTACTCTTTTCTCTCTACTACCTTTTGCATCTCTACATACTCAAACTAAATCCTTATTCCCTCTTTCCAAACATAACATGGTATGTAATCCAAAACTCTATTATTGTGCATTTATGTTCATACCTGCTTTCAAACCCATTTGAACCCCCATAAAACCGTGTGTTTTCGTTAAAAAAACGTAATGTAAATGGAAAAAAAACGTAATCTAAACGTAAACCTGCATAAAATCCTAATTTCTTGAAAATGAAGCTTAAATGTCAAAAATACAAAATATTAAATTGTGGTATTTGTACAGTCCCCCGTCACCGTAGAAGATGAACTCTTGTTGTTTACTTAGGTCGTGTAGTATAATTTCATGGCTACAGTACACCGTTCAGGTTGAAACACACACGGCATTAGTAGACCGTGGAGTTCCACATTCTGTGGTTACGGAGCGTCGTGTGTATTATTTTCCAAATCTATTCATTTCTTTATCCATTTCACAAACGTTGTCAAATGCATGTTCCCAAATTTATTAATTTCTATATCTATTTTAACAGGTATTGCAGATCATAAATGGGGAGAGAGAGTAAACAACCCATGATTGCGTCGAAAAGAATAGAAAACAAGATAGAATTTCAAGTAAAGATTGTATTGGAGATAAGGATGTGGTTGGTGAGGGTGCGGTGGGTGAGGGTACCGTGGGTGAGGTGAATGTGGGTGAGGATGTGATTGGTGATGAGGTGGTTGGTGAGGATTTGGTTTGTGAAGTACCGTGGGTGAGGGGGTTGTTGTTCGTGAATGGAATGTTGGTGAGGGGGTTGTGTGTGAGGGAAATCTTGATGAGAGTGTTGTTGTTCGTGAGGGGAATGTTGGTGAGGGTGATATTGATGAAGGTGCTAGCGCAGATGGTAGCTCTAGCACGTCAAGTGGTTCATCTACATTGTTATCGTCTGATGATGATGACCTACTCAGAGGGGCATCTTTTCGGCCTCTGTTGAAAAGAGAAAAACAAGGATGAAACCAACAAGATTCGATGCACAGCCATTAGAGGGGTCCTCTCCTAACAACCCTGAGTTGTTAAAGCATTTTTCTAACCATGTGTCATGCGGTATTTAGAACCATGACGAAGAATGAGGTATAATGAAGTGTGTATACCATTATATGAAATCCATTGAGTGGAATATTGATGAAGAGGATCAACGGGTGGTGAATGTGGTAAAGGCCTCGGGATTATGGCCTTTGATAAAAAATTATTATCGATTTATTGATCATGTCCTTGTATGTGCCTTCATCGAACGGTGGCAACCTAAAACTAATACGTTTCATATTCCATTCAGTAAAATGACCATTACACTAAATGATGTTTATCATTTGTTGGGCATAGCGGTTGAGGGGCATAGTGTGTATGGGGTGACCCCGAAGACGGCTGAAGAACGAGCTAACATCAATTAGGAAGTTTGCTAAGTTTATCGGGTCAACGATGAAAGAGGTTGAGGAGGAGTTCAAGTCTTTTCATGCGGTCCGTTTTGACTGGTTGATGAAATTGTGGAAGGATAAGGTGAAGGCAATGGGTGAGAATGCAAAGTGTAAACGCATCGATTGATGTGCCTGTGGCTATTTTCTATTCATGATAGGGCGCCTTCTTTTTCCAGAAAAGTTGGGGACTTGAGTACAGATATATTATATTCAATCTTTGAAGAACGTGGGGGAAGGCAATGACAAGAACCGGGGAGGTGCTCTCTTATCCCACCTATACCACTAATTGGGGATCGCGTCCAGGGCAGACGTATAACAAGTTGCTGGATATCTCCCTCTTCTAGTGGTAATGTGTATATATATATAATTTATCCTAATATATTTTGATTTGTCATATTTCGTTTCTAACTTAAGCTTCATGGATACGCAGGCATGGATACACAATCACTTTGATCTAAAGTGTAGTGTTCGCAAGTTTGATTATACCACCGTTGAACCCCGAATTTATAGGTGGAAGGTGCGAATGGTCTTGGGTGACTCGAAAGAGAAATTTCTTACTATAAAGGAGACGTTGGATGATTTAAAAGTTCATGATATGAGTATCACTACTAATTTTTTCTTCCTCGATATGTTTATAATGAAGTTTACTATGTACTTACATGATGATTCAACATGTAAGTTGTATGGGATCCATGTAAAGAAAATGTTGATGCCTTTCCATTCCAGGAGATACCGTGGTACAATGGTATTCTCATATTCTATGACGTTGTCGATCCATACTATCCTGAGAGAGTGCTTCGTCAAGCCGATAGGGTCCAAACTATTCCACGCCTTCCCATGCGCCTGATTAAAGAAAAGAGGGGTAGGACACAAGCTATGTACAAGGTGGAGTATGACAATGAGAAATGGTACAGGGAGAATTGGGTTGACCATGTCCTCAATGCTGATAGACGATCTAGACCCATACACAACTACCTTTGGGAGTGTGTTGAAGGCTACTTGGCGTGGTACAATGACAGATCGCATACCTTAATCTTCAATCCTATTAACTGAAAAGCCAAACCAAGAGTGAATGATATGGAAAAACTGATATCATACCTCACATCAACATTTAAGGTTCGGCAACATGTTGTGGCAATATGGACAAGAGTCCGGTGTCGACCTAGCCATTAATATCTTGGAAGGGGCAATTAAATATCCAAGGGAAGATCCCTCGATCGAAGATTATCAAGTGCTCTCTAATGCTGCTCGGGCAGCATGTGATGCCCTTTTGAAGGCTAAAGACGATCGTGGTAGAAAAGGAAAGCGCAAGGAGAGCGATGAACATGACCCAGAGCGACGAACAAAATGTCGATTCGATCCTCACAAGCAATGTGCGCCTACAACTACAAGGAAATGCCCGAGAAAAAAAGGAGACAACCAAGGAAGAAATATTAATGTTGGTTGTTTGTATTTTTAATGGATAAACAATTTGTGGTTAGTTGTTTGGTTGGTTGTAGTAAACAATTATTAGTTTTTAGTAGTTAACAATTTTGGCGTTGGTTGTTTTTTGTGCTAAACATTTATCATAACTTAGTAAACAATTATAGTTTTACTACTAAATATTTATCCTACCATCACTAGCTACACTACTTGAGTCTTTCAAATCATCCTTAGAATCTTGGAAGCCAGTACCATCACTACCTACACTACTTGAGTCTTTCAAATCATCTTTTAACTTCAAAATTCTAGACTCAAGAAAAGAATTAGACTCTTCAACTATTAGGGACTCCTTCTTTAAATTTTTAATCATTACTAGAAGGTTATTTTGCTCCACCTCAATGCAAGAAAACTTATCCCTAAGATTCTTATCACGTGCCCTCAAATCATTAATCAATTTATCATTATCCTCGTTGGCACGTACACTAACCTTAGTCAATTTTGGAAGCCAAAAATTTATCCTACCTTTGTTTAATTTGAAAATGGTTTCATTAGTTGATTTCACTGCATGGTTTCCACGGTCATAGAAAACCTTGATAAACCCTTAGAAAATTATCCAAACCCATTGGATGATTTTAACGGCCATAAAAGATCATGGAATATCTCCACACGGCCACACATAACTAGGGGTGGCAATTCGGGGAGTCGTGTCATTTTCGAGTCGCTTTGATTTTTATTTTTGTATAAGTTTTGGGTATTCTTAAATCTATACAAGTTAATCGGGTCATGTTCGGGTCATTTTGGGTTATTACCGTAAACGGGTTATCGGGTCAAAAATTGCCAGCTTTACACATAACTATGGTGTTTCATTCACGGCTAAAGAAAACCGTACAAAAGCCCTTTAAAATTATAAAAATACACTGTATGATTTCCACGACCACACATCAGCGTGATAAGAGCGCTACGGCCACACATGACCGTTAATGGAATTATACGGTCACACATAACCGTGGTAAACCCTTAGGAAATTATCCAAACCCACTGGATGATTTTTACGGCCATAAAAGATCGCGGAATATCTCCACACGGCTACACATAACCATGGTGTTTCATTTATGGCTAAATAAAAATGTACAAATTGTAAGGACATGATTTTATAAATGTTTGAGTTAGAATCTAGGAATTTTTTGTTTGTCCTAGATCATAGTTAGTATGTCTGATACCGCTACATTCGGCACATCAACATGATCATCCACGACGGCCTTGATCCTAATTCACACATCCATCATCTTCGTACGTGCATCATGCAACTTGCAACGTAATTTTCAACCGTTCCCATTACTCCACTCACAATTATGGTAAAATAATTTATTTGGAGTGTTTATTATTTATTTAAATATTTAGGAAATTTTTTATAAAATATTTTTAAGGGGATGGAACGCTATTACTTTGCAATATGAATTTTTTCTAAGTGTAGAGGATAAGGGAAAAACTTTCGCTGGTGTCGTTCGAGAGAGATTGGCTTGTCGTTCGTGTGACATAGCCATCTTGCGCGAAGTCATTCGAGCGACGTGGCCTGACGTTCGAGCGAAACATGTACTTCTTTTGAGCGACGCGCTGCCTCGATTTTTGTATTTAAAGCAGTGCCCATTCTACACATTTTTCTAGTCTTTTGGAACGATGATTCTGCAATTATTCTGCCCATAAACATGCTTCGTTTTTTCAAGGTTCAATGCCTTTTTTATTCACAAATCCCAAACGTTTGTGTGAATCTTTAAACCCTAAATACAATTGTTCTACTCATCTTGGAGTAACCTTGTGGAGAAGAAGGATCTTTATCCACTCCTGATATTGGACTTCTTGTGGGACCTCTTGCTGATAAAAGTCACCGTCGACAAACCGACTCTTACGAGTATTCGTACGTCAAAATTGTATTTTGTTGTGATTGTAAGTCGTTACATATTATAGTGAAATAATTGGTTTTTCCCCTTTGGGGGATTTTTCCACATATTATTATTGACTTTGCATGCTTGGTTTGATTTATTTAGTTTGTGACAATTTGGTTGCAAGAATTAGGATTTTGGGGATTAAAAATTAGAATTTAATTAAACAAGTGAATCATTGATTGCTAGCGCACTCTCAAATTGGTATCAGAGCCTATTACACAATTATATTGTGTAATATTTTTCGCAAAATTTTTCTTGATATCAATTTTGGTTTAAAAATTGATTTTTGAAAAAGTGTAATTTCAATGGAAAACTTGTATAATCGAGTGCCAATTTTTTACGGGTCAAATTACGTATATTGGAAAGCCTGTATGAGATCTCACTTAAAAGACATTGATGAACATGTTTGGGTTATGTCTGAAAGAGGGTGGACGCCTCCCACTGTCACTTTAGATAACGTAACTACTTTAAAATCTGTGACTGTATGGACTGAGGAAGAATTTAAATGGAGAACATATAACTCACGTGGGTTTAGTGCAATTTTTGAAAACGTCACCCCCGATGAGTTTCTACTCATCGTGACGTGTACCACGTCTAAATAATCATGGGATGTTCTTCAACTTACCCATGAAGGCAATAATGCAGTTAAAGAATCAAAATTGCAAATTTAACTACACAATTTGAGACAATCACCATGCTTGAATCTAAGTGTTTTGATGAATTCTATACCCGCTTATCTGATATTGTTAATACTAGTTTCAATTTGGGTTAACACATTCCTGATGCTAGAGTAGTTAAAAGGATTCTGAGATCACTGCCCAGGCGTTTTATCCTTAAAATCATCGTGCTAAATTCATTAGGAAATTTGAGTAGTCTAAAATAAGAAGAATTGGTAGGAGACCTCCAGAGTTATGAAATTGATATGTTTCCTAATAAGATAAAATCAAAAGATAAAGGGATAGCACTTAAAGCCCAGGCTAGGAAGAGTGGGGGGTCAGTAAGAAAGAGAGGAAGAGTTGTCTGATTCTGAGATTGATTTTGACTTAGACGATTTGGCCTTATTTGCTAAAAATTTCAAGAAATTTCTCAAATTAAAGAAAAATGGAAATTTCAAAGATAAAAAGAATTTTCGGAAAAATAAGTTTGAAAAGAAAATTAAAAAGGATAAAAAGGACATGCCCAAGAAAGAAGAGGAAAAATTTTATGAGTGTGACAGTAGAGATCATAAGGCATTTGAGTGTCCTACTAGGTTGCGACAGCAAGGCAAAGGAAAAGATGTTCTTAATGCCTCCCTTAGTGACGATAGTTAGGTCGAGTCGGTGGATTCTAGAGACGAGTCACCGCATGAATGTAAGTTCACCGCATTCATGGCTAGTCATGTGAGTACTGACAATGCACCTCACGACGATGAGTATGCTACTTTACAAGGATACCTCGACAGTGGAAGCGAAGTGAGTAAGGGGGAGGATGTTGCAAGTGAGGGCGAGAGTGATTTACGACGCGCATACACTAATTTATATGTTGATTATTTTAAAACTAAAAAGCGTAACAAAGCGTTATCACTTAGGATAGTTGCCTTAGAGAAAGATTTAGGATATACGAGAGAGAGAGAGAGAGAGAGAGAGAGAGAGAGAGAGAGAGAGAGAGTCCTCCATTACCACTGCCTGGGGAGAGAGAGAGAGAGACTGTTTTTGTTGAGAAAGAGGGGGGGAGATAGAGTTTGTGTAAAGAGAGAGACTCAATTTGGTGAGAGAGAGAGAGAGATGTTTATAGAAAGAGAAAGGAGACTTGACCAAAAAAAGTGGCTAGTCTTACGAGTGAGCTCCAGACCTCCATGGACACTCGAAAGAAACCTGAAGCCTTTGTAGCCAGCTTACTCATGACCTTGAGATAGCCAAGGAGGTCAAGGTAAAGATAAAGGACATGTCTGGAAAGATGCTCCTCGCCCCTGCTTTAGGTTTTGGTGACAGTCAGGGAATTGGTTTTGGTGGTTCCTCTACGTCTCATGTGACACCAAAACCAGTTCGTGAGTTTACTACGAATCCATATGGCCATCACCAAAAAACCTCAAAGAAGAGTTTGGCCAATAAAAGCAAACCAAGGTCGGCCAAAGACTGCGTACTTCTGTACCTACTTCAAAAGAAAGGGCCACCTTAGGGTGTTTTGCTATAGTTTGGGTTGGACACGACGTACGTTTTATCCACCACGTGCCACTAGAAATTTTTCGAGCCTTAGAAAGCAGGTTGAGTTTCTAGTCGCCACTTATTAGAGTCTAATGAAAGAGTTCCAATGGATTTTTATGCCTTTAGCGGACACTTCTAATATCCCGACTAGAGACATCAATGACAAGGACAAATATAAGGTTACCTCATCTTGGGTACCTAAACAAGACGCAAAAGCCTTTGTTGTTCATGTTGCTCTCAAAGCACATAACAATTCTCAATGGTACTTAGATAGTGGGTGCTCCAGGCACATGACTAGTGATGTCTCACTTTTTACCTACCTAGAAGATCGCAAAGAAGGTAAAGTCACCTTTGGAGATGGGAGAAAAATCTAGCATAGTATGACGAGGTACAGTAAAGATACCATGATTTCCTAAGTTAAAGGATGTTTTGTACGTCAAAGGTTTGAAAGCAAACCTTCTCAGCATTAGCTAGTTGTGCGATGTTGACTTTGCAATAAATTTTGACAGGAACGCATGCAACGTTTATGATCAAGTCGGTAAACTTCTATTACAAGGGGTGAAGACTTAAGATAATTATTATGGGATTGTGCCCAAGTCCTCATTTATCTGTAACAACACCACGATCACTCCTATGGATCTGTGGCATCAACATCTAGGTCATGTGAACTTTAAAGATTCGAAGAAATTAGCTAAAAAGGACCTAGAATGTGGCTTATCATCAGTTAGAAAGCCGACTTCCGCGGTTTGTGGACCCTGTCAGTCGGGAAAGTAGGTCCGTAGTCCCCACGGGAAGTTGAATTCCATTACCACTTCACGAGTGCTTATCTTATGGGTCCTGTTCGTACTAAGAGTTTAGGTGGTAAGAGATATATCCTCGTGATGATGGATGATTTCTCTCGTTACTCAATTGTAGGTTTTCTATGAGAGAAATATGATGTTGTGGAATTTCTTACGACCAAGTGTTGTGTCCTGTAAAATCAACAAGGAGTCACTATCAATAGAATATGTAGTGATAATGGCACTGAGTTTAAGGAAGCTAAAGTATATCTTTACTATGATAGCCTCGGGATCAAACGTGATTTTTTTGGTCGTGAAGACTCCTCAGCAAAATGGGATTGTTGAGAGGAAGAATTGAACGATTCGGGAGATGGATAGATCTATGCTTCTAGGTCGTAAAGTTGTTAGGAGATTTTGGGCAAAGACGGTGTCTGCCGCATGCAACATGGTGAATAGGGTTTACCTTCGTCCACATACACTTAAGACGCCCTACAAATTATGGACTGGAAAGAAGCCCAACCTTTTAAATTTTTGTGTCTTTGGGAGTAAATGCTACATCCTACGAGATAGAGAGCAATTAGGAAAGTTCGACTCTCGAAGCAATGAGGGAATATTTTTAGGATATTCATCGAATAGTAGAGAATATTGGATTTTTAACCCAAGTAGCTCTAAGGTTATGGAGGTAATAAACGTCACCGTGTAAGATGACGAACCACCGGAGTTGATTGATTCTAACCTTTTGTGTGAGGATGGTGCACTTTCTACTGATGATCCTATTGTGCCTCCCACACCCAAAGTGCACCTTATGCCTGACTTAGGTGACACTCCTACTTGGGTTCGCAAGAGTCATGATTCTTCTACTATTGTAGGAGATCCCACCCTAGGGGTTAAAACTCGTGCTCAGCTAGAGAACGTTGTTAGTCATGTTTTCTACATGTCCAAAATCTAGCCTAAGAACTATAAGGAAGCACTCAAAGATTAACACTGGATATGTGTTATGAGGGATGAGTTGCTTCAGTTTAGAAAGAATGATGTCTGGGAACTGGCTCCCCGACCTAGTGAGACAAATGTGATAGGTACCAAGTGAATCTTCAAGAATAAGGTGGATGAGACGGTATCATTATTCGAAATAAAGCTAGCTTGGTCGCTCAAGGATACACATAGACAGAGAGTGTAGACTTTGACGAGACATTCGCTCCTGTTGTGAGGCTTTAGTCCGTTTATTCACTACTTGTCATCGCATGTCATCTACACTTCAAGTTATATCAGATGGATGTCAAGAGTGCCTTTCTGAATGGCATTCTATAGGAGGAGGTTTACGTGGAACAACCAAAATAAGCACCCTGGTCACGTCTACTATCTGAGGAAAGCCTTGCATGGTTTAAAGCAAGCACCCTGTGCTTAGAACGGAAGGCTTACTTCCTATCTCTTTTCCTGTGGATTCAATAAAGGAAAAGTTGATATGACGTTATTCATTAGGAGAGATGACGGTGTTATTTTGGTTGCCCAGGTCTATGTGGATGACATAGTCTTTGAATCCATGTGCTCCCAGCATGCTCACTACTTTGAGGAGGAGATGAAGAGTGAGTTTTAATGATCATGGTAGGTGAGCTTACTTTCTTCCTCGGTCTCCAGGTTTTTCAGCTAGAGGATGGGATGTTCATCTCCCATTCCAAGTATGCTAGAGACCTTGTGAAGAAATTTGGTTTAGACTCCGCTAAGCACGCACGTACACCGATGGGTACCTCAACAAAGCTTAGAAAGGACACTTCAGGCAAGGACGTAGAGAAAACCTTGTATCAAAGTATGATAAGTAGTTTTCTCTACTTGGTTGCAAGTCTTCCCGACATTGCCTTTGTTGTTAGAGTATGTGCGCGATATCAGGCATCCCCGAAAGAGTCACACTTACTCTCTCTTAAACGTATTATCAAATACGTGAGTGGGAATCTCTCACTTGGCATTTGGTATTCCTTTGATACCAATGACCGTTTATCTTCATATTCAGATGCCGATTGGGCCGGGGATGCAGATGGATATAGGAGCACATCTGGTGGGTGTTTCTTCTTCGGTTCTATTTTTGTCTATTAGTTGATCAAAAAGAAAAACTCCATCTCTTTGTCCACTGCGGAGGCTGAGTACATAACCTCCGGGAGTTGTTGCACGCAACTTCCGTGGATGAATCAGATGTTGGAGGGTTATGGGATATCACAGTACACCATGACTATTTTCTGTGATAACACGAACGCGATAAACATATCCTGTAATCATGTCCAGCATTCGCGCACAAAGCACATTAGGATACGTGAGCACTTTATCCATGAGCTTATAGAAAAAAAGGTTGTATCCTTGAGTTTTGTATCTATCGACCTCCAGTTAGCCGATATTTTCATAAATCCCCTTAGATTCGAGAGACTTAGGAAGGTTTTAGGAATTTGCACAGTTGATTGAGGGGAGGTCACATGTCTAGAGTAGGATGCAATTTTCATGTTCATATCATCTGATTCCTATCTCTAAATTGTATCATTTGTATCATTATTTGTTTGTTTTATTTTTTTTATTGTTTTGAAAAATTGAAAAATCCAAAAAGATTTTACTCTTTGAAAATTTTTAGAAAAAGTAAAAAATATTTCGTTTTATAATTTTTTTTGAAAAACACAAAAAGAGTTTTGTATTTGTTTACACCATTCATGGATCAACATTTAAGATAGACATAGTCGCAACTTCATTCCATATTCCACGTGACTGTTTGATAGTAATTTGAGATGCTACATCAATGCATTCATACGCTTTACATTGTTTGGAGCCTTTGAGATGTGATTAGTGATATCTTCTACATGTTTGGCTCCTTATATCCTTTATTGCACACATGCACGGTATTATTTGAGTATTGTACTTGTCTATCACATATTGACTTGAGCGTTTCCATCTCAATTTTGTCTATACAATGAACAAAATGCGATAAAACTTGACAAGATAATAGTGCATGTAAAAACCGTTTACCGTGAGAATTTAATTGCAACAAAATATGATGAGTGAATCATGAAAAAGTATTGTGAGAATTCAAAATTAACTCATCGTGAAATCCACCATTTGACAAGAGCCCGAAAAAACTTAAATGACAATGAAAAGAAAAATATGGCAAATCAAATGGGCCAATAGGTTTTAGTTTATCACCTCAAAAGAAAAATATAATGTATAATTATTTATGAAGGAGTTTGGATGAAAAGAAATGAAAAACGGGCTTGCACGTCCTTCAAAGTTATGAAAAAGCGTTAAAACGTTTTGGACGTAATTGGTGTGGAAATCACTTTGAGCTTCGATTTGTTGATTTGATTAAGTCAATTTCTTTTATTTCCACAATTTTAACACATAGGAAGATGTTGAGTTCATTCGTTAGGAATATCCAACATTCATCGTGCACATATGTTATGGTTGTATGTATTGATTTTCTTATCGAATTTGTTCACGTCCTTACATTTTCGCTATCACAGACTTGGTTGTTTTGGTGTTCTTTCATTGAGTGATTCTTTATTGTATATTTTGTAAAAAAATTTGAAAAATTCAAAAAGAGAATGTTTGATTACCTTGTGACATTCTCCATTTGCATTTGATTTATGTTCTTAATTTTTGTCTATTTGGGGACATCATAAAAAGAGGAAGAACGAATTATGGGGGAGAATATTAGCGATTTGCTTGAGCATTAATTGACACTTACTTTTGGCTTATCATTATATTTCAAAATGTTGTGCATGAGCATTATCTTTGCACACCCTAATGATGACAAAGAAAGATTGAAGAGTTGGAGATTTGAAGATGTTGAAGTTTATTTGAAGACATGTCATTTACTATTTCTAGTTTTTGGGTTTAATGAGGATATTAAATTGTATGTTATTTGATTTTTATTTGGGTATCATAATTCAGATTTTTTATGTATGTACCGGCATAGACATAGGGGGAGATTTGTAAGGACATGATTTTATAAATGTCCGAGTTAGAATATAGGGATTTTCTATTTGTCCTAGATTACAGTTAGTATGTCTGATACCGCTACATTCGGCACGTCAACAAGCATCCACAACAGTCTTGATCCGAATCCACACATCCATCATCTTCATACGTGCATCATACAACATGCAACGTACTCTTAACCGTTCCCACTACTCCACTCACAATTATGGAAAAATGATTTATTTGGACTGTTTATTATTTACATAAATGTTTGGGAAATTTTTTATAAAATATTTTTAAGGGGCTGGAACGTTTTTACTTCGCAATATGAATTTTTTCTAAGTGTAAAGGCGAAGGGAAAAATTCTCGCTGACGTCGTTCGAGCGAGATTGGTTGGCCGTTCGCGCAACATAGCCATTTCGCGCAAAGTCGTTCAAGCGACGTGGCCTAACGTTCGAACGACACATGTACTTCGTTCGACCGACGTGCCGCCTCGATTTTTGTATTTAAAGCATTGCCCATTCTAAACATTTTTCAAGTCTTTTGGCACTGCCGTTTCTGCAATTATTCTGCCTAGAAACAGACTTCGTTTTTTCAAGGTTTATTGCCTTTTTTATTCACAAATCCTTCCCAAATATTTGTGTGAATCTTTAAACCCTATATATAATTGTTCTACTCATCTTGGAGTAACCTTGTGGATAAGAAGGGTCTTTATCCACTACTGATATTGGAGTTCTTATGGGACATCTTGCTAACAAACGCCGCCGACGACGAACCGATGCCTGCGGGTATTCGTGCGTCAAAATTGTATTTTTATGTTATTGTAAATATTATAGTGAAATAAATGATTTTGGCCCTTTGGGGTATTTTTCCACATATTATTATTGACTTTGCATGCTTGGTCTGATTTATTTAGTCTGTCTCAATTTGGTTGCAAGAGTTGGGATTTTTTGGATTATAATTGGAATTTAATTAAATAAGTGAATCATTGATAGTTGGCGCACTCTCACAAATGCCTTTGAATATTATACAAATACACTATATGATTTCCACGACCACACATGACCGTGATAAGAGTGCTACGGCCACAGATGACCATTAATGGAATTATATTGTCACACATAACCATGGTAAACCCTTAAGAAATTATCCAAACCCACTGGATGATTTTAACGACCATATAAGACCGTGGAATATCTCCCCACGACCACACATAATCGTGGTGTATCATTCACGACTAAAGAAAATCGTATAAATGCCTTTCAAAATTATTTTAAATACATTGTATGATTTTCATGATCGCACATGACCGTGATAAGAGTGTTACGGCCACGCATGGCTGTTAATGGAATTATACGGTCACACATAACCGTGGTAGACCCTTAGGAAATTATCCAAACCAACTGGATGATTTTAACGGCCATAGAAGATCGTGGAATATCTCCACATGACCACACATAACCGTGGTGTTTCATTCACGGCTAAAGAAACCCGTACAAATGCCTTTGAAAATTATTTTAAATACAATGTATGATTTCCACAACCACACATGGTCGTGATAAGATGCTAAGGCCACACGTGACCGTTAATGGAGTTATACGGTCTCACATGACCGTGGTAAACCCTTAGGAAATTATCCAAACAAACTGGATGATTTTAACGGACATAGAAAATCGTGGAATATCTCCACATGGCCAAACATAACCATTGTGTTTCATTCACGGCTAAAGAAAACCGTACAAATGGCTTTGAAAATTGTTTTAAATACACTATATGATTAAACGTGTATCCAACATTCATATCCAATATTCATATCCAACATTCATATCCAACGGTAATATCCAATATTCAACATGTAAATAAAAAGAGACATTTGGGGTTTCAACATTTCATATCCAACACGATTGTTTGTAATAATCATTCACAAAAAGCCAGTACCCAGTGATTCTTTGTGCTTTACAGATAATGTTATAATTGTTTTACATATAATGTTATAATTTCTTTACATGTAATGTTACAAAAAATTACAATTTCCCACCCCGTTCCTCATGATTCAGTCAAATCAGCTTCATTATCCGATTCAATCAAAACTGGTACATCCCTTGTCACTACATCTTTCGAACACAATCCGTGGAATATATTCAAACATTGTTTGCATAGATCTTCCCAGCATAGTGCATCGACTGATGCCTTTGACTTCCAATTTCATGCAATGGGGGGTATGGGGAAAAACCGGGTGCACCTCATGGTCACCCAATGACAATTAGATATGTTAAGTAATAAAACAATATTGTTATCCTCCTGAATGGGTTTTGAACCCTCATAAAATGGCACAAAAGTTAGGCATTCGAGCTTCGATATCAAGACCACCATTACTTTTATCGATTTCGCAGCTAGATAGCAAAAATCCAGCATTATGAACTAATAACTCATCGTGATAAAATGCTTAAAATGTTCAATATACTTTCATACTCATCGATGGTATATGATTTCATGATAGAAGCATATAATTCCTTGTCCCGGCGTAGTTCAGTTAACATTTGACTACGTATAGCATGAGAGTGACTAAGAGATTCCCCAATACCCATCCCCCAGGCCAAGGTGAAGAAACCATAATTACCATTCGACCTAACTTCATATATGTAATCCACAAAATATTGGAAGAAGTCCGGAACGTGCTTCATATATAGCTTCTTGTAGGTGGACCACAACTCTGGTTTCTTAGCTGTATAAGGCGGCCTCGCATCTAACTTCTTGCCACGAAGTTCACTCATATTTGGAGGATTTTTATCCCACGCATATGGGATTCTCTTGGTAGATGTATTTTTCTTCAAGGCCTTGGTCTACCTTGGCCTTAACTGAAGTGGGCTCCATCAACTGCGTGAAAGATGGTTTAACAATCTCTATTAATTTTTCTTGCATCATTTGCCGTTCGACTTCCCCCACTTTATTCCAGCTCTTCTTTAGCAAAATCATTTCAAGTGTAAAATCAAGATCACGATACGTTGGGATCGAAGACTATAGCAAGCTTCTTCCAATAAGCGTTTACAAGTGCACAGAAGTCCATCGATTGTACGAATTTTGTGCCTACATGCAATATCCGTTAATTGAGTATTACCCAAAAATCCAGATAAAACCGTCCTCATACAATCTATCTCCCCTAGAATAAAATCAAGAGCAAGGTGGGAGGCTCGTCCACGTATCTTTTGTAGCAATGGTTGGTTGTGTGTGTGCTTTGTTGATTTCAATGACTTTTCTAATTCCAATATAATTTTGAGTCTCTTAAAATTCAAGTAGTGCATACATCCCTTTCCACACCATGGAAAATGTCCCCTTGGAGCTAAGCAAATACTTTTTCAATTGTGCATGGGTGCCCTAGGCCCTATTTATCGTGCGGTTCCCTCGATGTTGAATATTATTCATCCATGGCTGGGCATATATGAAACAGTATGACAATCATATATTTTCAAGGTACACAATCATACGAGGACATTGATGCTTCCAAGTTGAAAGAAAACATGACCATGCTCTATCATATTTCGCATGCGTTTTTTACTCGGCCACCCAAATCCATCCGGACATAAAGGACTTTTTATTTGGGTGTTTTAATCCAGCTTTTTTTTTTAGGAATAGGGATGAGATCCCCTGAATTTTATTAATTAGGAGAAAAAGCCTCTCCTAGATGGCATAAATAATTTGCAGGAACATAAATAAAGATAGACTCTAAAAAAACCAATGATTGAAAGAAAATACATAAAGAAAGACGGAATTACATGGAATTCCATTTACAAAAGAAGAAAAGAAGACATAAATTATGAAACAACTCTGATTGAGGGAAGGCCTAGCTTATCAATCTTCAGACAACCCTTGGTGATACTTGGAAGTTAATGGAAAGATGAAAAAATAGAAGAATTCGCAGAAGAAGATGCCTTATTTGCCATAGAGTCAACTACAAAGTTTCTTTCTCTAAAAACATGTTGAATAGTGTAATGCTTAGACTGCATAATCTTGGAAAAATAATCAACGATCTTGTTTAACTTCTAAGGAGAGGACCATGAGTTTGTCACCATATGAAAAAGGGACTTAGAATCTGTTTCTATCAAGAGATCTTTGATATTCAAATGCACACAAAGATCCAGACCTATTCTAAGAGCTTCAGCTTCAGTATATAAACTTGATTGAAAACACACGAACTGAGAAAAACTTAAAATAAAGTTCCCTTTATCATCTTTAATTATACCACCACAACCACTAACCCCTGGATTTCCAAGGGAAGAACCATTTACATTAAGCTTAAAAACATTTTGAGGAGGCTTGATCCAAGAAATAGCTAATAAAGATGGATATTTGAGCTAAGTCTTCAGGCTAAAGAGAGAAACAATATAAGACTCCTCTTTCTTTGGAATAATGTTAAAAATAGTACCTGCAATCAAAAGTCTGAAATATGAAATAATGTTAGTGATAATGGTTTGATGGTTCATGGAAAAACCACCAAACAGACTTTTATTTCTAGCATTCTAGATTTCCCAGAAGATAATGATTGGGAGATGTTGAGAAATGGGCTGAATATGGACTGGGAACTTCTTAAACCACCAAGAGACGAACATGGAGTGGCAAGATAGGAAATTCAGTTTAATCCCCATAAGGTTTTCGAAGTAACACCACACCTGATGCGCAACTGGACTACAAAGAAAAGTATGGGCAATAGATTCTTCTTGAGAAAAATAACATTGACATCTAGAGGCCAAGGGGATGTTTAGCTTTTTAAACTGAATTTCCTATCTTGCCACTCCATGTTCGTCTCTTGGTGGTTTAAGAAGTTCCCAGTCCATATTCAGCCCATTTCTCAACATCTCCCAATCATTATCTTCTGGGAAATCTAGAATGCTAGAAATAAAAGTCTGTTTGGTGGTTTTTCCATGAACCATTTCTCAACATCTCCTCTTTCTTTGGAATAATGTTAAAAATAGTACCTGCAATCAAAAGTCTGAAATATGAAATAATGTTAGTGATAATGGTTTGATGGTTCATGGAAAAACCACCAAACAGACTTTTATTTCTAGCATTCTAGATTTCCCAGAAGATAATGATTGGGAGATGTTGAGAAATGGGCTGAATATGGACTGGGAACTTCTTAAACCACCAAGAGACGAACATGGAGTGGCAAGATAGGAAATTCAGTTTAATCCCCATAAGGTTTTCGAAGTAACACCACACCTGATGCGCAACTGGACTACAAAGAAAAGTATGGGCAATAGATTCTTCTTGAGAAAAATAACATTGACATCTAGAGGCCAAGGGGATGTTTAGCTTTTTAATCTGAGAATCTACAGGAGCAACATATTGCATAAGCTTGCAGGAGAAAATAGATAATTTGAGAGGGAAATTGGAGGACTAAAGATATTTCCATACAAAAGAGGATGGATAAAATGTGATGCTGTAGTCATAGGCTGATTTAAAAAATAAAACTACCATTTTTAGAAATGGACCAAATAAGATGATCCCCGTCATGAACAATGATGTCTTCTAAACAGCTAAACACAGCTCTGATTCTTTTAAGAACGTGAGATCCTTGATTTCCAGAAAATAAAGAAGCTTTGTATTTTTGCCACAAGAATGAAACCCACATACTTTGAGAAGAGTATAAGGACCATCCCAATTTTAAACTCGCAGCCTTGACTATTTTAGAAATGCTTCTTATATTCAGACCACCCTGAGCAAAAGGTTGAGAGATTTGACTCCAGTTTGTCCAATGATACTTTGCTTTATCATTTTGAGAGGAACCCCAAAAGAAATTGGCTAAAAGAGATTATATTCTTCTTATGATGGTTTTTGGAAGTTGAATAGCAAACACTGTATGAAAGGGTATTGAAGAAAGAACATGATTTATAAGGATCAATCTACCTCGAGTAGAAAGATATTTCAGTTTGCAACCAGCTACTTTGGATCTGATTTTATCAATTAAGTTTGAGAAGTAGCATAACTTCAATCTCCCTTTGTAGAGAGGTCATCCGAGATACTTTAAAGGCAGAGGATTATGAGGCAGCCCAAGATTAGAAGATATCGCATTTCTTCTGTCTATATGAATTTTGCTACCAGTAGTGAAAGAGCTTTTCTTCTTATTTATCTTCTGACCATGGAGAAATTTCATCAAAATTTGAGTACTTTTATTTCCATTTGTAAATATGATTATGTCATCAACATATGACAAATGGGAAATAATGTTAGTACCAGGAGGGTGCTTGTAAGGCTTGATTTTTTTTTATCTAAAACGAGTTTATCTAAGCCTGTAGATAAAACTTCTGCTGCAATAATAAAAAGAGATGGAGAGAGAGGGTCACCTTGCTTTAGACCCCTAGTTGACTTGAAAAAACCTGCAGGATGCCCATTTACGATAACTGAGAACCAATTATTTGAAAGCGATCTCCAAATCATGTCTATGAAAACTTCATTAAACCCAAACTTTCTCAAAACTGATAGCAGAAACATCCATGAAACTGGGTCATAAGCCTTTTCCATATCCAGCTTAAGAATAAGATTGGAACCATGAATCTTCTTGTTGAGGTCAGCAGTGAGCTCTTGAGCTAAAAGAATATTTTCAGTAATACTCCAACCTTTAATGAACCCAAACTGATTGGAAGAGATGATGAGAGGAAGGATCTTTGAAAGTCTAGTATTGAGGATTTTTTAGATGATTTTGAAAGAGAAGTTAGAAAGGCTAATGGGTCTGAAATTATAGCAGGAGGAAACTTGGCTAGCTTTGGGATAAGAGCAATAAAGTTTGAGGACCAACTAGAGGGAATTTGGGAACCAGCAAAGAAGGCTTTAGTGGCTTTGATAAGATCAGTTTTAATAGAATCCCAACAAGAAACATAAAAGTTACCATCAAAACCGTCCGAACCAGGAGCTGCATCCGAGTTTAAGTTTTGAATAGCATCAAAGACTTCTATATCTGAAGGATAAGAAACAAGAGATTCATTAAAATCTGGAGAAACGAGATTAGGAATAACATCAAGAAGATCTGGCAAGTTAGAAGTGGATTCATAAGATAGAAGATTTTGAAAATGATTGATGAATTCAAGCTCAATATCTTACTGAGTTGACAGCCATTGTTGACCTGAAGAAAGAATTTTTTAAATACATAACTTTTTCCTCCTAGCATTGACTGTAGAATGGAAAAACTTAGTATTTAGATCACCCTCATTCAACCATCTAATCTTTGATTTCTGCTTCCAAAAGATCTCTTCAACTTTGAGAGCTTGATTAAGATTAGCTTTGGTTTCTTGTATTGCCATTCTAAGCTCCAAAGTTGGATTTTGCTCAAAAGCAATTTCATCTGTAACAAGAGAGTCTTCCAAATATTTAACATTTTGGAAAATGTCCTTGAAAGTATCTTTATTCCACGATTTCAGATATGCTTTGAGCCTTTTTAACTTCTGAGAGAACAACCTCATAGGGGCAACTTAAATTGGAATATTCCAAGAAACATTAACCACATCCATAAAATTTGAGTGTGAAGTCCCCATCTTCTAGAATTTGAAAGGCCTAGGGAAAGAATCAGAATCATATCTGATAGATACCAGAATAGGAGAATGATCAGAACAATTTTTGTTCAAATACTGAACAGAAGTTGAAGGGAAGACTTCTTGCCACTTGAGACTAGCCAATGCTCTATCCACCCTAGCCATAATAACCCCATCCTCTTCTCTATTATTACACCAAATGAACTTCGAACCATTATAACCAAGATCAGTCATTCCACATAAAGATATACAATCTTTAAAGTCTTGAGTTGAATGAAAATATATTAGGTTACCCTTACTTTTTCATCTTGAGAAGATACCACATTAAAATCCCCAATTATCAAATGAGGATAATTCTAAATTTGGGAAGAAATACTATCCAGCTTATCCCATAAATCCATGCTTTCAGTTCTGGAGCATTTAGCATAGACTATAGAAACAAAAATAGGGGAAACCAAGGATTGATCCACTATTTTTAAAGTAAGGGACTGCTCTTCATTTGCGACTATATCTACCACTAATCCAAACTCCCAAAAAAACTAGATTTTAGAAGAGGTATTTGACAAACACCCTTCGAAATTCAATCTGAACTTGAAACTCTCAATAGCAAAAACATCTTATTTAGGCTCAATTAAAGCAATCGCAAGAAGATGATGCAATCTGATTAGCTTTTTCACTCTTCTGATAGAGGGTTTATTAGACACACCTCTTATATTCTAATAAATGAAGTTAATCATTGAGATAATGGAGGAATAATGGATGAGTTTTGCTTAGAACCCAACCTGGTTATTCGCTTAAACATGGGATCCTTTATGAGCTTAGCCTTTGAATTTATGGGAATACCTGCTGATAGAGGTTTTTAAGGATGATCCTCCAAGTGTGCCTCCACTTTCTTGTTTCTTCTAGCTTTGACCTCCAAATAGTTCTTCCATTTAATGTCTAGTTGGTTAGCAAACATAGGCAACTCTTCTTGTAAATGGATCACTGACTTTGGTCTTGAATCCGAATCACACGCATATTCTTTCTCATGAGCTGGATGAACCTCTTGTTGTCGCATTTTAGCATCTAAGCACGAAAATCTGTTAATTGTACAAACTTCACTAGTATTTAGAACCTAGACAGCATGGGTAGTTTTCTCAAAGGTCTGGATCTGAATTTCTTGAGGTTGGATGGGAGGCTAAACTGAGACGATAAGGGCTAACAAGGATGGTTCTTTAGGAGGTTCTAGTTGGGTATGATTTACTTTAGAAGCATCTTTATTAGATTTAATGATCCAAGCGGCTGGTGGATTAGATTGGTTGGGTTCTTTGGTGGTTTTCTTTTTGGAAGGGTTCTTGAAAATACAATCTTCTATGCAGTGGCCTTTTTTTAGAGCAGTAAGAGCAGTAACTTGGACATTCTTCATATGTAACCTCCTGCCAAAAGCCTTGTTCCCCTGTACCTATCCATATTTGTCACACCCGAAGGGCCCCCGATTTTAATTAAAACTAATTCTTTAAAATCAATTTCCTTGTTGAGATGCGGAAGCGTACGGTAAGATGGTTCACAAAACAAACAAACACCAAATTTTAATTTCTATTTCAAATTAAAATCAAACCAAGTGAAATTAAATTAATTCATTAAATCATTTTCACTTAAACACAATTAATTAATCCAAATTTAATTAGCACCCAATTAAATTAAGCGTGACAATTAAAACCTTTTTTATCTTGAATTATCCTAAGCATGAGTTCTAAGTTATTATGGAAGATAAAAATAATTCAATCACACTACGTCGCGATGTACAAGGAAAAACCCACAACGGGAAACAACCTCGGACGGTCCTAGCCTCAAATCCACTAAGTATGGAATTTACAATTACAAGACAAAAGACTTACATCTCACGACTCGATCCCTTTCAAGCCTCGATGCTCCTTCTTGTAAACACCTCCACTTAGAGAATAACCCCGGAGCTCCACCGCGATCTCGAAATCCACCAATCGGACTTTATGTGGTCACCGTCACCTGAACTAGGAGCCTTTCTCCAAGTGGGTAAGTCACGAAAACCTCTTCTTCTTTGTGGGATTTAGAAGCAAACCCAAACTTCTCTTTAAACTAATGTAGAGATAAACCCGGTGCCAAACTCCAAGCAAGATGTATATATATGAACTTGGATAAACAAAACTATGGGTGTAAAACTAAAGTGTATAATGACTTTTCTTTGAAAATTAACACTTTAAAACAATGAATTTTTCCCTAAAATAATTTTTCTCTCAAACAATCTCTAGAGGTTGGTAGGATATGAAAAGTTAAGTTAGAAAAAGTTATTCCCACACATAGATATTCAGCAAAAAGATAGTGGGGTAAACTAAGTGGGAAAGTGGGCAAAACTGCTTAAAACTGCCAAAAAACCTGTTCCCGCCAAATCTCGTTCGAACGACATTTCGTTCGAACGAGTCTTCTAACGAAGTTCCAGTATGAACTCATTAGAAGCTCGTTGGAAATCTCATTAGAACGACCATCTCGTTCGAACGACATTTCGAACGAATTTCCAATATGCCATAATGGGAAGTCGTTGGCAATCTCGTTCGAACGACTTGTAGTTCGAACGACAATCTCGTTCGAACGACACTTCGAACGAACTCACAGAATGTTCAAAAATTCTTTTTGAGCCCAGAAACTTTTATATACTTTATATATAAGTTTTAATAGAAAACATTCTGAAAACCTAACACCCAATATAAATCGTTCCAAGCTCCTATATATATATGTAATGCATTCATGCCTTGGGAGTATGGAACCACTATTGATGACGTGGAAACAAGGCACTTAAACTCGGCATTTTGATGAAGCTTTATACACTTGGAAATTTGCGTCCTTACAATATTTGATCAATCATCTCTTTTGTGAGGTCCAATTCAAGACAAACACGTGCAAGACTAGGCCTTGACATAGACATAATTGAAGCATCCAGTTTAAGAGGTTTTCCAATGAGCTGGGAGATGGAATATAAAGGAGACTTGGCAAAAAAATGTATTGGGAGATTTGGGAATTTAATCCAAACAGGTGTGAGAGGGCTTTCAGCATCAGGTTTGAAAAAGGGAGTCCATTTCAACGTTCTCATAAGG